>JAPCYP010000089.1:1540000-2037158 GCA_035048595.1 Echinosophora koreensis | reverse complement strand
CTTGGCAGAAGAATTTGAGTAGAGGCATATCAAGACTTGGGCAGAATGGCAATCTTAGCCTAATGTCTGGTCCTAGAAACACTCAAGTTCCCTCCCATGCATTGCATGCTGATGATGTGATGATTTATTGTAGAGGAACTCAGAAAAAATTGATTTCCTTGCTGGACTTATTCCAGAGGTATGGTAGTGCTTCAGGTAAAAATTTAAATCCTAATAAGTCTTCTTTCTTTGCTGGTAGTGCTATTTCTAATAGAAGGAAGAATGCTATTGCAGTTTTGCTGGGATTTGCTATTGGAAAGTTGCCTTTTGTTTACTTGGGAGTTCCTATCTTTAAAGGAAAACCAAGAACTGTCCATCTCCAACCTTTTGCAAACAGAATCAGAGTTAAACTTGCAGCTTGGAAGGCCTCTCTATTATCTATTGCTGGCAGAACTGAATTAGTGAGATCTGTGGTTTATGCTATGATGTTGCACTGTTTTTTGGTCTATACTTGGCCTGCCATGCTGCTAAAGAAAGTGGAATCTTGGATTAGGAATTTTATTTGGGCTGGTAATGTTAATCAAAAGAAGGTTGTTACTGTGGCTTGGCATAAAGTTCGCATGCCTAAATTGGAAGGAGGTCTTGGCTTAAGGTCCTTAAAAGCTGTTAACAAAGCTGCTACACTTAAATTGTGTTGGGAACTTGTCCAATTTGATCTACAATGGGCTATCTTGTTGAGAGCCAGAGTATTCAGAAATGGAAGATCTATATCATACCACATTGGATCTTCTATTTGGTCTGGTTTGAATTGGTTGTATCCTTTAGTTAAAGAATATTCTTTATGGCAGATTGGGAATGGAGAAGAAATCAGCTTCTGGAAAGATCATTGGTTAGATAAACCATTAGTTAACTTGTTAGATATTCCAGAATGCTTTCATGATCGGTTGAATTCGAAGGTGAAAGATTTCATTAAGTCTGGTAAATGTTTTCTCCCAATCAGTCTTATGCAGTTATTTCCACAAATTGTACTAAAGCTGCAGCAAACAGCTATTCATGTGTGGCAAGCAAGAGATCATGTTGTTTGGAAGTCTTCTATTAATGGTGAGTTATCTTTCAAAGATGCTTATCTATTTTTTAAACCTCTTGGTCAGTCTATCGCTTGGGCTAAACTGATTTGGAGCCCTATGATTCCACCTTTGAAGTCTTTGCTGGTTTGAAGAATTCTGTATAATAGGTTTTCAGCTGATGAAAACATGTGGATTAAAGGATGTATTAATGTTTCTATGTGCAGTATGTGTGAGAATGCAGCTGAATCAACTACACATCTTTTTTGTGAATGTCCTTTTGCTCATCATTTATGGTCTTGGCTGGGTTCTATCTTGAATATGCAGCTGGATCACTCATCAATTAGCTCCATTTTATTAGTCTGCAATAACTCATAGTCCACTCAAGCTAAGGAGGTAGTTGTGGAAGCTATCATTAACACTCTTTACAACATTTGGAATTGTAAGAACAGGATCAGATTTGAAAGTAAAAGAACTCATATTCAAACTGCTATCAATTGTATCATTGCGAGTGTGTCTTTATTGGGAAACTTAAGGTCAGGTACTATATCATCTTCAATGCAAGAGTTTTCTATCTTAAAAGCATTCAGGATTGCGGGTAAGCCTTGTATGGCTCCAATTATTAAGGAAGTTTAATGGATTCCTCCTCCTTGTAATTGGATAAAGTGCAACACTGATGGTGCAGCAAAGGGTTCTCTAGGTTTTGCTTCTTATGGAGGCATCTTTAGAGATAAAAGTGAGCAGCTTTAGGATGCTTTGGGATCAATCTTGGTATTAATTATGCTCTCCATGCTGAATTATTTGGAGCAATGACAACAATTGAGATAGCTTCAAAGAAAAGGTAGCATAATTGTTGGAACCAAAGTGATTTGGATTAATAATTTCTGAGTTTTGATTTTAACAAAAAGGATTAAATATACATGGCAAAGTTTTAGTTGAGATCTAACATGCTTTATCTAGTCTTGCAGGAATGTTCAAAAATTTATAAGTTATGGAAACCTTGAAAGAGTTTCCTTATATCCGCGTCCATTCATGTAGACGAGCTGCTCAAAACGTTTGGTATATTTATTTATTTTAATATATTTGAGTAGACGGTTAATAAAATATTCTCAGTAGACGGGAACCTTAGTTTCTATGATAGACGAGATTAAATGCTACGTCAGTAGACGGAGATCAAAGTAACTCACTGAAATATAGCAAGTCCAAAGACTTGATGATAGACAAGTGGATATGCCACGTCAGTAGACGAGCGAAAAGAGGCTTTAACCATGAGTGTGTAGACACAGTTTTTATGTAGACGAGCTCTTTTTCTGGTGAGTTTTTCATATGCTCAGTAAATGCTACCCCGACCACATAGAAGTATTTATTTCAAATGATTGATATTTATTTCAAACGAATGTTGGTCCTTCCTATTTGCTTTAACTGTTTTAATGCCTTGTTTCTTTGTGAGAGAAACATGGTACCATCTAGGAAATGCAAAAAGCAAAATAGTACGATGAGGAAATGCAAAACGCTCTGTACCCTGTCACCTTTATTGCTAGAATAGCTGGAATTTTCACAAAAGAGGCAAGACAGTTTTCAAGTGACAATTGCTCAGAGGTGTGACCATTTTGTGCAAAAGTGATAACCAACAGTACATTTCACAATGGCCACGATCAAGCTATCAGTCACAACTGATATTATGCATTTGATGCCATCTTTAAACGGGAATATTCAAATGAACCGTTGAAGATTTTCAAGTGAAGAAAAAAAGGTCACTATAAATAGAAGACCTCAACCTCTGAAGAAACAACATTTGCTAATATAGAACCCTTGCTAGAAAAAACGTTTGCCATTCTACAAGCTCTCATTCTTTTAATCTTTCAAGAGCAAAAGTCTGTAATTCTTTAGCTTGATTATTGTTGTAATATTCAACCGATCTTAAACTTTCATATCCTCACACATAGTGAGTTAGAAGATCAAAAGCAAACAATCTCTTTGTTAGAGTTAGAGCCTGAAGAGGCTTGGTAAGAAAGGAATACTTGTAGCCTGGAGAGGTGTTGAATACTTGGTGTAATCTATTTGGAAAAATAGTGGAGTAAAACCTTCAAGTCGAAGGGACTGCACATAGCTCTTGGTTGGAAGAGAGTGAACCAGGATAAAACACTTGCGTGAATCTTCTAATCCCTTATCTCTTCAGTTTTATTTGTTTATACTTACTGTGGGGATTTGAACTTGATTTTGTTAAGCTTTTAAAAAGATCAATTTCTGTGTGTGCTTCTGCCTTTTATTCTTTGTGTGAGAAAATTAGTTTTGAAAAAGGTTGTTTTCGAAAATTATTAACAAACACAATTCAACCCCCTTCTTGTGTTTGCCTATGTCAACTTCAGTTGGTGTCAGGGCTCGGCCTCGAATGGAACCGATTATGACTAGTGGAAGAAGAGGATGATGGCCTTCTTGGATGCACAAAACTTAGATATCTGGGAACTGATTGAAAATGGCTATACTGAGCCTAGAGGTGAAAATGGGCTGCTATTGCTAGAGCAGATTGGACTGCATACCAAAAGGCCAAACATCAACTCAATGTCAAAGCAAAACATTATTTGATGTGTGCCATCACAGATCTGAACATGACAAAGTTCATAGCTGCAACACTGCCAAAGAAATATGGGATACTTTCCCTGGCTTCATGAGGTTCATCTCAAGTAAAGGAATCAAAGATAAGCATGCTGGTTCACCAGTATGAACTATTTAAAATGGCTGACCATGAAACAATAGATCAGATGTTTGGAAGATTTCAAAGTATCACCAACAGTCTCAGATCTCTCAGAAAAATCTACGAAAATAGAGACCATGTTAGAAAGATTCTGAAAGTTTATCCAAGCAATGGAGACCCAAGGTTATTGCTATTCAGGAAGCCAAAAATCTAAATACTCTTTCTCTAGAAGAGCTTCTGGGTCACTAAAGTTCATGAACTTGAACTGAATGAAGAAGACAACTCCAGAAAAGGAAAGTCTATTGCCCTAAAGGCAAAGAAAGCCAGTTCATCAAAAGTCCTCAAAGCTGCTGAATCTTCAGATGATGCTGGACCTTCAGATAGTGATGAAGGATCAGATGAAGATGAACTATCTTTCATCTCCAGAAAGATTCAACACATGTGGAGAAAGAAAGGTAACTTCAGGAGGAAGCAGTTCAAAAAAAGTTTTCCAAGGAGAATCAGACTCCAAGGAAAAAGGTCCACCCTTGTGCTTTGAATGCAAGAAGCCTGGCCATTTCAAAGCTGATTGCCCTGATCTGAAAGAGAAAAAGAAGTTCTTCAAGAAGAAGAAGGGCTTGATGGCTACTTGGGAGGATTTAGATCTATCTTCATCTGATGAGGAAGATGAAGCTGAGGAAGAGGCAAATATCTGTCTCATGGCTTACACATCATCAGAAAGTGAATACACTGATGATAAGGTAATGGATTCTGACCCGTCCACTCTTCAAAATGCATTTGATGAATTGTTGCATGAATCGTCCATACTGTCTCATGAATATAAAAGTCTCAAAAAGAAGTTTACAAAACTAACAAAAGAGTATGATAGACTGCATGGAGAAACAAAACTTAGCAAAAGAAAATGACAAGCTAAATCAGAGAATGTCAGTCTAACTGACAAACTAGAGTGTGAGCCTGATGTTTCTTGTGAAGTTGCAAAACTAAAACAAGATGTAACATATTTGACAGACACCTGTAAAGTTTGTAGGTGGCTCAGATAAGCTCAGTCTTATATTAAGGTACTCTAGGTCACCACATGATAAATCTGGCCTTGGTTATGATAAGGAGAAGCATGAAGCATCTCATAATAAGTTAAAACCACATATACAACATAGAGCTTCAAAAGCTCCAGCTAAATATGCTAAAGCTAAGTCAGGCCCGTCCAACACCTTTTGCAAAGTGTGTGGAAAAAGTGGGCATGTTACGTATAGATGCATACATAATAAGCAGCTAAACATTCTCGTCCAGTGAAAACTAACAAGAAAGGACCCAAGTCAGTTTGGGTACCTAAGGATAAGATAATACCTGTTGCAGATTTGCTTAACAACAGGAAAGAAACAAACATCTTGGTACCTGGACAGTGGGTGCTCACGTCACAAAGGTGTATGTTCCAAGACTTTAGACATAAAGATGGTGGTTGGGTTACATTTGGAGGAAACCAGAAAGGGAAGATCATTGGTATAGGTAAAATTGGTAAAACCTTTTCCCTCCATTGATAATGTTCTTTTGGTAAGTGTTTAAAACGTAATCTGCTGAGCATAAGTCAATTATGTGATAGTGGATATGATATTTCTTTTAATAAGAATATGTGTAATGTCAAGAAAAATGATGGATCACTTTTATTCATTGCTAAGAGGCAGAACAATTTGTATAAAATTGACTTGGAGGACCTCTCAAATCAAAGTGTCTCATGTCTAGTGTCCATTGAAGATGAGCGATGGATTTGGCACAAAAGGCTAGGTCATGCAAGCTTGAGATTAATCTCAAAGCTAAATAAGCATAACCTCGTGAGAGGGCTACCAAACCTTAAGTACAAATCTGATGCTCTCTGTGATGCATGTCAAAAGGGAAAACAAGTCAAGGGTTCTTTTGAATCTAAGAATGTTGTTAGTACCAATAGACCACTAGAACTGCTACACCTTGATCTCTTTGGTCCAACAAGGACTGCTTCTGTCAGTGGTAAGAAATATGGTCTAGTCATTGTAGACGACTACACTAGATGGACATGGGTTATGTTCCTAGCTCACAAGGATGAGTTTTCAAGGTCTTTTCTATATTCTGCAAACGTATACAGAATGAAAAAGGCATGTGTATCACTTCAATCAGAAGTGACCATGGGGGAGAGTTTGAAAATGAGCATTTCATAAGTTTGTGAAGAAAGTGGTATTCTTCACAATTTCTCAATACCTAGAACACCACAGCAAAATGGTGTGGTAGAGAGAAAGAACAGATCTCTTCAAGAGATGGCTAGAACAATGCTCAATGACAACTCTGTCCCTAGACACTTCTGGGCTGAAGCTGTTAACACTGCCTGCTACATTCAGAACAGAATATACATTAGACCAATCTTGAACAAGACTCCTTATGAATTGTGGAAGGGACGAAAACCCAACATTTCATATTTTCATCCTTTTGGCTGTAAATGTTATATTCTAAATACTAAAGATCAACTTGGTAAGTTTGATGCAAAAGTAGATAATGGAATTCTGTTAGGATATTCTGAAACTTCAAAAGGCTTTAGAGTTTATAATTCTAGAACTCTAGTAGTAGAAGAATGTATTCATGTCAAGTTTGATGACAAGCAGCCTGATAAGAAATTATCAGAGCTAGATGAAGCTTTTGCAGATCTTGATCTAAATATCTCAGGAGATACAACAGAGGTAAAAGCTGATGATCAAGTGGAAGACCCTCCTCAACAACCAGAAACCTCCACCTCTCAACAAGACACTGTTCAGAGATCTTGGTACTTCAAAAATTATCATCCACAAGATCAAATCATTGGAAACCCCAATGATAGGCTAAGAACCAGATCAACTTTCAGAGAGCAGGAAGATCTGCACTAGTCTCTGAGTTGGAACCAAAGACAGTAGACGAGGCTCTGCTGGATAATGGCTGGATTCTAGCTATGCAAGAAGAACTGAATCAGTTTGAGAGAAGTGATGTTTGGACTCTGGTACCCTTGCCTAAGGACAAATCAGTTATTGGAACAAAATGGGTCTACAGAAACAAACTTGATGAGAATGGTAAGGTGGTAAGAAACAAAGCAAGACTTGTTGCACAAGGTTATTCTCAAGAAGAAGGTATAGATTATACTGAAACTTTTGCACCTGTTGCTAGATTAGAAGCAATTAGGATTCTACTTTCCTTTGCTGCACACCATAACATATGCTTTTTCAAATGGATGTTAAAAGTGCTTTTCTAAATGGCTTTATTAATGAAGAAGTATATGTAATGCAACCTCCGGGTTTTGAAAGTGAAACCCAACCTGAACATGTATATAAGCTTAAGAAAGCTTTATACGGCCTTAAACAAGCCCCTAGAGCTTGGTATGATAGGCTAAGTTCATTTCTAATGGAAAATGGCTTTAATAGAGGAAAGGTTGATACAACCTTGTTTAGAAAGTCCATTAATCCAATTTTATAGTTGTGCAAATTTATGTTGATGATATCATATTCGGTGCTACTAATGAAATCTCTCTGTGCTAGAGGATCTCATTTATCAGCAGTTAAGAGAATTTTTTAGATACTTGAAAGGTACTACTAATCTGGGTTTGTGTTTTAAGAAAAATGAAGATGACAGATTAGTTGGCTTTTGTGATGCTGACTATGCTGGAGACAGAATTAAAAGAAAAAGTACCAGTGTAGGATGTCACTTCATTGGAGCTAACTTTGTCTCATGGACAAGCAAAAGACAAAGTACCATTGCCTTATCAACTGCTGAAGCTGAGTATATTTCAGCTGCTCATAACTTCTATGGATCAAACATCAATTGGATGATTACAATGTGTTTGTAAGTAGTATTCCACTTATGTGTGATAATACTGCTGCAATTAATTTATCTAAGAATCCAATATTGCATTCTAGAGCTAAGCATATAGAGATTAAACATCATTTTATAAGGGATTATGTGCAAAAATGTGTTTTTGATATACAATTTGTAGATACTGACCATCAATGAGCAGATATCTTTACTAAACCTCTTGTAGAGTATTCATTAGAAAGCATCTTAATATGCTATGTGTGGATTGATTATGTCTTCCAGCCTTGAGAATTTTGTTGTTGATATATGAGTCTAAAGCATTTCAAGATCATTGCATGATTATAGTGCGCGTCCATTGCATACCGCGTCCATCGTATTTGTGTGCCGCGTCCACTGCATGCCGCGTCCATTCTTGCATGCCTTTTGCTTGGACCCGTCCATACATATATTTATTAACTACATTTATTTTGTCTCAAAGACAAATTTATCCTATTTTCTCTTTGCTGAGTCAGTGACTTCTATCAATTCCATCTAAATCTTTTTACATTTTCAAAATACCAACGCCATTTTATCCTTAATGACATGTCTTGTCAAATATTTTCTTTTTGATTTATTTCCAAAAGGAAAACCTTTGAAATTCAAAACCTTTTTAAAGCAAACCCCTTCCCTCTGAGGAAACCTTATGCTAACCTTCGTCTCTAAACTCTCTTGAACTCTCTATTTTCTGCTTCCAAACCCTAACCTTCATACATCAACAATGGCTTCCTCGTCTGCAAATTTCAATGAGGATAAGCTAAAACTTGCTACTGAACATCACTTTGACTTCGGAATCCTAAAGGAATACAACTTGGATGTAAGCAAAAATATTTCTACTGCTGGTTGGGATGGTATGTTTGTGGAGACGATTTCAATCTACTCAGACCTGATTAGGGCTTTCTGGAGGAACCCTCAGGTCACTATTGCTGAAATTTCTGGTACTATACTTGGGAGAAGAATAGTGGTTTCTGAGAAGACCATTTCTAAGGCAATCAACTGCGCTCAAGAAGGAAAGGTCTTTACTGAAAATTGAGAGAATGAGCTTGGTGGTACGGAAGTAATCTCTGCCTTCCTGATGAGACAAGATACGGTGAGAACTCATTCATGTAAGTCAGTGGAAATGAAGGATGAAGTCCGCATTCTTCATCAGTTGTTGAATAAGGTCATTCTTCACAAAACTGGGTCAAAGGACACTTGTCTGCCTTACATAAGTTTTGCCTTTGTCATCTTATCACTGAAACAAAAATCAACCTACCCAGAATTCTCTATGGAAGATTCAGGGATGCCGTGGTTAATAGGAAGAAGCTTTCTGCTATTCCTTATTGTCATCTCTTGTCCAAGATCTTCAAGTCACAAACACTTAATGATTTTCTTGCTGCTAAGTCTCGAGAAGAGCAAGAAAGGATTTTACCTGAGAAAGGCATGCATGTTGCTATGTTTGGAAAAATGAACATAGCTAACATGAATTTGAGCATATATACTCAAGTTGCCTTGGCCAAGCAAGAAGAAATGTACAAAATCAAGGAAGAACAAATTAAGCAGAACAATGCTGAAGTTCTAGGGTTGAACAGAACTTTTAAAAGAAAAACAACTGCTGTTAGGAAAAGAATTCCTAAGATGCCTGCTGCTGGTATTGTGACTAGGGAACCTACTGCTGAGTCCCCTCAACCTGCCACATCTTAGAAAAGGACAAGGAATCTGGTCCTGTCCCATAATGAGGATAATGAAGATGATGAGGACAATGTCCCCATCAGTGAGATATTGAAGAAACAAAAGTCTGCTGCTGTTGCTATTCCAACAAGGAGACGACAACCTCAAAGGAAAGCTAAGTCTGTTATGACTTCTGAGGTAATTCTTCCTGCTAATGATCCTTAATATGACACCCTCTACCCCGAAACGTGTATTATATAAATAGTAAATAAATAGATTATGTTTTTGAGGAATAAAACATGGATTCTTGAAAACATTTTCACAAAACATACTTGAGAGCATCACATCATAAAACTTGAATTTAACTAAAGAATAAAATAAAAACATCATAAACAATCATGAAGTTTGTATGGAAACATAATGATAGTAAATTAATCCCCTGACCCGATGTCACATATATCAGAGCTTTAGATTCCCATACAATATAAATAACCAAGTTTCAAAATTGAAAACATAAAGCACTAAGACAACATGCAATACAGCCGTCTCCAACAGCTACATCACGGCACTTCATAGAAGGCATCCCTCCACTACTCGTATATTCCTGTAGACTCCTCCTTCTCTATCACAAGATTAAAAATGTTGTATGGGTGAGAGATCATGTTCAAACCATATGAAGAGAAGAGACAGTAACCAAGACAGCACGCATACACAATTACATAACCTTAGCATACCATCCAACATACACACATAAAGTCACGACATATCAATTTACATCATATCATATAAACAACTTATATTATGCGATGCAAGTGCAACACTACTCCGCTACTCCATTATACATGTGGATCCAAACTATCTCAGGATGTCAACTTTGGAGTTACATATCCACATTGACCATAAAAGCACTAACGCGGGCAGTTCACCAAACCATGGTGAACCCCTTGGATAGCCGACGTATCATAACTGGATACGCCACCTTGGGAGCGCACAGTTCACCAAACCATGGGTGAACCACTCGAGACTTGGGCCATATTATCATAACAGGACGACCCCCTATGTTGAACATCCCCCACTAATCAACTTCAACGTATGAATGCGTGAGCACAACAACACACAAGTCAACCACCTCCTTTGCTTGGGCCAAAAAGCACCTAAGACTTATCACCAACATCAACATCATTACCTTAGACCCAAACTGTGGGGTCAAGGCCCCCTTGACCAAAAAGCACAAGGTCCAACTTAACAACACCTCGACCAAAAAGCATCGAGGTTACTTTGGCCCAAAGCACCAAAGCGTAACAACGTACGGTAACCCATAAGGTACCGACTTAACCATCTTACCGTCTTTAAACATCTTAATTAATATAATTAAGTTATCTAATCTTCATCATTTTATTGGTGCATTATCATACGGTATTGGGGATAAGGGTTCAAACAGAAACCCTCGGTTACTGTGCCTATGTATAGGCTGCCACCACTGAGCACGGGCGTGCTCCCCACTAAGCACGGATCGTGCTGGAGACGCGGTCCCGCACATTGACACGGCGGCTCACTGTGAGCAGGGCGTACTCAACTTAAAATGAGAAACACGCTCCTGACTTTAAGCACGGGCGTGCTGGCTATTGGGCACGGGCGTGCTCAACTACCAGAGAGGGACTTTTGAGCCAAAATCCCACTAAGCCCTCAACCAACCAAACAACTTAACAAAAGCACTTAAATGAAAAAGCAGGGTGTTACAAAAGACCTCCATCAGCAACTCCTTTCATTCTTTCAAGGTGAAGCATATATTTTTTTTATAGCAACATCAGGTTCAAGAATGAGGTAATCAAGAACTTTTCTATTGTCTCTGAAGCTAAGAAAATCTAGGCATTAGGCAAAGAAATTGGGGTGACGGATAACAATAGTGAAAGTGAAATTGTGAATAAGCTAGTTTTGATGGAACTAAGAGACAGAGGAATTTCTACAAAATTAAATCTTGAAGGTCAGGCTAATAGTCGATTTGAAAGTGTTCGGGCTTGTGGATTGGAGAACTCAAATTCTATATGAGAATTGCAACTTTCAATGTTAAATTTACTTAATAGAATTTATTAAATTTAGTTGTGGCATATATTAATGGTATTAAAAATGTATGTACACTTTAAAGGGACTGATAGATTAATAATACAAAAAGGGATCGAGTAGGACCCTATATTTATTTATTTTTAAACAAGAAAAGGCTTAAGGGACCCTATATTTATATAATAACATAGAAACTCACATATCATATGCATATGACAATTCAAAGTCTCATCTTTACATTTTTGCACTTTACTGTCTTTGAATTTAAATGCTTTCTTTTATTTTCAGTCATTTACATCCTTTCATTTATTTTATTGTACTTGCACTTACTTTTCATAACTCCTATTTGACAAAATCATTGAAACATTTTGTGAGCTTTATTTTTCGTCTCAACTTGTGCTTTAATAGAATACTCTCTGAAAACTTCTTCGAAAAAAGATTACCACATAACTCGGAGCCCACACTCGATTGATCTTCATTATTTGTTTGTCGGATTTGGTCATACCTAAAATCAGCATAAACAATAGCAAATTATAATCTCTTATACTAAAACCTGTATCAATGGAAGATATATAAATGGTTGGGATATCAGCAAGTGTTCTTGTGACATGCTTAAATATTGTCACTAATTCAATATTAACAGGGCCACAATCATGAGTATATAGCAAATTATGATCTATCACTAAAATCTATGTGAATGAAGGATAAACATTCGACATTCATTCAAGTATTCTTCTCACATGCTTGAATACCATTACTAAAATCTATAATTACAGGGACACAACCGTGGGTTATATAAGAAATAAGAAATTATAAACAATGGAGGTAAATGTCGGTATCGGTAGATATAGATTTTCGATATTATACCTATGATTTTTCAACTTTTACAGACGAATTTTTGTTAACAATAAATGTCATGTTAATTCTAACAGCAAACCAAACTGTGGTGACATATGAATCTCTCCCATCTCACTTGCACAGTTCGTAATTGCTTTTCCAACTTATGGATGCCTTGGTCTTTTGACTCTTTTCCAATTAATGGTTGACCCAATCTCTAAATATAAATTTTTGCGGATGACACATATTTACAGTCTAATTGAGATTATGAATTTTCAAAAGTTTAATTTTGATACATTGTCAGTGTAAAAAAAAAAAAATTTATATTGTTAATCAATTATATAATTGTACATGTGTGATTTTTATGATAGTTTTTTTAAGAGTCAAATATTTTTAATGAAGTTATAAGGCATGATTGATTGATAACGTAAAAAATTCTTTATATTAAAAGTGTATTACAATTAAATTCAATTTTCCAATTTTTGCTAACTGAGATATGAATCAAAACTTCATCATTTGATGGTACCGTATTAGTGTTGATTAATTAATACATTCCATTTTTTGTAAAAGATGGGAAATCAAAAACCTTCAATATTTCTGATTACATTAGAAGACACAAAAACTACAGATTCCAGCTAATCTTATCTTGATACCATTTTTAGCATGTATATATATCTTGACTATTTGGTGACTTACTAGGAGAGCTATAGCCTGTTTTCGTTTGTTTTTCAGAAATAGAAATGAGAGAGTTAAACTAGGAACCCACTTGAGCTACAAGTGTAACATAGATGAAACAAAAAATAATGCACATAACTTGTTCCTTGTTTACAATTTATTTCCTAATACGTAAAATGAAAACATAGAGAGCATTCTTACATATTCGAGTCAAACCCCAGAAGGGGAAAGAATAAATCCGGTCACCAAATAGTGGCAAATTGTCAACCATATAGATAAGTGATTAGAATAACAGTGTGATCAATGTAAAGACACGTACAATACATTTGGCCCCAAAGATAATACTAACTACTGGTATTTTATTCCTTTTTTTTTTTTATAACAGTATTTTATTCCTTTTCATATATAGTTCAGTTTCCCTTCTCCTCCCAAAGTTAGGCAGCTCAATGAAATGGTCAAATCTACGTTATAGTTTTGGTTCCAGAGAAGAAATGGCTGATCCAATATTTTCCACATACCATCTTCAAACTCCATCAAATCAAGTCCCCTTGACCCTTGCCTAACTCCACAATATATCAATATTATTATTATTATCTCTTCCTTAGTTCTCGGGCTTTTGGACCAATGGCATTCTACCACGTCAACGTCTCTTTCATTCCCTTATGTCGGAACAGGTGAAACAGGCCCCACCTCTTACCAAGACAGCATCACTGGCTCAACCCAAATAGCCAATATATTGTGTCATGGTTAACTTAATTTAAATGGTCAAACAATTGATTCATTAGCAAGCTAGCATTGATTAAGCTTAATCAAATCCAATGAAATTTTTGCTAGGTCACTTCTGTTTGCCGCTGCATGGATTGGGGAATCGCCAAGTGGAAATGCTGGCGTGACCTTTGATTGTGCGACTAATGCGAAAATAGATTATGTTATGTGTATTATATTTTTCATAAACATCATGTGAAAAAAAGAAGATAGATAATTACATTCAAGATGGCGGGTCGCGGTTGTGTTTGCATTATGTTTATCATAAATATGGACAATTACAAAAAAATGTGATTGAAATGGTTGTAATTATGATCGTGTTTTGATTTCAAAGATCTGTAAAACTAAAATGTTGCGGATCAAATTGTTATCGCAAACCGTTATTTAAAATCTGGATCACAAATAAGCCTTTATTTTTATTTTCGTATGACAATGTTCTGTCAATTTCCTTTTATTCCGCGGACGCTTACCTGGAAGATATGCTCGTTGACTCTGAAGGTTATTAGCCTGAACTGTGCACGCTCCCTTCCCACATGATGCATTAGCAGCTCAACCTCAAATAGGTTGGTTAGGTTAGGTTACCTGGACGAAAGAAACTCCTGTGACACGTGTCCTCTTGCAATAGGATATGTTTGCTGTCATCCAATTCTCACCTGGGAGCACCAAATCATTTAATAACAACCAGATATGTTCGAATAAGAAGAAAGGAGAACATAGAGATAGTCATAAGCCTGTAACGTGATGAGAGTAGCAGCATGCATCGTGCTCGGGAATGCATTGAAAAATGTCCAACATCTAATGTAATGATAGCCTGATCCCCCAAACTACGGAAGTACGGATAAATTGTTTAATGCCTGTGAAAGTTTGAATCCATCATATATTCATTAGAAATATGGATTTGAATAGCAATATAGCTGAGTATAGTTAATCTAATCTATATATCGTCAGTGAGCCATCAGGGGAGTGATGAAGGGACTATATTCTTTTAGTTGAGTTCAAACTTAGAATGTCCATGTTGCATCCAAACTTCTTCCGAAAGTTCAAGCATTAAAAAAAAAAAAAGTACAAAACTTACATACATATTGCTTGTGGTATAATTTCCAACAAGAATAAGACATTTGTAACATCTATTATACATTTTATATTTTCATGAGCTACTACGCATGTCTTCTTTAATTCTCATTAGAAAATAATAAGACAAACACTTACTTAAGAATTCGAAAAAAGACTAATATTTATCATGTTTAAGTTAATAAGTCTCTACTCATCGGTAGTTGGTTGTAATGAAAGTGAATTACATCCCCAAATGAACTTTACCTGAGGTTAGTGGTTCAAATATTGAAGTCGCAACTTTGGAGACAACTTTACTTAATCACCACTCTAAGCTCGAGGGTTAGCCTCACATTAATTATGCCTGTAGAATTACTCGGCCAATGACAAGAAAATATTAATAATTAAGTCCCTAAGAAGATAAGGAAAATTATTGCTGTGTATGAGACCAAATAAAACTATAATTTTAAAAATGTTTTAATCAACTTTACATACTAAATAAGGTCGGATTAAAATAATGCATTGAGAAGAAAAATGTGTATCTCATTTTGTAATATGTAGATTTTTTTTTTCCTTGACCAGGAGTATATCCCGCCGGAAGCGGGCACTAGTCTCCTGCGGGGAAATGAATGACACTTGAAGTTGGAAAACCCCCTCCCAGCGAAAATTCGCTCCATACGTAAGAGTTGGGATTCGAACCTAGCCACTTGGTTTAGGGACACAAGTCCACCACCACTTGTGCCAACCTCCGTTGGTATATAGGAGTTCTCTCCATATACTACTAGAAATTAAATTTTGATTTAGAAGACGAACATAATTCTATTACTAAACCACAGATAATTACATTGAATGTTTGGACAAATATTATACATTTAATGGCATTATTAGTTTATTACATACCATTTTTATCATATAATTTTTATCTATTCATTAATTTAATCATTTATACTGTCGTAATAATCATGAAAGCTTATTAATTTAAGAGAAACCAGACCTTTATAAACATATAACTTAGTTCCGATTTCTACCCCAAAAAAAGAGTTCAGATTTAGCTATATTTTTAAAATATATTATACAGTCATTAATTAATGTTTATAATTTGTGAAACTTTATAGACTTCACACATTTTGTCAAAAATATAATTCAAACATTGAATTGATAAAATCAAGGAGTTAATTTCTGGGGAAAAAAAATGCATTAACTTGAATAAACATGTCAAAACTTACTTTTCTGAGTAGCATGAAGTGGAATTCTATAAACAATTCATGTTCAAAAGCAGTCAGTCAAAATCTGGTGCGTGAGGATTGTTCCTAAAACGTAACCAAATCAAAATTTTGAAACTACGCCCTCTTTTTATTTTGACTTCGCTAAAATATAATTGACAAAGATCAAGAAAGGTAGTTTTTCTAAATCACAAAAAAAATAAAAAATAAAAAATAAAATAAAAATAATAGGTCCAGTTGCTATACATCGTTTGCTTTATAAACTAGACAAATTAGCTTATGAAAGACCAACAAATTTTCCCATTATTTTACAATTTGTTTCACCTAACCACCTCAATGAGTATAAATCCAACATTCCTTGTACATCACCAAGTAGCACTTATTATTATTATTTTTTTAAAATATTGTCTACATTAATTATATTCAAGACCAGCATCAATACTTATGAGATTAACAATATATTGTTTAATGGTTCCCCAGCCAAACGTTCAAAATATTTAGGACATATAATTGGCTATGAAATCAACCACCATATTACACGCACCAAGAACAAAGCCATCATATTTTTAATTTAGTTATTTACATTATTGATTGATCGCAGAATGCTAATTGATCTTGTTAATTAAAGTGTTTGTCTGGTACAAATATTGTACGAAGTGTTTATATTGAGTTTGGAATTTTATATAGTTGCTAAAATAATTTTTTCTCAATCAAGATTGTGGCATGCCTAACATTGAAAGTAGACAACTATCCTTCTTGCAAAACTTTTCTCCACAAAAATATATTTTATAAGTTATTATTTTTGGAAAAAAATTACATATAATTTAATTATGTAAGAAATTTCTCCATATTTTTTAGATGTGTAAGACTAATTGTTGCTCTAAATACAAGCTGCATCTTTCTGTAAATGTCTTTCTGCAAAACTTATATATTTTTTATTTGATAGAAAAATTTAGGGTGAGGGGATGATGCCTCAGTCAAGACATGGAAAACTTTTGGACTTTATGAGTACTTACAAAGAAATTTACATTTACCACACCTCAAGGAGACTAGTGTGGCTTGAACAACCTGTCAGATACGAGACCTTGCCATGCTCCACTAAACCAATTCCTTGAGGTTTCCACAAAACTTATATTATAAAGGCATCTCAACCCTAGACTATATGTACGTAATTTGTAGAAGAATGAAGAGTTCATATCTTAATATATGAATTAATTATTATTTTATTCTAGTTAATATTATCATTTTCTGTAAAGATATATAAATACCTCCAATATAAATTATAATTTTTTTTATAAGCAAATGAAATATATTTAATAGGTACGAGGGATATCCCAACCGGTAAACGAAAATTATAATCTACATGCAAGTTATCTAGTTATGATATTTTTCTTGTATTTCTAATTATAATTTGTTCAGTTATAAAATGCAAGTAGAAACCCAGCAATGGTTAAATGTGAATATTTTAATTCTATATTGGGGAAAACCGTTGATATACCACTCAATAGTTATATTCATATATCAAATACTGATTTTATGGATTAAACTGCAGGGTTAATTAACAATGAATATAATTTGTTGATGTGGGATTGACCACCCTTTAAGATTTAACTACTAGTTATGGCAGATTGTCCATATGTCTATTTTTCTAGATGTAGCTAGTTTGTTCATCCTATCTTGCCTTCTTTGTTTACCCAAAGTTTCTCTTTCGAGCTGAAGGTTTTGTATCACAACTTTAGAGCTAAGTACAGAAAAAAAATGAACTTGCCTGGCCTTGCAAGTATCCATTTTGAGTTTTTCAACTTTAATAGCATGAAATATCTTTGCAATGTCAGTGTCGGAAACTTAAACAAAAAAGCCCGTTACTTTTGTCATCTCTTTTGTCGTTTTGCCCCTGAAGGCCATATTGGTAATTTACCTACACTAAAAGTGAAATAACTGATTTTCGAAAGGAAGATGCAGGCTTTTGTATGATCATTTTTCTTTGCACTCACAGTTCAGACACAGCTAGGGATCGCTTGAAGAATAATAGCTTCACGAATGCGCTTTTTTTTTTTCTTTTTTTTTTTTGGTTAAAGTAATGTTTTGGCCCTGACACTGGTTTTCAATTTGGTCCCTATACGTAAAAAGTTATCAATTTGGTCCCTATACGTGACACTGGTTTTCAATTTGGTCCTCACCGCTAATTGGTCCCGATATAAGAGGACCAAATTACAAATTATTGTCACATGTAGAGACCAATTCAACAAAAAAAATTGAAATCGGTCCCTACATGTGGCAATTATTTTCAATTTGATCCCTACATGTGATAATAATTTGACTCTTATATAGGGACTAATTAGCGATGAGGACCAAATTGATAATCAGTGTCACGTATAGGGACCAAATTGATAACTTTTTACGTATAGGGACCAAATTCAAAATCAGTGTCACGTATAGGGACCAAATTGATAACTTTTTACGTATAATGACCAAATTGAAAATCAGTGTCACGTATAGGGACCAAAACATTACTTTAACCTTTTTTTTTTCTCCAAAAGAAAAATAATCAGAAAAAAGGGGGAGATTCTTTAATTCTTTCATTTTTCCTCTTTTATATTTTTTCGATTGAGAAAAGGAAAAACCCATTATAATATTGCATGTTGAGTTGAGATGCACCAATCAACATCGATGCCTTGCTTGATGATTGGTGTTAAATATTTTTTTTTTTTAAAATCCGAATAAAATGGGATTATTATGTAAGAAATAAATGTTTTATATTCAATAGTGAGTTTACAAAGTAACCACTTATTGATTATCATAATTAAATTCATGGTATTTAGGCATGGTGTGGTGTGTTGAGTCAATACAATTTAATGGGATAATAAAATTATGATCACAGAAAAAACTAAAAAGTTTGCAGAAGTGGGCTATAAACAACCAACCTGCAGGTTGCCTTACATTCCACGTTTCTTTCTCTCCAAACACACCAGTATTTAGGAGTTTCTTTTTCTCTCTACTTTTTTTCCTACCTATTAACATTTTCACCCTCCAGTTTACCACCACTTTTCAGTTCCATGTCTTCCATGATTTTCATCACTATCCTTCCCTTTTTTTTGTGGTTTCCTTTTCAAACCTCACTACTAGATTGTCTATATAGAGATTCTTCTTAGTTCAGTTCTTTGAAAATTTAATTAAAACATTCCAAGTTTAAAGGTCTTAGAGGTGTTGTTGATATTAAAACTTTTAGGGTCAGATGGATTTGCCTCCAGGGTTTCGGTTTCACCCAACTGATGAAGAGCTTATAAGTCATTACCTTTACAAGAAGGTGACTGATACCAACTTTTCAGCTAGGGCCATTGGAGAAGTGGACTTGAACAGGTCTGAGCCTTGGGATTTGCCATGTAAGTTAAAAAGCAATTAAATTTTTTAGACCCACTTTTTTAGTTTTTTGGGATTCTAGATGTATTCATTCAGTTATAACTTTGTATGCATCTTTTTGGTTGTAGGGAAAGCAAAAATGGGAGAGAAAGAATGGTACTTCTTTTGTGTGAGAGACAGGAAATACCCAACTGGTTTGAGGACCAATAGAGCTACTGAAGCAGGATATTGGAAGGCCACAGGGAAAGATAAGGAGATTTACAGAGGAAAATCTCTTGTGGGAATGAAGAAAACTCTTGTTTTCTACAAAGGAAGAGCACCAAAAGGAGAGAAAACCAACTGGGTTATGCATGAGTACAGACTTGAGGGTAAATTCTCTGTTCACAACCTCCCTAAAACTGCAAAGGTAAATTTTCTTCATCCTGTTTCCTCTGTTTTAAAGTGTAGCCACTAGCCACTAGCCAGGGATGGTTTTAGAGGAGGGAAGCATCTTCAATATATATATATATATATTGCCCTTCTAATGTTTTTTAAGATCCTCACCTATTTCATTTCTTTTAGATTCCCCAGATTGGAGAATTTTAGTTCTTTTGTTAATGTACCCTTTCTAGTGTACCCTTTTTCTGCCTTGTTTGTGAGTTGGTAACTTGTATTTTATTCTATGCTAATGGAGTTTGATCCTTGCAGAATGAGTGGGTAATTAGCAGGGTGTTTCAGAAGAGTTCAGCTGGAAAGAAAACCCATATTTCTGGGATAATGAGGTTGGATTCTTTGGGAAATGAATTGGGTTCTTCTGGTCCACCACCCTTGGCAGATTCTTCACCTTCCATTGGCAACACCCGACCACTGAGTATGACTGAATCGGCTTACGTGCCCTGCTTCTCCAATCCAATTGATGTTCAAAGAAACCAACAAGGAGGGATCTTTGATAATTCCTTCATCAACAACTCCCTTTTTGGGGCTTCTTCAAATCCTTCACACATTCTCCCCAAAATCCCTTTATCTTCTGGTTCATTCTGCTCTACTACTACTCAAGGGATTCAAGCTACACCAAATTTGCCATTACCTGGTTCTGTTTATAGCATCCAGGACCAGACCTTCCTTATAGCCTTACTAGATAACCATGGATCAAACTTGAGGAATAGTTTCAAACCAGAGAGGGAAATTGCCACTGTCTCACAAGAAAATAGTCTGACTACTGATATGAATCCTGAAATCTCTCCAGTTGTATCAAATTTTGGTATGGGTAGGAGGCCATTTGACAATCAGCAACACCCTCCTGCTTCAGCTGCACCACAGGAGCTTGCTACTTTGTGGAATTACTAGTTCAAATAAGTTAAAAATTTGAAAGAAAATCAACATTCCAGCTAAAAATGAATAGGGGAAAGAAGAGCCTCAGCTACAATTTATCATCTAGGTTTGATGTTGTTGTTATTGTCTGGCTGTGCAGATTTCAAATTATAAGATGTATTGAATAATGGTGAAGCATATATTTTGTACTGTAAGAAATCTTGTGAACTTATGATGTATTAGTCCTTTGATACTCTAGGCTTGTTATGGTCTGGGTATCAGCTTGGTTTAAAAGTTGGAAAATATTTCTTGAATATCTATCTTTAACAATTTTTGGATTTTGATTTTTATAATGTAAAGTATTTAAAAAAATTTATTGAAAAAATGTCATAGTAAGAATAGCAATGTTTTACAAATAATACTAGAATCAGACTACTAGGTACCGTACATGGTTGATAATAGTGTCGGATTCTATCTGCAGATACTGAGAGAATGACATTTATTCTGGTAATGTTTGAACTGCATATTTAATTATAGGTTGTGGGGAATGAGTCATGTACGGTTACCAATTAAAATCCCTTAATTCGCGGTCCCTATTTTTCTCTCTCTTGTAAGCACGTGCACGCGTATCCCTTTGACATGGACACCAATATTAACAAACTTATCTGCATTTATCTTCAATGAAAGTCCCCAATGAGGACTCTGTAGTTCCTCTCTCCCCTTTCTTTATGTTCATGTGCGCGTGCATGAATGATAAGGCAGTATATGTTTCATTGTCAAAAACATAATATTCAAACATTTTTACCCAATCAATATGAGAAGTTCCTCTGCTAGTGTTGAAATTTCACAACATTATCTGATTTGTACGACTGAAGTATGTGTACGTACGACTGATATCCATCCCCTAGTTAATCTATTGGCTTGTGGCATCTTCTCATAATTTACTTTTTAGCATTGAAGAAGAGAGTTTTCAGAATAAATGCATGTTTTTGTATTTGTAGTCAAGATTCAAGAATTCAAGATACAGGTCAAACAACAACAAAGGATAAATTTATGAAATATTGAGTGACATTTATTGAAATTAGTGTAGGACCAGTTCCAAACCATCTCCAACAGAAAATAAGCCAGGGAGAATATGAAAACCAATAATGTCAGGAGAATACTAACGAGTGCGACTCGTTAAGAAACTTAAAAAGGAAAATTCTTATTGGGACTTGATATATTTTATATTGTAAAGTGTGATAAACTTGGTTTTCCAATTAGATTTTTTTTTTCCCGGTTTCCTTAACCAGTTAGCATGAACCATAATATTAATATGGTCTCATTTATTTTCCTTTGCTCTCTCTAATTCCTTTTATTCGATTCACTTGTGAATTTTTTTTATATAATGTTTTTGTTTTAATATTTAGTTATTCACTAAACAAAAACAATTATTTTTTTAACTATTTGAATCTTTGAAGTTTGAACCGCTTTTTTTTTTTGACAAAAAAAAGGTGCGGCTCGGTCGCGGGTACACTCAACTCACCCTTTTGATTTATATTCTAAATTTCTAATAGAGTAAAGACCTAAAGTGGTCTCTCAAATTTTTCAAGTAGGACACTTTGGTCCCTGAAAAAAATAAAGGACAATTTGGTCTCCCAAATTTCAAAACGGGAGACAATTTGGTCCTTACGGAGGGACCAGAACGTCCCCCGTTATGAAATTTGGGGGACCAAATTGTCCCCCGTTTTGAAATTTGGGGGACCAAATTGTTTTTTATTTTTTTCAGAGACCAAACTTTCTTACTTGAAAAATTTGAGGGACCACTTTGGATCTTCACTCTTTCTAATATCTTAACATTGAGCCAAATTCAAATAGTAGTTTTCCACTGATTTTTTTGCGATATATATACGTGAGAAATAATGAAAACATCCCAAAAATAATCTTTTTATTTTGTTGGTTTTACTTAATAAAGAAATTCTCCGTCGTTTTGTCTGTATCTGTGATTATAAATTCATCGTTCCATTCATTCATTCATTTGAACATGTCAAATCATTCATTTCCCATTTCATAATGCATGCATTGCGTTTTGAAGCTGTAATTGCTTGACATGAGAACATTTATACTCATTTTCTTATTTTGTCCAAAAATATAATATACGTATCTCCTTCATACCGTGTAGTATTTTTATATATGGCACATGATAAACCTCTCAAAAGTCCACCAATTGGAGTCCTACACGGCTTGAACCTTAACTATATGAAATCACTGGCAATATGTCTTTTCTGTTATGAAAAGAGCTAAAATAATAGCGTAACAATAGAGATAAGAGAAAAAGAAATTAGAGAGCTAAAACTTGCAACCTATAATCTAATACATAAGTGTCATTTACACAATTAAAAGGAATAATTTGGAGGTTACAATATGAAGGAATAATGTGGAGGTTATAAGGTTTGAATGGACATCCATTTTGTCACATGTTTTTTAACACTCCCCCTTAGATGTCCATTACTCAAAGAATGTGCCTCGTTAAAACCTTACTAGGAAAAACCCTGTGGGACAAAAACCTAGTGAAGGAAAAAGAGTACATCATTCTTTGATATGCTATCAGATACTGCCTCATTAAAAACCTTATCAAGGAAAACCATGTAGGACAAAACCTTGATTAAGGGAAAAAGAGTACAATATGTATGTCAATAACAATTGAGATCTTTCAGTCGGCGAATTCCAATACTATGGACAAGCTTTTCAAATATTGCAGTGGGAAGCGCCTTGGTAAATAAATCGGCTAGATTATCACTTGAACGGACTTGCTGAATGTTTATATCACCACTCTTTTGAAGATCATGAGTGAAAAAGAATTTTGATGAAATATGTTTTGTTCTATCTCCTTTAATATACCCTTCTTTCAACTGAGCACTGCATGCTGTATTATCCTCATATAGGATCGTTGGGATCATTTTTCCTGAAGACAAACCACATGTCTCTCGTATGTGTTGAATCACAGATCTCAACCAAACGCATTCTCGACTTGCCTCATGTAGTGCTAAATTTTCTGCATGATTAGATGATTTGGCTGTTAAGGTTTGTTTCACAGACCGCCATGAAATGGCTGTACCTCCACACTACGAGAAAATTGTTTTTTACCGACGGACATTTTCCTACAGACGGGCTGGCCGTCGGAAATATCATTGTTTCCGACGGAAATAGCCGTCGGAAATTCAGAATATGAATAGTTTCCTGTATTTCCTACGGAAAAGCCGTCGGTAGAGTTTTCCGATAGAAAAGCCGTCACAAAAGTAGTCGAAAAATATGGCGGGAATAACAAAATTTGGGCCCCAGTGTTTTCCCATGGAACTTCCGTCGCAAAATCCGTAGGAAAAATTCCGACGGAATGCCCGTCGGAAATATTATATTAATTACCGACGGCTTTTCCGTCGGTAAAGTCAAAATTCAAATTTCCGACGGAAAAAGCCGTCGGAAACATTGGCCTTTTCTTCTAGCACAAACCCTCTTCCTCCCACTTTCCTCTTCTGCTTTTTGATCAGTTTCTCTCATCTCTCCTTCTCCCTCTCGGCCGTTCCCTCTCATACTCCCTCTCCCTCTCTTATCTCAGCCTTCCCGACCACCGCAAGCCTCCATTAGCACCCCAAGCCACCACACCACCACCGCAAGCTCTCCCTCTCTTTTCTCTTCCCCTCTCCTTCTCCCTATTCCTCTCCCTCTCTTCTCTCAGCCACCACCACCACCCGGACCACTCTCAGCCGCGGCCATGACCTCCCCCCCAGTGACCACCGCACGCCACCTCCAGCCACCACCACTTCCTCCCCTTGCCCACAACCTGCACAGCCATCCACCACCACACTTCCTCCCCCATTGTGTACTACTAGCTAGGTATTTAATTAGTTATAAATTTTAATTTTTAATTAAACTTGTAATGTTTTGTAATTAATTAAATGATTAATGTTTAATTAGTTGTATTGTTTTTTGTTTGTTACAGAGTTGTTGCCACCACCGCTGCAGAGGAGCCACATCTGTGTCTACACTGTCAAGTTTCAATTTTTTTTAATTATTTAAAATTGTTTGATTTTTTTTTTACTGTTAAATTATTGTTTGAAATTGTCTATATTGTGAAGTATGTAATATTATTTGTATAATTAGCATTTTTTTCTGGTTGTACAATTATATATGTTGATTTGTATATAAGTATAGGATTTTGTGGGACGAGCTGATTTTGATTTATGATGGTAGGATTTTAATTCTTATTGTAGCTAATGTTTAGGGAATATATAAATTGATGCAAGTGAAATTCATTTAATTAAATTATTTAATTGAAATAATGAATTAATCAATTATCTTTTAGACGAATACGTTGTTTATGATAGTTGTTTATGTGTTTTAATTGTTTGTCAACAATGTTAAACTTTATGTAAAATGTCTCTGTTACTTAAAAAAGTTTTTGTTTGTTTTAGAGTATGATTTAATACGTCATTGAGAAAAACCTTAGTCACCCGTTTAAGATTCAATATTATTGAGCATGTGTACTCGTGGTGATGGTATCGCTCATTTTATTGAATCTTGAATTGTCCAAATGGGACAGTTTTGGAAGAAACTTTTTCTCTACTGATATACTAATTACTCGTTGATTCTCATTTGTTAAATATCTGATGAAATTTCGGGTTTAAGCATTTCCTTTTGTTCTCCGAGTTCATGCTTGATTGTGGTATCTTACCGCGGTCATGATGTGTACTTGGAGACCAATGGGAAATGCTGCCGAAATTTCATCAGGTATAAGACAAGAGAAGTGATGAGTGACTAGTATAATACAGTGGTGAAAAAGTTTTTTCTCGAATGGGATAGGGCCACACCTTTTAAGGAAGGGAGCGATTTGGCTTAATTATGGTATACGTATAAAAATACGTCAATCCCTTGAAAATGCAGAAGGATTGAATATTATCCCCAGAGCCGTCGTTGGGTATATGATAGGAACGAGCCCGGGAGACGACTTATGAAACAATCATTTGTAGTTGGAGTCGAGGAGTTTATATCGAAAGCCAAGCAACATAGTGATTATGCCGAAGAGGGGGGGATTCGATGTCCGTGCATAAAATGTAATTGTATGGCGGTTTTGAGTGATGATGACGTGAAGGTGCACCTATACAAACGTGGGTTGAAGCCTAATTATTGGATATGGATTGATCATGGCGAGGAGTTGCCGGATATTGATCTAAATGAAGTCGATGGTGACGATCTTGACATGGGTGCATCAGGCAGTGGCTTACACAACGACTATGTCGAACAACTCCAGTCAATGCATATGATGGTGGACGGTTGTCTTGGGCAACATGGGAACTTCGAGGCGGATGAGTCTGATGACATGGAAGAGCCTCCTAATGAATCGGCGCAGAGATTCTACAATCTATTGTTAGAGACAAATAAGCCGTTGTTTGAAGGGGCTTCATATTCTAAATTATCAATTTGTGTTAGGCTTCTAGCTTGTAAGTCCAATTGGAATGTCCCCGAGCAGTGTTTGGAGTTTTTTTGTAAAATGCTTCAAGATGTGACACCCTTCAAAGAGTTGTTGCCAAAAAGTTATTATGATGCGAAGCGGTTGGTGTCGAAACTTGGTTTGGGGGCTAAGAGGATTGATTGTTGTCCGAACGGGTGCATGCTGTATTATGATAGTGCTTCGGGAACAAATGACAGCACGCTCGATCAATGTAAATTTTGTCAGACATCCAGGTACCGCGTTCAAAGTAGTGACCGTAGTAAAAACAAATGAGTTCCTGAGAAAGCAATGTTCTATCTGCCTATAATTCCAAGGTTGCAGAGACTGTTTGCATCATCGCAGACTGCGGAACAGATGAGGTGGCATTATGAAAATAGAAGAAGTATAGGCGTTATACACCACCCTTCTGACGGTGAAGCCTGGAAGCACTTCGATCGGGTACATCCTGATTTTGCAGCAGATCCTCGCAATGTACGACTTGGGCTGTGCTCGGATGGTTTCACACCGTACATTCAGGTGTCAGCCTCGCCATATTCATGTTGGCCAGTGATGGTTACGCCGTACAATCTTCCTCTCGAGATGTGCATGTCAAAACCATATATGTTTCTGACTTGTCTCATACCGGGACGACCATCTAACCCGAAGGCTGGGATAGATGTATATTTGCAGCCTCTTATCGATGATCTGAAAAAGTGTTGGGATGGTGTGGTGCCTTATGACGTTTCAAAGAAGCGAAACTTTATGATGAGGGCATCCCTGATGTGGACTATCAATGATTTTCCTGCATATGGCATGTTATCTGGTTAGGGGACCCATGGTAAATTGGCATGCCCGTATTGCATGGAACATGGAAAGGCTTTTACCCTGAGATATGGTGGCAAAAGTTCCTGGTTTGATTCTCATCATCGGTTCTTAGATAGTGATCATCCCTTCCGGAGGAATACCCGAGCATTCAAAAAGAATCAGACAGAAGAGGAAGGTCCACCACCTTTGTTGACTCCTGAACTAATTTGGGGTCGGGTTAGGGATCTTCCTAAGGTCACTGAAGCAGGTGTCTCAAAATTACCAGGGTATGGAGAATGGCATAACTGGCCAAAACAAAGTATTTTTTGGGAACTACCGTATTGGAAGGATAATCTGTTAAGGCATAATCTTGATGTGATGCATATCGAGAAGAATTTCTTTGATAACATTTTTAACATGGTTATGATGAATGTGTCTGGCAAGACGAAGGACAATGAGAAGGCAAGGATAGACTTAGCTCTGTACTGTAGACGAAAGGATTTGGAGCTGAAGCAGCAGCCTAATGGAAAAATGGTCAAACCAAAAGCTTGTTACAGTCTAACTGCCGATGAAGCAAAGTCAATTTGTCGGTGGTTAAAAGACCTTAGGATGCTTGATGGTTATTCGTCTAATTTGGCACGACATGCTAATGTAAGAACGGGAAGGCTTCATGGGATGAAAAGTCATGATTGTCATGTATTCATGGAGTGTTTGCTTCCTATTGCTTTCGGCTCATTGCCCTCGGTTGTTTCGAACGCGCTTACTGAAATCAATCATTTCTTCAAAGATCTATGCTCTGCAACTTTAAGCACGGATGGGCTGAATAAGATGGAAGAAAAAATTCCAATAATTCTATGTAAGATGGAGAGGGTATTTCCCCCAGGATTTTTTGACTCAATGGAACATCTCCCTGTCCATCTTGCATATGAGGCAAAGCTTTGTGGACCAGTACAATATAGGTGGATGTATCCGTTTGAAAGGTAATTTTATTATATTTTCACATTAAACTCTTAGATCGTCCATTGGATAATGACTCGTCATTCATTTTTTTATTACTTAAATTCATGGGCGACTCTAAACGATCAGTTAAAAACAAGGCTAGGGTGGAAGGATCAATCTGTGCTTCTTACTTACACCATGAGACAACCCATTTTTGTTCCCACTATTTCAATAACCTCATGTTGGCCTCAAGAAATATTAGGAACGAGGTAAGTGCTGATAGTGCAGGGTATCCTTATATGCTGTCCGTATTTAACCTTCCTGGTCGTCATGCTGGCAAGGAGCTTAATTAGTTACTGGTTAAATGATGAGGAGTATACATCGGCCTATGTTCATGTGTTGATAAATTGCACCGAGGTGAAACCATATCACGAGTAAGTTTCAATGACTTAATTTTGAAATAATATATACATATTATATCAATTTCTCTGTTAACACACTGTACACATTTTATTTGTCAATGTGTTCTTGCAAATTAATCAATTAAGTGAACAAGATGGTTCTGCTCGTACACATGCATAATTTCCTGAATGGTTCAAGCAACAAGTAAGTGTCAATATATTAAGCTTAAGCTCTAATTGATAAATTAATTATTTACTATGACTTACATATTCGTAGGTTTATCAGCAACCATTAAGCGTGACTATTCAACACTTGAGAGATTTAGCGTACGAGCTCTATAGTTGTGTTAGATCATGGCATACATACTTTGTTAATGGGTACAAATTCCACACAGATGAATGGAACGTGGGCAAAAAGAGGGTTAATAGCGGGGTTCTCGTACAGGGTGAAGGTACTGGTGCATTTTATGGGGTCATAAAACACATATATGAGTTACAATACAATACTACTACTTATCCTAAAAAAGTAGTCTTATTTTATTGTAACTGGTTTGATCCATCAAGGGTAGGAACAAAGGTGGATCCCAAGTATGGAACTGTGGACATTCGCATGGATAGAAGATATCAACTGTTTGATCCGTTTATAATTGCTCAGAATGCAAAACAAGTTTACTATGTCCCTTATCCAGCAATGAGAACGGACAAACGAGGTTGGTGTGTTACTGTCATTACCAAGCCTAGGGGTCACATAGAAATCGATGATGGAGAGGATGAGATGCCCTTCCAGGCGAATGAATCATCACATGTCAATGAAGTAATTGAGATCGAGCGTATTACTAGCATGTTGGGATCTGCAAATGAAAGGGAAGAAGTGGTCATTGGCAATTAGTCACCAGAGGAAGAGGTCCAAAGTGATGACTCAATGCAAGAAGAAGAGTCAGACTTACAATCAGATGATGATACTGACTCTGAATAGGAATGTCTCTGTTAAGTTAATTTTATTGTATTTTAAATATTTTCTTATGCACTTCAATGTAAGAGTTGACAGATTTTGTTGTATTTTAAATATGTGCCTAATTAGTGACTTAAATGTCGATCGATTTACTAAATTTACATTGATTTATAATTGTGCTATAAAAATAGATATGTCAGCATCAGGAGGAGAGCCGCCCCGTCCCCCACCGCCCAGCGGTGATAAGGGGAAGGGGAAGGCTAAGGCACGGGGATGATACACCATCAGGCCCCAAATGCTTGCTCGTTTTGCTCCAGCCACCTCCGCACCCACCGCACCTACCCCCTTCCCCGCCTCATCCACCCCAGCGGCATCTACAGGAGGCTTCCCCACCCATTCTACACCATCCCCTACCCATTCTACACCCTTACCGACCCATACGACACCATCCCCTACCCATACTGTAGCACCCTCCATCTATGTCCCTTCGTCCAGTCGCTTTGCGCCAGAACATGCAGCAACCAGCTACTCGCCGCCCCCTACTGGACCCAGACCACACCCACACCCAGCCCCACCACCATCATCGACTGCACCAGCAACACAGTCACCAGGATTGGCATTTATGCCGACTCCTGGGAGGCTGCCACAGCCAGATACTAGCATTCCATCCGCATCATCCGCGGCCGCTCACGATCACGACGTCACCATTCCATCCTCATCGACTGCACAGCAGTCAGTCGCGGCAGAGGAGACTCCTGAGTGGGCCAGGACTCCTGCACCTGAGGATCGACCATGGATCCGGCCAGTTTCTCACACGTAAGTTTCATTTAATTTAGTGTTTTTTAACTTTGACTATTTTAGTTACTATTCATTAAGTGTATATTTGTTGGTTGCCATATTATTGTATTAATAAATTTATAAATTTTTCAGGTGGATCCCATCGAAAGTGGGATCCAAGCACGTTACCTGGGCCATCAAGAAGCATTATCGTCGCTTCTGGCCATCATGGGGGGTGATCCCCGATCCCGACAGGGATCGTATCTTCCGACGATTCAGGGTAAGTTGTTGTTTATTATTTCATGTAATTGTCCCTTAATTTTTTCACGTATTTTATATATATTTTTTGTATAATGTTATTAATGTTTTTTTCTTTGTCCACAGGAGCTTGTGCGCTGGTTATCGGAGCATGACTCAGAGATACGCGCTATCTTTAACGAGCGCGCACCGCACCGACTGAGGGACATGCTGCGGGAGTGTAGGGAGGATCGGATACGTCGGGATTACATCGGGCCCAACATCTGGGCCCAGCTATGTGCCTACTGGGACACTCCAGCTTACAAGCTGAAGTCTCTGCAGGCGAAGAGGAATCGGGCTTCAGAGAGGGGTGGGAGCATGCACACCGGTGGCTCGATTAGCCACATGCAGCATGCCATTAACATGGTATGCATATATAAATAATTTAATATATAAACTATACATTTTTGTTAACAATTTAAAAAATAATTAATTGATTTTATTCTTGTGTTGATTGCAGGCAGGAGAGCTTGCCCGGACCGTCGATGTCCCTACCGTCTTTCAGCAGATGCATATTCGCTCGGACACCGGCCAGTATGTTGATGAGAGGTCGAGGCAGACCATGGTGAGCTATATAAAGTGCTATCACATTTAAAGTATATGTTAGTGTTATAGTTTGATAACATAATTTTTGTAATGTATTCATCACAGGAGGAGTACAATGCCAGGTTCAGTCAGGTTGCATCTGATGTTGCCTCCTGCTCTGGTGCCTCGGATCCTTCTCAGCTAGACCCCACTGAGGTTGAGCGGATACAGACCCAAGTCTGGATGGATGTCACGGGCGGGAAGAAGAAAGGGCGGATCTACGGTACCGCGTCTCTAGCTCATACCATCCGTCGGGGGTCGTCGTCGAGCTTGACCATTCGGGAGACAGCACCCTCCGGCTCACGGGACACGGAGGAGGTGCGGCGGCTGAGGCAGGAGGTGGAGGAGCAGAGGCGGAATGCAGAGCGCATGCAGCAGCGGATGGAGTCATGGTCGCAGGTGATGACCTCTCTGATCGATTTGCTTCCACCTGATAGGCGCAACGCTTTCCAGGGGGTACTCCATATTGGCGAGCCCTCCACTACTCATACCGATCCACCACCGTAGCCGCATGATGGCGATGTGCTTTCTGGGCCGCAGGATGATGGTCACCTGACACCGACGACATCCCCCCGACAGGATGACGACGTTTATAACCATTATTATGATGACTATTAGGATAGTTATATAGATATAGCTGAGTTGAGTACATTGACGGATATTTATGTATTTGTTTTTATTTTAATGTAACTGTAATTTTTAATTTAATTTGTAATTTCAGTTTTGGATTTAAATTATTAAATTTAATTAATTATAATAAAATCAAATAAAACTTAACATTTAAAATAAAAATAAAATAATAATCACTATTAAAATAAAAATTAAATAATAAATAATATTTAAAATAAAAAATTATTTAATAATTATAAATAAAATAACATTAACAAATTAATTAATATTTAAAATAAAATAGTATTAAAATATATAAAAAATAATTCAGAAACAATTTCCGATGGATATTTCCGTCGGAAAACATGTCTCACAATTTCCGACGGAAATTTCCGTCGGAAAACAAGGCTCACAATTTCCCACGGACTTTTCCGTTGGAAAACCCGTCTTTAATTTCCGACGGCTTAATCCGTCGGTAACTTTACCGATGGCAGGTGTTCCGTCGGAAATGATTTCCTACGCGCGGGATTCCTACGGATGCAGGTCCGTCGGAAACTCTATTTTCCGACGGCTTTTTTGACTTTCCGACGGGTTTTGGCCGTCGGTAATCACCTTTTTTTTGTAATGCCACATGTAAACAAATAGCCTGTTTGCGATCTACCATTATGAGGGTCAGACAAATAACCTACATCTGCATATCCAATTAGATCTGATTTGGGCACATTTGAATAAAACAAACCCATATCCATTGTACCTCTGAGGTAACGAAGTACATGCTTAACTCCATTCCAATGTCTTCTTGTAGGTGAAGAACTATATCTTGCTAATAAATTGACAGCAAATGATATATCAGGTCGTGTATAATTAGCAAGATACATTAGTGCCCTGATTGCACTAAGATATGGTACTTCAGGACCAAGTAGTTCTTCATCCTTTTCTCGAGGTCTAAAAGGGTCTTTATTCACATCTAGCGACCTTACAACCATTGGAGTGCATAATGGATGTGATTTGTCCATATAGAACCGTTTTAGCACCTTTGCTACATAAGCTTCTTGATGCACAAAAATTCCATTATTTAAATATTCAATTTGTAATCCTAAACAAAACTTTGTCCTTCCTAGATCTTTCATCTCAAACTCTTTCTTTAAGCAATTTACAGCTTTTGAAAGCTCTTCAGGAGTTCCAATAATATTTAAGTCATCAACATAAACAGCAATTATGGAAAATTCATTTCCATATCTTTTCATAAAAATACATGGACAAATGGGGTCATTTTTATACCCTTCCTTCAGCAAATATTCACTGAGACGATTATACCACATGCGTCCAGATTGCTTTAGTCCATAGAGAGACTTATTCAATTTGATTGAGTAGTCTTCTCGAGATCCTGAATTGTGTGTCTCGGGCAAATTAAATCCTTCAGGGAGTTTCATATAAATATCACTATCAAGTGAGCCATACAAATAGGCTGTAACAACATCCATTAGATGTAAATTGAGCCCTTCATGTACTACTAGACTAATTAAGTATCTAAAAGTACTTGCATCCACCACCGGTGAATATGTCTCTTCAAAATCTATGCCAGGTCTTTGCGAAAACCCTTGAGCAACAAGTCGTGCTTTGTGTCTCGCAATTTCACCATTCTCATTACGTTTTCGCACAAAAACCCATTGTATCCAACTGGTTTTACACCTTCAGGTGTACGGACTACAGGTCCAAAAACATTTCGCTTGGAAAACGAGGTTAATTCTGCTCCAATAGCGTCTTTCCATTTTGGCCAATTATTACTTTGTCTACAATCTTTAATAGACTTTGGTTCGTGATCCTCATTATCATTTATTATATTTAGCACTACATTATATGCAAAAGCATCGTCAACGTTGACTTCATTTCGGTTCCATCGTATTCCATTCATGACATAATTTATTGAGATCTCTTCATGTTCACAAATTTCAGGTACCTGAGTTTCTTCTGGAACTGAATCAACAATTATGTCTGAGGAATCTTTTGGAGTTTCTGTATCCTCACTTGGGCCATCTTGCTTTTTAGCTCCTTTTCTTGTTCGAGGATTTTTATCTTTGGAACCGATAGGTTTACCACGCTTCATGCGTGTTTGAGACTCATTTACAATGTTAGACTGGCCAACAGGGACATCAATTTTTATTGGAGCATTAGCAGCTGGTACATACGACTTAGTCACCTTTTTTGGATTAGTCAATACATTTGGTAACTGGTTGCTAAGCTTTGCAAATGAATTATCTTTTGAACTTCCAGTTCACATTCTTTTGTACGAGGATGAAGATGAGTTAATGATAATTCATTCCAAATAATATCCTTTTCCAACTGCTTATTCTCTCCTCCTAATATTGGGAAAACTGATTCATCAAAATGGCAATCGGTGAACCGAGCCGTAAATAAATCTCCCATCGAAGGTTCAATATATTTTATAATAGATGGAGATTCATATCCAACATATATTCCCAACCTTCTTTGAGGACCCATCTTAGTGTGTTGTGGTGTTGCAATTGGAACATACACAGCACATCCAAAAATTCTTAGATGAGAAATATTAGGTTCTTTACCAAAAACCAATTGCAAAAGGGATGACTCGTGATAACTTGTTGGCCTGATGCAAATCAAAGCCATAGCATGCAAGATTGCATGTCCCCAAGCAGAAATTGGAAGTTTTGATCTCATAAGCAATGGTCTTGTAATCAATTTTAGACGCTTAATGAATGATTCTGCAAGTCCATTTTGTGTATGAACATATGCTGCAAGATGTCAATATCAATTCCAATAGACATACAATACTCATTAAAGGCATGAGATGTAAATTCACTAGCATTATCACGGCGTATTTTCTTAATTGGATAATCAGGAAAATGAGCTCTTAATCGAATTCACTGAGCAAGCAATCTCGCAAACGCCTGGTTGCGAGTTGACAACAAACATACATGTGACCATCTAGTTGATGCATCAATTAAAACCATAAAATATCTAAATGGCCCACATGGCGGGTGTATTGGTCCGCAAATATCGCCTTGTATGCGTTCTTGACACTCTCATCTCCGATAAGATGATCAATTTTTCCATCTTGATTAGTAAAGAAGTCAGCAACATCTAGATGAGTAACATCCATACGGCCATAATCAGAATCACCATCTTCATAAGCAAAATGTGTCTCTATATTTTTCCCTTTATTTTTAAGTGATTCTTGATAAAGGTCAATAAGATGCTTGTGTACGATCGGTACGTGACCAATGGCCTTTGCCACCACAACGATAGCATATGTTTTCATCATGCTTGCTATTCTGCCCACTTTTTTCCTTTTCATTTTTTTCACGATTTTTTCACTTCTGGTGAGAATAAGTGTTCTTGGAAATTGCACCACGACCATGGCCACTGCCACGATCACTACCACAACCACGACTTTGCCCATAATTATAGTGGTCGTGAGTTGCTACATTCACTTCTGGGAATGGAGCACTACCAGTCGGACGGGCCTCATGATTTTTCATCAAAAGCTCGTTATTGTGTTCAGCCACAAGAAGGCAAGAAATTAACTCAGAATATTTCTTAAAACCTTTTTCTCGATATTGCTGCTGCAGGAGCACATTAGATGCATGAAAAGTGGAGAATGTCTTTTCTAACATATCATCATCAGTGACCTTTTCTCCACACAATTTCAATTGAGAAGTAATTCTAAATATTGCAGAATTATACTCACTTACAGTTTTAAAATCTTGTAAACGTAAATACATCAAATCATAACGAGCTTTTGGAAGAATTACAGTTTTTTGGTGCTCATATCTTTCTTTCAAATTATTCCAAAGAACAAGTGGGTCTTTTACCGTAAGATTCTCAGTTTTTAGACCTTCATGAAGATGGTGGCGGAGAAATATCATAGCTTTAGCCTTATTTTGATTAGATGCTTTATTTCCTTCTTTGATAGTGTCTCCAAGACCATTTGCATCTAAATGAATTTCAGCATCTAGCACCCAAGATAAATAATTCTTCCCCGTAATGTCAAAAGCCACAAACTCAAGTTTTGCAAGATTCGACATATTTAGTACTAAATGTCCTCCTTTGGATCTACACAATGCTCTAAGCTTTCAGGTCTCAGTTGATCAGAGCTTCGTGCTGATAACGTGTTATGAAAAGAGTTAAAATAATAGCGTAACAATAGAGATAAGAGAGAAAGAAATTAGAGAGACAAGAGAGAAGAATATAATCCTTTCATACTATTCAAATGGGCAAGGATTACAATACACATAAGTCCTATTTATAGGACCTAAAACTTGTAACCTATAATATAATATATAAGTGTCATTTACACAATTAAAAGGAATAATTTGGAGGTTACAATATGAAGGAATAATGTGGAGGTTATAAGGTTTGAATGGACATCCATTTTGTCACATGTTTTTTTAACATTTTCGAGTTTTTTGCTCTCCTCATTTATAATTTTATGGAAACAATTTTTTTTTGTCCGAATGGCAAACAAAATTTAAAAAACACCTTCATGATTATATTTCGTTTTTCTTATGAATACAGTGCCACCAATCCAACCTAGCTTACCTCCCATTCTGAACTTATGCAGTCTTTAACAATATTTATGAAAATAAAAATAACTACTTAAGCATCTTCTGATATCTACCTTTTTTTTTTTGGGGTGACAAAACACGTTTCATTTTCTGATACATACTTAGTACTCACTATACCAAATTTTGCTTTTAGCGTCATTTATTTAATGACTATAGATTAATGACCGGTAATTAATTCCCTAAACGCCAATAATAAATGTTTTTCTGCAGGCAATTATCTTAAATGGCTGGTAATAAAACATGTTAACTTTTTTTCCCTCTGTTTTCATTCTCCCTCTCGCAAACATATTCGCTCTCTAGAACTCTTCTTCTCTGAATCCATAACTCTCCCAAACATCGCAAACGCAATCTCTCTGAATCTCATTCTCTATATTGGCTTCTTTGAACCGTAGAATCCCAATCCATTTCTCTCTCTTCTTGTCGTCTCGATGAGCTTCTGCCATGGCTTCCATCATCAAATCTAGTTGCAGGTTCTGTATTTCTTTTTTATCATTTACTCCATTCTGATTCATTCTTCGAGTTCGAATATTTTCCATGATTTCGCCCTAGATTTGATTTTTCTCTAGTTTCCTTTTTCGCTTGATGATCGGTGATGCGTCTTCATCAAGCAATCACAGTTAGCTTCTTCTCTTTTTTTATTTTGTTTTAATAATTTTTGGTTAGGTTTGATGATTTAATGGCATAACCCATTGGATTTAGGAAATAGAATTGGTAACTGATGATGAATGATTGCATTTTGTTGAAGCCTTTTGAATATGTTGTACTTTCTACCAAACAGGTTGACGATAAATTTGAGGAGGATGTATCTTCTATGGTAATTTTCACCTTTAGTTGTGTGTTTATATATTATTTTGGTTCTACTTGAAAGTTTATGATACATTGTATTTATCTTTTCACTTTTCAGATAATACGTCTCTTCAGCAACAACAAAGGAAACTATGGTATTCAAATGGCTTTTGAGTTTTTGAGCAATGTATGAATTTGTATTCAGTATGGTATTCTGTTCATTATGTTAATATGTCCTTGTTGTATCACTGCTTTTATTTAGACTTGATTTAAAAAAATATATATATACAAGAATTACTTGACTGCTTTTATTGTATTTTCTTCTTGTTCAATCTGCATATATGAAAAGACAAAACATTTTCTTTATTTTCAAGCTTTGGTTTTGATGGCTTGAACTATTATATTGCCATGTACCACTAAGCAAGGCCATGTACCCCTTCAAGTTGGCATTGAAGAAAGTCGAACATTACCCATCAAATGCTATGGTGAAATGGACCATTTATGTAAGAGCACCATCCTCTGCAATATTGAAACAATATTTAAAGCATCCACATGTACTATTTTTATGGCTTTCAAATGCTCTATGTATGGTCTAAAGAATGGAAAATGAATAAATTCATGACATTTGTAATGTTCATATTTAATTTGTCTATCTCTATCCATATTCTTGATGGAAAAGGAATCTTCACTTGTAGTACACGACACCAAATGGACTTGAACTCATCTCTGTTTTAAAGTTTGTGTATTTAGTTCCAGCATATCAAACTGGGGCAATATTTAAGTAATTTGTTCTGGCATGTCCAGATATCTTAAACATTCCTCATTTCTTTGTTCACCAAACTAATTTTGCAATCTTAGTGCAGCTTAAGATCTAATGGCAAGTTTAAGGCCTTAAATTGAATTATTCTGATTTTAAATCGGTTTTTGAAGTACTTAAGGTGCCGCTGTCTATCAAGCTATCAAGTATCTTCTCAATTTTCTGGCTATCAGGTATTTGTTAGAACCGACTGTTATGTGGCCTTTTGTGTGGTGTAAAATTAGTTCCTCTGTATCTGTGCTTGTTTATATGAATCTTTTAGAAATCATTGTTTGTGAACCTTGGTAAGAAAATGTCCTACTCCTACCATTTGTATTGAAAATCTATGGAAGTCTTCCATGCCATGAACAATATAATAGTGGTGTTACATAGCATGAAGCAAAACATGTGTCACTTCTTGCAACTCATATTGAACAAAGACATTCTTAGATACAAATGAAACTGTGAGGCAAATAAAATGGTCTCTTTTGAATGGTGAACAAGATGTTACCATATCTTTGAATGTGATGAGTGATATAATGGTAAGATCAAAGTACTTAATATTTGTGATTATTGTTACTATCACTACTGTAGTACTGCTAATTTATTATAGTATGAAAATAATAAGTTTCAAATCTTGTCTATTGGAAATGATTGAGCATATTTCAGGAGGGGCATTGTTGAGCCTTCTTTGGTGGCTGTGCTGCAGAGTATGTTTGTGTTTTCCATTAACTTAACTGTCCCTTCTATGCGGTTCTCTCTTCAATTCATTTGATGACAACTTTAATAGGTTGTCATTGCCACTTGCTGTTATTAATTTCTCCCAGATCAGACTTGGTTTTTATGCTCTATTTATGTTCCCCTTAATTTTATTTGGTATCAAAGTGATTTTCCATTTTTTTTCCTTCTTGGTGAGTGTTAGTCATTGAACCAACCTTTTAGTTGGAGCGTAATGTTTGCATATGCGCCCATGCTATTGATTGACTTTTGTGTAAACCATGATTTCCAATCATCCAAGAAAAGAAGGATTGCATAATCCAGATAGAGCAGGAACACATAATCTTTTACTGAATCTTCGATTATTTATTTTGTGCATGTTATGCAAATGAATATTTGTTGTTATTTTTAATTTACATTGATGAACTATATTTAAATGACATTTTTTCTTATTTTATCATTTCAGGTCAGACACTATGATTTCCAGAATTTTGGCTATGGAAGATGTCATTATGATTAAGAGTTGGAGAAATGTATATAAAATGCCTCTTATTAGACTTAAAATGACATTAGTTATTAGATTAAAATGGTTGTTGATAATGTGGCACCCTAACCTGGGGCACCACATTTTGTTACCCATTGCGGAAAAAAATAAAATAAAAGAATTAAATTGCTAGTTGCTTCCGGTAAATGATATTTTCTTAATAATTAAATGTCCTCAAAATGGTGGTATATTTTTTTTTTCTTAAAGGTACAAAAGAAACAAAGGTAATTGATGAACACTCAGAACATGAGATGTAAACATCATATATATATGTAGAATCTATCCCGGTGGGATTCAGAGTTTAGTACAGAAACTAGGGCCTAATCAGGATGGTCATTAATGACAGCATTACAGAACATAATGTTAACAGTCGTAAAATAAGTAAAGCAAAATAGGGGATGGTCCGGAACCACGCATCAAAAGGGTGGCTCTAAGAAGCCAAATACAGTCGGACCGAGACAGACTACTCACAAAATCATACACCCCTAAGTTGGTCACTACTAACAACTAAAAGGAAGACTCGCCACGAATACTCCCACAAGAAGAAACCGCAGGCGATGGGTCCACGACATCTCCGCCCTCATCAGGAGAGTCGGAATCATCAAAATCCGGATTGTCATCAAGTACGTACTCCGGTAACTCATCAAGATCGTCGTCGTGATCCAAGACATGGTATACGGGCTCCTCCTCCAAGTACTCCTCGGGGTCCTCCTCCGGGTCCTCCTCAATCGGTGAAGCCGGCTCGACTCCAAGTAAGGGTACCCCTAGAGGTGGGTGTACATGTAGCTGTCCATTCATCTGTAGCACGTGTAAGTAGTACCAAGAAGGTGGGAGAGCAATCCTCCTCATCTCAATTGTCTGAACTCTGCGGTATGGTTCGCCCTCGGTATTCTTCTCCAGCATGGTTATCAGTCCATGATAGGTAGCTGATGTAGATCCGGGGTGAATCTGCCACGCCCCCGCATTCCCCGCATCGTCGAAGATCTCAGTCTTCAATTCCGATGGCACCAGTAGGATGTTCGGATCCATCTAAACCAGATATACAGCGATGCCGAAAAGCAAAGAGAAGTAACAGGAAGATATGCAAGAGTGAGATACCAATATATGGATAGATTACAATAACCACATGCATGATACATGCATCACATCAACATATTAACATTTACCAAATATTAATAGATACAACAACATGTATTATATCAATGGATGTCATATCCGCACAATCAGATTTTTATAAAGATTATGCATGACACTTCAATATTCCGGCTCTATAAACTTAATCTCATGAGATCCCTTCATCTTTCTAAGAGTTGATCAAAACTCAAAGCCCCCACTTGGGCATCACCGTCGTGACTAAAGTCCCTGTTTGGACATCACCGAAGTGACTAAAAAGTTCCTGCTTGGGCATCACCGAAGTGACCAATAGCCCCTGCTTGGGCATCACCGAAGTGACTAAACTATGAGGCACGTCTGCCTAAATGCACGAATAAAACATTCGTTCAGGAGGTTTTCTTTGTGTTCAATCTCATTCATTGTCAAAGCTCAAAGCTAATGACCATTCATAAATTTTCATTACTCAATCATCAACACAGGACACGTCGTCCGAGTGCTCAATCACAACACCTAAGACCGATGCCTCAGTCAAGGTTTGTGGTCATAGAAAAGATTTACCATCTTATTTCAGCATGATTAGGACTCTTAGTCCACAACAACGACATTAGGACACTTGATCCATAATAACGAGATTAGGACTCTTAGCCCACAACATCATGATTAGGACTCTTGGTCCAGAATGCTTAACACGGATCAAAGATCAACGTGCACCTTACAGAATACTAGAAGCGACGTCTCGCGAACTAGATTCGATTTCACCTGTTCTTACTTTTCATTCAGTGAAAATCAAATACCAAAACAAAACCTCGGTAACCCATCCAAGTTACCGGAACATTTTCGAAAGTATTTCTTTACAGGGACTCTTTTCATTTGGAAAATCATTTGTAAACTATTATAAGAAATCCATTTTCTCTTGAAATCTTTTTCTTAAAAGCATCTCTATTCATGGTCAAATATTTTCCAAGGCTTTTCCCTCCGTAAAACACATATTTTTATAAAGGACATTTTAAAATGAACACCATTACTTTCAAAGTTCTCTTTGAAGCTTATTTAGGCTTTTAATCATTTGATTAGTTGAGCACCGACTAACGTCAGGCTTTTCAGAGATTAGTCAATATCATCATAATCTCAGTCAACAATATATCAGTTAATATCAGTTCATAACATATATGATTCACAACACTTTAAATCAAGTAAGGATCAACTTCAAACAGTTATCACAACATTTCAAGTATACAAATCATTCAAACTTTGATTTAATATAATAACCATATTCAAATAAATCAAGTAAACCACATACACACATGCACATAGCTATTGAATATCCCTCAGGTTGTCCCCTCTTACCTTTTGTGAAGGTAAAGGTACGTGATGCTTGAGGAAGGGTACAACGAATGTCCTCATCTACTCCGAGATGAAAGTCTATGTTTATGAATACAAAATCATAAGTTAAAAGCTAACCAAGAACACCAAACCAAGAAGGTATAGGTTCGGCCATGGCATGAAATAGGGTTAGAAGTTTTCAAACAAGAATACAACTCATGGATTAATGATCCTTGAGTGTTAGGAGTTCATAACCAAGGTTCACTTCACAAAGCTAGAACAAAAATCTCACTAATCTATGCTTAGGGTTTCAGCCTCTTTAGTATAAGTAGGCTAGGAATTTCCAACCCTTCTAAGCTCTTAGATTGAGTGTTAAAGGATATCAAGAAGTCTAAATTCATGACCATATTGAAAAATGAAACAAAACATCCTAGGTTCACAACCATCATAGGATAAATAGGCTAGACATCTTTAAACTTTCCAATCTCTTAGACTTAGCATCCAAATGTATTAAGGAGTTCAAGCCCATGATCATATTGGAAAATGAAAACAAAACTTCCTAGGTCCATAACCATCATAGGTTCGACCATCATAGGATAACTAGGCTAGAAATCTTTAAACTTTCCAATCTCTTAGACTTAGCATCCAAAGGTATTAAGGAGCTCAGGTCCATGATCATTTTGGAAAAATGAAAACAAAACATCCTAGGTCCATAACCATCATAGGTTCGGCCTTCATAGGATAACTAGGTTAGAAATCTTTAAACTTTCCAATCTCTTAGACTTAGCATCCAAAGGTATTAAGGAGCTCAAGTCAATGATCATTTTGGAAAAATGAAACAAAATATCCTAGGTCCATAACCATCATAGGTTTGGCCATCATAGGATAACTAGGCTAGAATTCCTTAAACTTTCCAATCTCTTAGACTTAGCATCCAAAGGTATTAAGGAGCTCAAGTTCATGATCATTTTGGAAAAATGAAAACAAAACCATCCTAGGCCACTAATACATAGTTTCGGCCTTCATTGGATAAATAGGCTAGAAATCTTAAACTTTCCAATCTCTTAGACTTAGCATTCAAAGGTATTAAGGAGCTCAAGTCCATGATCATTTTGGAAAAATGAAAACAAAACCATCCTAGGCCACGAATACATAGTTTTGGCCTTCATTGGATAAATGGGCTAGAAATCTTTAAACTTTCCAATCTCTTAGACTTAGCATCCAAAGGTATTAAGGAGCTCAAGTCCATGATCATTTTGGAAAAATGAAAACAAAACCCTCCTAGGCCACTAATACATAGTTTCGGCCCTCATTGGAAGAATAGGTTAGAGATGTTTGTTTGATACATGCTCTTATAATATGAAAGTAGAGATTAATAGAAGTTCATAGAAATTGGTTCCAACTCAAAAGGAGTTTCCTATGATTTTCTAAAGATTTTAGAAGCTAAAAGTTCAATAAGTAGTGTAAACTCATGAAATAAAGTAGAGAACTTGAAAAAGAAGCATATGAGAGTATTACCCTTAAAACTAGAAAGAAAAAGTATGAAGAACTTGAAACTTGAAAGTAAATAAAAATGGAAACTTTAAGTGTTAGAAACTTGGAGTAAGAATGGAGAAGAAGAAGAAGGAAAATGAAATAGATAAAATGAAGTGGTATTTATAGAGTGAGGGGGAGAGGGTGGCGTGAAGGGAGGGAGAAGTGAGCTTGGAGAGCAAGTTTGGAGTTTAGGAGGTGTTTGGTTGGAAGAAGTGAAGAAAAATGGGTTTTTAATTAGAATATGATATAATTTGAAAAGTGTAATGATGACACTTTTTGAGTGTGTCATAACCCTTGTCAATCACATCCCTCATGTCACTTCACTCCTCTGGTGCTCCCTAATCTGCTCCATTTCGTATCCGGTTGCACTTCAGATCGTAATTTTAGACGTTTCGCCCGAATAAAATATTATATTATATTTTCGAACGTAAATTTTCAAAATAACCTAAGTTGAAGAATATATGATAAAAACACTATCCATTTCGTTCACGGGTCAAAATTAGGTTTTCTGCTCAGTAAACTTTTATTGTCAGTGAAAACGCAGACCGGCTTCCGTCTGAGTTTTCAACCGAAATTTTAACCGTGACCTTATACGATAGGATAACACAAGAAAATGATTTTATTCTAATTAAAATCATCTTCTGGATTTTAATAAAAATAAACACATATAAATATATATTTACTGATATAGAAAGACACAGAAATCGGGGTGTTACAGATAACACCTCTGAAGTTAATTAGCACTTGACGGTTCTTATTTTGTGTTGTGGATTTAATGAAATATATGTTGTTTTTATGAAATGAATTTGAGTATGGTTTATTTGAAATGTTTGTATATTATTATTTAACTTTTTAGGAGCAAATATTATTGTGACTAAAATTTTTGCCAATCAAGTCATGCGTAATTTGATTGACAAATAATTTTAACATTTACTGGCAATATTAATTGTTGAGAAAAGTCAACTTGAACTTTTAGCAGCAATAGAAAAAAGCTAGTAAATGAGTTTAGAGGGGAATTTAAAAATCATATTTAATGGCAATTAAAATTGCAGGTAATAATTGCCACTATAACTTTCGGCTTTTACCGGCAATTAATTAGGGCTTTACCAGTACTTTTTACAATTGTCGGGAAAGCTTTTACCGATACTGGATATGCCGGCTAATTGATAATTGCCGGTAAAGGTTTTAGCGACCATTATTATTGCCATTAATGATCATAATAATTGTCGTTAAAAATGCATTTTATGGTAGTGCGTACTTCTTACAACAATGTTATATACCCATAATTTATATAACATTAGATTACTTTGTTTCTAATAATGAAACAAGAGAAATACTTGTGATAGATATGATGTGCAAATACATTTTTTAAGCACTTTAAGTGTTTTAAATTGTGATAATATATTAGGTCTCTTACAAAATATTAATTTCAAAATCCAATCATAATTGCCCACCTTCTCTTCAACAAAATCTGTACTCCCTTTATAAAATAGAAAAAACTTCAGTGACCTTTAATAAGTTATATATTGATGCAATTATGGTATACGTTTAGAAACATCAACCACCTACTATAAAAAATTTCTCGCAGACACCAAGTTAATTCATATTTATTTTATGAATTCAATGGTTCGAAAAACGAGAGGAAAAAAGTTCTGCGTAGGGTGTTTTATATTAAAAAAAGCACATAGTTATACTATACCTAGAGTTTACTATATGAGCCGTGTTATTCTGACAATCGGCTGGGACAACTTACGGAACAATTTTGTCTTGTAGCATTATAGTAATGCTATTTTTTTTTTAATGTTGACCTTTTTAAAAAAAAATTCTATTTCTAAAAAAACTCATTAATCAGATAATGAACTGAATTCACCAGATATTTGTACCTGATTAACCAGATATTTGCACATACTTAACCAAAAAATCTATTAACCAGATAATGAACTGAAATAACCAGATATTTGTACATGATTAACCAGATATTTGCACATATTTAACCAAAAATTTATTTCTCACAAAAACCCATTAACCAGATAATGAACTGAATTCACCAGATATTTATACCTGATTAACCAGATATTTGCACATACTTAACCAAAAAAACTCATTAACCAGATACTGAACTAAATTCACCAGATATTTGTACATGATTAGTCAGATATTTGTACATATTCAACCAAAAATTTTATTTCTCAAAAAAACTAAATATTTAAAAAAAGAACAAATTAATTTTTTTATAAAAAAAATATTTTTTAAAAAAAGTCAAAATTTTTAAAAATAAAAAAAGTAACATTACTGTAACGCTACAGTAGCGCTACAATGGACAAACATACGGTTGTCACCGTATGTTGTCCACTATGGGTTGTTGAAATAACTTTTCTGTTAATATATATATATATATATATAAAGTAAAACTGTACAAAAAGGTCCTTGGGTTGCGTTAATATATAATTTCAATCAATATAGTTTATGCCTATTTTTAAGTTTAAGCTGATTAGTGTACTTTTTTTTTTTTTTTGGTGAACACGGGTATCGTTTGATCGGAAGTCAGAGATTAATTTCTCGAGGTAATGATTCGTGTATTTAGAAACGTTTTAGACGAATTATCCAAATTGTAAACGTTATCAAATTAGTCCTCATTGTTTAAACTTATAACACTGTTAAAGTTGATCATAAATACAACGGAAGTCCACATGTGCCTTTGTAGTTAATATGGCAGGTCACCTTCAATTAATCGAGAAAGATCATTATACTTCAATCTTACATATTGTCATATTTTTATAAGTTGGAAGATTATTGTGGGTTTTGTAGATGTTCTTCATATATGAGCAAGAGTATCTCTGGTATTCAATCTAATAATTTTTTATGGGTAAAAGTTTTCATACAAATTTGAGAAGAAAAAAGAAAGTTGTGAAAAGACATAAACACCCTTGACCTTATTACATCTCTGAAATGGAACAAAACAACACTAGAAAGAGGTTTGAATAGTGTTTTAGCAAATCAGAGTTTTCAAAGCACAAAATAAGATTCAGTGAAGATAAGACGCTTTATGACAGACGTATGTTTCAGCAAGCTGAATTACTAAAAGCAGCTATTAACACTCCCCAAAATATTAGTAACAGTAAATAAATAATTGTAAATAAAGTAAAGAGTTAGGGAAGAGAGTACTCATGAATTTATCCTGGTTCACCCTCAAACATTGGGGTTATGTCCAGTTCTTGGTTCTATTATTCAATGAGGTCTCACGATTAAGTCACATACTTAATATCTCATTGAATGAACTACCTATTCTAAGAACTTTATTATGCTATAAAATAATAACATAATAAATGAATGCCTTATTCATATATTGAATATTTGATTAAATTCATGATACAAATAATGATCTATTCAAAAAAGATTGGTCTCTAGGGCTTACACTAACAATCTCCCACTAGCACTAGAGCCAATCGGGCATCAATCTAACACCCATCGATTTAGTGTGAGTGTCATACTACCATTGGGCAAGAGACTCCATTAGCAGATTATTTAGTGTTGTAATTCTGCACATCTTCACACCTCTCCTCCATCGATCATCTATCGAATGAGATGAAACCACCTAAGTATAGGTTCAGATCGCTGGTGAGATCAACTTTCTTTAGCTTATGCGATTACTCCATCATCATCACAATGAGATCAATAGAGTTCGCAAAGTTAGGAATTATTCCTAGTTCATAAATGAACTTCTCGATCCAAATGACCTTTAAATCTACATTTAAGAAAAATATATACTTGGCCTCTGTAATAAATTCTGCAACTATATCATGCTTGGAACCTTTTCAAACATACAGGGCCACCATTAAGACAAAACACAAATATGGTATGTGGTCTAGAATAACTTTTATCGGTTTGGAAATGGTGTCGATGTAACATCTCACAACGACTTCTTCCTCACCTACATTTGTCAAGAATGTATCCTCAGTTCTTCTCAGATACTTAAGGATGTTCTTAACTACAGTTCAGTGACCTTCACTGATATCAATTGGTACCTTCTTGTCATGCTCAAAGCATACAAGATAACTGGTGTAGTACATAATGTACTCTGAGTAAGGCCTAACAACTTCAGCAATCTATCTCTATAGGTCCTGATTCCTAACAGGTAGGAAGCCTCACCTAAGTCCTTCATTGAGAAACAATTCCCCAACCATGTTTTCACATTTTGCAGTGTAGGGATATCGTTTCCGATACATCCACATACAAAACGAAAATGACAATCTCACTCCCACTAATTTTCTTGTACACACAAGGTTCATCTTCATTCTTGATGAATCCAAACTGTCTCACAGCTTCATCAAAATGAAGATTCCAGCTTCTGGAAGCTTGCTTTAATCCATGAATGTATCTCTGCAACTTACATATCTTTCCAGCATCCTTTGGATTGACAAAACCCTCAGGTTGTGTCATGTACACATCCTCAAGGAGATTCCCGCTAAAGAATGCAGTCGTGACATCCATCTGCCATATCTGATAGTCATAGTATGCAGAAATAGCAAATAGAGTCCGAATAGATTTAAGCATGTGCTCCACTTAAGTGGCAACATGACCGTGCTGGGGTGAGCATGCCCGTGCTCCTCTTACTGGTCAGAACGTGAATTAAAGGCTTTAAAGGGGTGTTTCACCCCAAATGTCCCCAATAATGTGATAAGACACCAATCGAATAATGATGAGTTAGATAACTTAATTAAAGAATAATTAAGATGAATCAAGAATAATAAGTTGGTTAAGCCGGTGCCCAATGGGTTGCCGCACGTTGATATGCTTTGATGCTTTTTGGTCAAAGTGTCCTCGATGCTTCTTGGTCGAGGTGTTGATGAGTTGAACCTTGGTGCTTTTGGGCCAAGAGGGCCTTGATCTCTATGGGTTAAGGTGTTGATGTTGATGTTGTTGGATGATGGTGATAAGTCTTTGGTGCTTATTGGCCCAAGGAAAGGAGATGGTTGCCTTCATATGTTGAAGTTGTTAGTGGGGGAAGTTCAACATAGGGGAGGTCATCCTAGAGTTCGACGATCTGGCCAAGTCTCGGGGGTTCACCCAAGGTTTGGTGGACCATGCGCCCCCGCGGTGGCGCATCCTCGTTATGATGCGTCGGTTATCCAAGGGTTCACCCATGGTTTGGTGGACTGCCGGCGTTGGTGCTTTTATGGCCAATATGGATATGTAACTCCGAAGTTACCTTCCTGAGATAGTTTGGATCCACATGCATAACGGAGTAGCGGAGTGGTGTTGCACCGCATAGCATATGTTGGTTGAATTATCATAATGATATGGATGTATATCTTATGCCTTATTATATGTTGTATACTGTTATGACATGCTATGGTGTATGATCATCTCGCTTAACTATCTCCATGTCGTTGTGTTTACATGATTTCTTACCCCCCCTTTTTTTGTTTCTGTTGTTGGCATGTATCTCTTTATGCAGAGGACGGTGAACAGCCAGTGGAGGAGTGACTCTGAGGAGCCGCAACTCTAGTAGGATGTTCAGTAGTTATAGTTGTTAGTTTGTTTAGTTGTTTCTGTTGTATTCCGTGGATTTTATTCCAGAACGGTTATACCAGCTCTGTATGTGACATCTGGGTTGGGTTATGTTTTGATGTTTATGTTTATGTTTTATTTATTTTTAAAACTACATTTCTTTCTGTGTTACAATGTGGTACCTTTTATCCAATTTTTTATTTTAATGAAATAAATGCATGTTTTTATGTTACCTCTTTCAAATAAATGTTTTATATTAATATGCGGGGTAAAGGGTGTCACAATATATACCAAACAAGAACAAACAAGTGCTCACAAATTATAACATGTATTCGATTGAATCATATTCAAAAGCAATAAATCATGTTATCAAATAAGGCAAACAAGCACATAAGGACTCATGGTAATTACGACCATATGCTCTGATACCACTATAGAGTTTTCATGAGATAATCCTCTTTTAAAATCATATCTCAAGGCGGAAGAAAACCATCCCCATGGATCACACATTACAAACATGAATTACATAAGGGCTATTGTGTTTACCTCTTGAAGCATGCTTTAGTTTGGATCACTAGTGCCATGACCATGAAGGGGCGGCACCTCTAATCAATCCACGTGAGCAAAAGGGCATCGGAGCTTTGCGTCTTGTGCTAGCTTACGGCTGTGGGGAGGCATGGCAAAACAAGTCTAGGTTTAGAGGGAAACTAATGCTCTATTTATAACTCACATACTCCTTTTGACCTAACTGCTTACTTATTGGGCCTTGTACGCTACACGTCCAATAACCTTTATATTAATTAAATCATATTTAATTAATTAACCAGCCCCGCATTTGCCCTATGCGTGTGACCTTGTAGGCTCCCACTAAGTTGGCAATAATATTAAATATTATAATAATATTAAATATTAATTATAATATTAAATATTATAAACAATTATAAACAATGAACGGTATCTAGCAATGCATCATTACTACCCAAATAGCAAGAGTATCGGTGATCCGATTTTACCTTTGCCGCAACCAAAATTTACCGTGCAGTAAATGCCCCTTCAACCATATGTCTTAATTGAACAGAAGGCATAAGAGTGTCATCCTTGTTATGGTCAATTATTTATTCCTCGATCCCCGAGTAGACATGTAATCACAAACGGGCCCAATATCACATATTGGCCCACTTCCGCGTGGCCACGCATATTTCACGTCTCACTCTATCGAGGGGCCGAAGACATTACCCATGTTATGTAGGAGGGGCGAATCATGTCTACATCACTCGCACTCCTCAACATGATTTATTGCAGGCCCAATAACTACCTTTATGATCACCCTGTTACGCGTAGCGTTTGATAGCATTAAAGCCTACAACTCCTCATGTAGGAATGTAGTGACTTCAAGTCGAAGAACTACTTCACTATGGTCACCATGAGAATATTTATGACACTTACATGAATATTATGAAGTATTCTCATAGTGGGTCATTCGGTATAAATATTACTCCTAATATTTATACCTGTGTGCCGACTTGATATCACATATCCATGACCCGTGAGATGTGGTCATCAGTCTACTCACACAATATTCTCTACGTATTATTGTCGTCCTAATTAACAATAAGACTCGACTATAGATATTTAAGAATAGTGTTCTATTATTCAATGAGGTCTCACGATTAAGTCACATACTTAATATCTCATTGAATGAACTGCCTATTCTAAGGACTTTATTATGCTATAAAATAATAACATAATAAATGAATGCCATATTTATATATCAAATATATGATTAAATTCATGATACAAATAATTATCTATTCAAAATAGATTGACCTCTAGAGCTTGCACCAACAACAATTCCATGTCCTGATCGAGATTCACCATTATTTGATGACTGGGATCGTTGCAACACGGTGGTTCCATCTTGGATCATCAAAACCCTAACTCCATGAATATAGTTTACTTTTGATATATTGTTGGTGTAAAACTTTAGACAATCAATCATAAATCATAAATCACGGTATGAATAACTTTTTTGTGTTTGACCGAGTATCCCCATAGGCAAACTTATGAGACTAACCATCGGGCCGGAAATGGTGGTTAAGTGAAGCCTTTCACAAACTGGCGATGCCATGATTCAAACACCTGATCTTATAGGTAAAGTTTGCCTGAGGCACTGTACTAGTTCACTTTTTTTTTTTTTAATAAGCAAAATATATTATTAAGGGGTACAAGGGGTACCCAAACCCGTAAATAATACAAGAGAAAGCAACTAATAGATGCCACCAAGTGACACTCAGAGAATAAATCAAAGCAAAACCAACATAATTAATAAGGATAGAAACATCCAAATGCACCATATCAAAGCACCATAACCAAAAGCAAGTAATATGCGCCCAATGTGGACAGTTTGAAAGAAGCTACTAAGCCAGCTACTGACAGAGTTACCCGAGACAAAGGAGGAAGGAATATTTGTAGCAACTGTATCACCTTGATTTTCGCATAAGGGTATATGTTACTTTGGATGCCTAGCTATTATTATTATTATTATTATTATTATTATTATTATTATTATTATTATTATTAGTAATAAGATTATTGTTATTATTACAAATGATGTTTGTATTATTATTAATAAAATTGATAATGTAATTGTGATTAGTGTATTTTTATACATATACATATATATGTATGTATATATTATTACATATGGTTATATGTATATTAATATATGATTATTTGTATTAATATGATATTATGTCTGTTAATGTGTGATCTTATATGAATATATGATTTTGTATATGATTTTATATGTTAATATATAATATGTGATTTTTTTTTATAATAAGTAATTAAGAATGATAGTACGAGATATCATGTGATTTGTTATTTAAATCGAGATTGTGTAACCCTTAGATTTTAGTCCCTTAATCAATCATATTTGAGTTCTTATTAATATAGGAGAATCCTCCTTTTTAGTTATCTCTTAAGATCTTATCATAATCTTCTAAGGATCCTATCTAGAAATAACTACCAAATATGTCTCTAAACTTCCATCGAACTTTTGACCAGGTTAAAGTACGATTTAGGATTTGATCATGAGACATTAAATTGTAGAAAGTTTTCTAAGCTTTCCAACGACACGAAGAAATTATTAATCAGACACTCATAGCTCAATATATGTTTATACTACTAATCTATACGCAGTTTGGGCTGAAATATGAGCTTGTTACATCCTAACTTGTTTTTATACCATAAGACTTGACCTAAACTCTATTTCCCATGACTCAAGACTCAGAAAAGCTGCCTCTCTTCATCTCTTAGGTTTTCCCTTAATTTCTATTAAGAATTCTTGAAGGAAATTGCTCTTGTTCATCGTTATTCGTCGTTTTTGGCCAGAAGGACATCGCTGCCAATACACGCTTCTTTTGGTGTCGATTTTATCTTTTGTTTCTGAATTTTGGTCTGAAAACAAGGTAAATTTTTGTGTGTCATGTTCTCCTTATTTTTCCCCTTGAGTTTCTTGATTTAGAAGCTTAATCCATGTGTTTTCATTGTTGTTCTTGAGGAAGTGATCAAGCGTTTGTGAGACAAGACTCAAACGGACCTTTTCTCCTCTTATCGTTTCTGTTCTTTATAGTTTAATATCAAAGTAAGCCATACATCTTGTTCCCTTTTTGATTCTCTCTTGGGTTTGGGAGTTATGGTCCTCTTTGTGAACTTTTTGTATTTGTAATGGTAGGAAATGGCGAAGGAGGCTTTGATTCGACACTCTCATCCCTTAGAGGCTTGCGAATTTGATTGAGGTATGAGGAGAAGGGATTAGTTTGAACATGTAGGCTTTGGGGTAGCGTAATATGAGGGTTAACCCATGACTGATGAGTGTGATTCCACCTCATATTTCTTAATCAATTTGCATGCATTTTCATATAGATTAGGCATTTTCATTTTGATATTTGTTAGTTTTTCCCCTTTGGAACGGGTAAGGTGGTTATGTGGTGTTTGTGTGCAGGAATTCATGATTAAAATGATCAAATCCAGTTGATTCGGAGTTTGCATGAAGATGGAGCTTGAAAAGCAAGGAAAATGAGCAAAGCAGAGACCATCACGGCCTGGGTGTGACAACCATCACGGCCGTGATCGCATGGGACTGAAGAAAAAGAAGAAAGTGCAAGTCAGAAGCTGTCATGGCCTGGCCGTGACATACATCACGGCCTGGCCGTGACAACTCCAGTGCAAGAAGTAAACAAGACAGAAGCTGTCACGGCCCGTGACGCATAAAATCTAGAATTTGATTTGCTGATTTGATCTGATTTTGTAATAGCTTTAAATCCAAGTTAACCTACACTATAAATAGGGCAATTAGGCTCGAAAATAGGGACCTCTTGATTGCTACCTTAGGCTTAATTTAGGATTTCTCTTCTTCTCCAATTTCTTCTCTTCTCTTAGGATATTTATGTTCTTTTTAATCAAGATTGCTATGACCATGGCAATGCTTGAGTAGTCGTTTTATTTCTAGGAATTGGGGCTATGCCCAAGACTCGTTTTATGTGATGAATTGACGTTTTGCTTCTTGTTAATTTCAATTTGCTTTCGATTTAATTCCTATTGAATGAATTACTTGTGAATTTGGTGCGCATAGATACTCTAAGGATGAACCTAGCGGTGAACTTAGGTATTGGATCTATAGGGATTGAACTTAGGACTTAAATCACGAGAGTTAGAAGCGGTCCTTCGAGGGTTCATTGAATTGTCACAAATCTTAATGGGTTCAATTTAAATACAATTACCACGAGAGTAGGGGTTGGTTTAATTGGGCACGGTTCTTGTATCTCGAGAGGGAACATTAACTTTATTAGGATAAATTCACCTTCAAAGCTAAGAGGGGTAGTCAATTTAGTAGCATAAGCAGTCTTGTTGGTAACCTAATTCCTGGAAATCTCTTTTAATTTGAAAAACACCAGATTTGATTTATTGCGATTTTATTTGATTGTGTTTTAATTACTAGATTTGTTAGTTAATTCTTATTTCAAAAACCAAATCTTTTTCTTGTTTAGTTTAATTAATTTAATAATTAATTGTTATTTAAGATCACGGTCTCTATGGGTTCGATCTTTTTATTCCTTGACGACGAAGCCGTACACTTGCAGATTCACGCTATCAATGACCCTATTGCATGCTATGTGCCTTATAATGTATGTTTGCTAATGTGATTGATAATAACATGATTAATTTTCACTGCTATATGGATGATTAATGATTATATGTTACAACATGATTGAATTGTATTTGTTAATGATGATGATGATATGCCATGGTTATGTCTATTGATTCTTTGATGCTATGAACTGTCGTTTTGTCGTATGAGCATGTTAATTAAAGACGTAGGGATGTTAGTAATAAAACAAGGATGAAGGATTAATTCTCAATGTTTATAAGACATGAAGAGTAATAAAGAGGGGCAAGATAAATGCTCAATGGTATAGTTTAAGGATAATAGGATTGATCTATGAATGCTCTACGGAGTTTGCCGAGGATTCTTTAAATTTTCTGCCCAAACCGTACGGTCGCGCTCTTGTAAGCACGACAGTGATCGAGGACAGCATGCCCGTGCTCAATGTCAGCACACGATGCTAGGAGTTAGCACGACCGTGTTTCCCAACCAGAATGTGATGTTAAGTGGAAATTGGGTGGCTTCACCCAGATTTTTCCCATGATGAAGCTAGACAATAATTAAAGTAAAAACAAGAGAGATGGTCCAATATTACCATAAGCCTTAACAAAGATAATTAAACATAAAGATGCTAAAATGGTTAAGATAGTAACGATAAGCTACTGCACATTGATAAACTTTAATGCTTAATGGTCAAAGTTGCCTTGATACTTATTGGTCAAGGTGTTGTTGATAAAAGTTTATGCTTATTGGTCATGGTGTTGATGGTGTTAAACTTTGATGATTATTGGTCAAAGTTGCCTTGATGCTTATTGGTCAAGGTATTGTTGTTGATAAACCTTAATGCTTTTTGGTCAAGGTGTTGATGGTGTTAAACTTTGATGCTTATTGGTCAAAGTGAAGGTGGTGGTTATGATTGTTTTTTGTTAATGTACATGCATTCATGCATTGGAGTTGTTAGTAGGGGAAGTTACAACATAGGGGAGTTCATCCGAGAGTAAGGTGAACTGGCCGTCCGCAATGATTAATCTTGGTGGACCGTGTGCATCCGTGGTGGAGCATCCTAGAGTATGTTGCATCAGCTATCCAAGGGGTTCACCCATGGTTTGGTGGACTATCAGCGTTGTGCTTATTGGCCAATGTGGATATGTAACTCCAAAGTCGTCTTCCCGAGATAGTTATGGATCCACATGCATAAGGAGTAGTGGAGTAGCACTGCATCACATATCATAAGTTGTTTGATATGACATGGTGTAATTAATATGTTAAATGTTGTGTTTATGTGATATGCTATATAGATGTTGTATAATCATCTTGCTAACTATCCCTATGCCATTATGTTGATACAACGATTTCTTACTCCTTATCTTTTGTTGTTTCTTTGCATGTACCTTGTTTTATACAGAAGATGGTGAGCATTTTCTTGAGGAGTGACTCCGAGGAGCTCATTCGCTCGTAGTTTAGGACTTTACCTTTACGTAGTTGTTTTCTCCGATGTAGTTACGGATTTGATTACCAGCTCTGATATGTGACATCGGGGTTTTGAGGTTATGTAGATGTTTTATTTTTCCGCAGATGTTATGTTTTTGTTGATGTGGTACTCGCTACCTTTTGTTAATGTTTATTAATGATATATATATATATATATGCCGGGTAGAGGGTGCCACATTTAGTGGTATCAGAGTCGGTCTGTCCTACAGGCCAGGGTATGTGTCTGTTGTGTTCTCCTCTACGTACTCTTATATGATTGGCTATGTTTAATGTTGACGATGATATAGGATTCTTGGTACATGTAGTTTATCTTTCTTGCTTGTTTCTCTGTATTAAGTTATTTATAATGGACAATGAGGAATCAATGGCAGGAAGATGTAGAGACAATCAAGCTATCGCTAACGCTCTAGCATTTCTTGCCAAAGCCATAGGACAGAATCAGAATAACAATAATGGAGGACTAGCTGAATTTCAGGGTCTGGATAAGTTTCAGAGGAACAACCCGCCTTAGTTCAAGGGAGCTTATGACCTTGAAGGTTCTCTTCTATGGATCCATGAGCTTGAGAAAGTCTTCCGGGCCCTGACATGTAACGAGGCTTAGAAGGTCACTTTCAGGACTCTCATGCTAGTGGAGGAAACCGACCATTGGTGGGAGAATTGCCTCCAACGTATGGAAGCTAAGGATACAACAGTTATTTGTAATGCCTTCAAGGACAGATTTTTGGAGAAGTACTTTCTAGCTGACATCCGTGACAAGAAGGAGATGGAATTCCCATCTCTAAAGTAGGGAAATATATATCTGCTGGGAAGTATGCTGCGAAGTTTGAGGAGCTTGCATCTTTTCTAAGATAGATCTGAGGTCAGGATACCACTAGATTCTGATCAAGTCCGAGGATATCTTGAAGACTGCGTTTAGAACGCATTATGGTCACTACGAGTATTTGGTTCTGCCTTTTAGTGTGACTAATGCTCTTGCTGTGTTCTTGGATTACATGAACAAGACCTTTCACCCTTACTTAGATAAGTTTGTGGTGGTTTTCATAGATAACATCTTAGTGTACTCCAAGACCAAGGAGGAACATGAGGAACATTTGAGGGTAGTTTGCAAACCCTTAAAGAAAAGTAGTTGTACGCTAAGTTGTCTAAGTGTGAGTTTTGGTTGGAAGAGGTGAGCTTCTTATGACATGTTATCTCTAAAGGAGGGATAGCCGTGGATCCGGCTAAGGTAGAGACTGTGCTCCACTGGGAAGCACCAAAGTCAGTAACCGAGATTAGGAGTTTCTTGGGTTTAGAAGGGTACTATATGAGGTTCATAAAGGGGTTCTCTAAGATAGCCTTGCCTTTGACCTGCCTCACTAAGAAAGGTCAGATCTTTGTGTGGGACGATAAGTGTGAGGAAAGTTTCTAGACCCTAAAGGAAAGGTGGACATCTACACCAGTGTTAGTTTTACCCAATCCTAGTGAGCCTTTCGTAGTATACTGCGATGCTTCTAAGCAAGGTTTAGGTGGTATGTTGATGCATAATGGTAAGGTAGTAGCCTATGCCTCTAGGCAGTTGAAAACCTATGAGAAGAACTACCCTACCCATGATTTGGAACTAGGAGCTATAGTGGTTGCCTTAAAGATCTGGAGGCATTATCTGTATGGAGCGAGGTTCGAGGTCCTTAGTGGTCATAAGAGTTTGAAATATCTGTTTGACCATAAGGAGCTAAATATGAGACAGCGTAGGTGGATGGAGTTTCTTAAGGATTATGATTTTGAGTTATGTTACCATCCAGGAAAATCAAATGCAGTGGCTGATGCCTTCAGTAGGAAAACCTTGCATGTTTCGGCTTTGATGGTTAGAGAGATGGATCTGATTGAGGAGTTTAGAGACTTGAACTTAGCGTCGGAGGTTACCCCTAAGAGTATTAGGCTTGGAACATTGAATATTACCAACAGTTTGATGGACCATATTAGATAAGGTCATAAGATAGATGTATACCTCTTAGGCCATAGTGAGTTGCTTGCTCAGGGTAGAAACCTTAGTTTTCATGAAGGAACAAATGGAGTTTTGAGGTTTCAGGATAGAGTTTGCATACCTGACGTTCCAGAGCTTAGGAAGCTGATCCTTGAGGAATGATATAGGAGTGGTTTGAGTGGCACCCAGGTGCCACTAAGATATACCAGGATCTGAAGCATATGTTTTGGTTTCCTAGAATGAAGAAGGATGTGGCTGAGTTGTCTATGGTTGCTTAGTGTGTTAGAAGGCTAAGATTGAACACCATAAACCTTCAGGTAAGATACAACCTCTGAGTATCCCAGAGTGGAAGTGGGATAGTATCTCTATGGACTTTGTGTATGGACTCCCTAGGACCCCAGCAGGTTGTGATGCTATATGGGTTGTGGTAGATAGGTTGACTAAATATGCCCATTTCATCCCTATAAACATGGAATATCCATTAGAGAAGTTGACCAAGTTGTACATCAGGGAGATTAGGTTACATGGAGTGCCCTCTAGCATAGTGTCAGATAGAGACCCTAGATTTACCTGTAGGTTTTGGAATTGTTAGCATGAGACTTTAGGGACCAAGCTTAGGCTGAGTTCAGCTTACCACCCACAGATGGTCAGTCTGAGAGAACCATCTAATCCTTGGAGGACCTGTTGAGAGCTTGTGTGCTAGAACAGTCGGGTAGTTGGGATAAGTTCTTACCCCTTATAGAGTTCACCTACAACAATAGCTTCCGTTCTAGTATTGGGATGACACCCTATGAAGCTTTGTATGGGAGGAGATGTAGGACACCTTTTGTGTTGGAATGAACCTACTGAGAACATTGTGCTAGGACTTGAAACAGTGCAAGAGACTACAGAAAAAGTGAGATGAGATTGGCACAGAGTAGACAAAAGAGTTATCATGACAAGAGAATGAAGGCTCTCGAATTCCAGGAGGATGATCATGTGTTCTTGCAAGTTACTCCAACAACTGTTGTTGGTAGAGTAATGAAAGCACGGAAACTTACTCCCAGATTTATTGGTCCCTACCAAATTCTGAAAAGAGTTGGTGAAGTTGCTTACCAAATAGCCTTACCACCTTTCTTGTCCAACATTCACAATGTTTTCCATGTGTCCCTGATGTGTGTGAAACAACACCATATTTCATTCTTGTTTTGCGTGCATTTTTTTAGCTAATTTAGGTATTTTTGTTTCCGTTTATGTTTGTTTTCATTTAGTTCGGCTAATTGCGGTGTTTCTAGTGGTGTTATGCATGATTTGTGCTTAATTGACTTAGAAAATGGTGGAAAGCTTGAAGAAATGAAGATAGAGCTTAAAAAAGGAGCTAAATTGGACAAAAAGATCACTCCAGAGGCTTCCACGGCCTGGGCATGGAATGGCCCATGGCCATGGATTGAGCAGCTGCATAGAAAAGAGCAAACGGACTTGGCAGCAGAGTCCACGGCCTGGCCGTGGAATGGCCCACTGTCGTGGAACTGATCATCGCGCACACTTAGTGCATCCACTGCCTGGTCGTGGAATGATCCATGGCAGTGGATCGCGGTCAGAAAATCCGAAAATCTATTTTTTAGTGCGATTTGAGTGGGCTTCGAACTCTTTTTAACCTAAACTATAAATAGACTCCTTAGGCACGAAAATATGGGCTCTTCATCTTGTTTTTGGAGGATTGGAGAATAGAATTGCTTTTCCTCTTCCTTCTTCTTCCCTCTTGGATCCATGGTGTTTTCTATCCTTTTGACTCTTGTTATTTCCATTATGCTTGAGTAGTTTCCTTTGGTTTTAGGATTGGGCAATGCCCTTTGGTACATTGATGATGATTAATTGACTTTATTTATCCTTTTTATTAATTTTGAATTTTATTGATTCAATCCTTATATTCACATGGGTTTGTTGGCCACTTATTTGCATGTCTTAGATACTTTAGGGATGAACTGAGAAGTGAACCTAGGTATTGGAACTATAAGAATTGAACTTAAGGTCTAAATCACGAGAGTATATTTAGCCTTTCGAGGACCTAATGAATTACCACAAAGCATAAAGGATCTAATCTAAATTCAATTACCACGAGAATATGAATTGGTTTAATTGGGCATGGTTTTTGTATCTCGAGAGAGAACATTAGCTAATTTAGGGTAATTCACCTTCAATTGAACTTCAATTTTAATAAAAATAGTTGTCAATTAGGATTCATCTTGTATCATTGTGGTTACCCCAATCCCGGAAGCTCTTTTTAATTCGAAATCTCCTTTTCTTGAAAACTGGTTATTCTTGTTCTTGATCTTTTGCACTTTATATTTATTTAATTAATTGTTTGGTTACTACATTCTTATCTCTTCACAAATATTTTCCCTTTGTTTAATTTAGTTAAATTAATTAATTAATTGGTGTTCATAGACATAGTCCCTGTGGATTCGATCTTTTTATTACTTGACGACGAAATCGTACACTTGCTGATTTCACTTGCAGAAGATCCTTAGACTCCACAGAAGTTCCAAAAACAATGGTTTTATCAAAACATTTCAAGAGGACATGGTTGGAAGCAACCAGTCCATTCCAAGAATAACATCAAGTTGTTTTAAAGGTAAGCATACAACATCAACTACTTAGTACTGAGAACCAAGCAGGCAAAGTTATAGGTACTTAGTACCATATATTATTGTCTACATTAAACATAGATAACCACACAAGAACACATAGAGGAGAACACAGTAGACACATACCTCGTTCTATAGGATAGACCAACTCTGATACCACTAAATGTGACACTCTCTACCCTGCATACTTTAAATATAACATAAAACAATCATATATCATAAAATAGACAGTAACCATAACGTAGCGAGTACCACATGATCTAAACGTAACCAATCATAAATAACAAGTGCGGAAACATAAATCAAAACATAAAACATAAGCTCGAAACCCTGATGTCACATATCAGAGCTGGTAACCAATCTAAAAATTACATCGTAAAAACAACTAACATAAAATCCTAATCTACGAGTAAGTGATCTCCTCGAGATCACTCCTCAACAAGTTGTTCATCATCATCTGCATAAACTGGATACATGCAAGAAACAACAAAGAATAGGGAGTAAGAAATCATTCGTATAAACATAAACGGCAATAGGATAGTTAGCAAGATGTTCACACAACAGGTAAGAAATCAGAATATAACAGCTTATATCATAACTTCATTCATTACAACATATCAAATAATTCAACTATACAATGTAGTGTTACTTCACTACTCCATATGCATGTGGATCCATAACTAACTCAGAAAGATGACTTCGGAGTTACATATCCACATTGGGCAATAAGCACCAATGCTGGTAGTCCACGAAACCAACACTGGTAGTCCCTTGTCATCGTAACTTCCCCTAACAACTTCATGCATGAATGCATGTATGCTAACACACAGCCAAACATTAACCACCACCTCCATCAACACCATTAGTTATGGTTTAACCACTTTGGCCAATAAGCATCAAAGTCAACTTTGACCAATAGGCATCAAAGTTTAACAATATCATTAACCATGGTTTAACAACTTTGACCAATAAGCATCAAAGTCAACTTTGAACAATAAGGATCAAAGTTCAACAACATCATTAACCATGGTTTAACAACTTTGACTAATAAACATCAAAGAATAATAACATTAACATGTGATAACATCATCATTATCGTCTTAACATTTACCGACATCTTTGTCGTTAATCTTTGTTGTTAAGGCTTGTAGCATTAATTGTTTATCGTACTATCACTCTTGTTTTTATCTCTGTTACTGTCTCATCTATTTGTTATAGGGAACCTTACAAGTTCTCCTAAGGCACTCGAAATCATCCCTTAATGTCCTTTACTATTCCATTGAGCATTAACCTCACCCCTCTTTGCTATTTTCACGTCTTATGAATATTGATAACTGATTCTCAGTCTTAGATTTAACACTAACATTCCTATGTCTTTAATTATCATGTTCTTTTCTTTTTAAACAACAACAATTACATCAATAACGCATCAAATCATAATAAACAATCATCATCATAAACATTATTACACATATGCCATACCAAAATCATACTAATCACATAGGCAAACATACTCATTCACTTATCAGCAATGCAATTAAACAGTCAAACATCAAGACATATAACATACAACAAAAGGGTCCTGGGTTAACCCTCATCTAACGAAAACTACATGTTCATACTAATTCCTTCTCCTCATACCTGGTATGATGGTCTAAGTCTATGGTCAACTTGAGAGAATCCAAACTCGTCTCACTCGAACGGTTCAATGAAATTTGGTCAAGAATATTAAAACGGAAAGAACGGTTAATCCCCAATTCAAGAAAACAAATGGAGATTAATAAAAGGTTTATAAGACTACTTTAATTGACACTAATGTGCGGCTTACTCTCCCGCGTAAGAGAAAACACTAAGAGATTTGAAGAGGTTCAAGAGGAGGGAGCGGAGAGGGTTTCTAATGCACAAGAATTGAGAAAAAGTGTCAAAATAAGGGTTATGGCTCGTAACCCTCTAATATTAGCTTTTTTTGTGATGTCAGGAAACGAGCAGGGGGTCATGCTCAATACAAGCAAGGGGTCGTGCTGAATGAGCAAGGGGTCTGCAACATCCCCGTCAAACGCTCAAATTCTGACACAGCCGTGCTCATGTGTCAGGAATAGATTTTTGACCAGAAAATCCCCCCTTAATCCTGTAACACCTCGTTTTTCGTAAATAACCTTAATGCGTTTATATGTGTTATATATATGTTTATATGTTGCGTTAGTTGTTAAAAATGCCTTAGAAGAGTTAAAATAGAGATAAGTGGGTTTTGGTGCAGAAAAGAGTTAGAGCTCCAGATAATTATGCATGGCTGTACATAATTATGCATGGCTGTAGGCTGTTTGCCTTTTTGTGCATGGTTGTACATAAATAATGTTTACCCTTTTTGTGTTGGCCAAGGCTTGGGGAATTCATCGATCCATCTGAGGGATCAAGAGTGAACTACTTGCATTGTCAATAGTTGGGATCTTCATATCAGGTATGGGGAGAAGGGATAGTATGAACATATAGGCATTGGGGGTAGCGTAAGATGAAGGGTTAACGCATGACCCTATTGCTTGCTATTTGTTTACTTGCTATTCTGTTATTGATGCTATATGTTTAATTGTTACTGGTATGCCCAATTATGAATTGCATTTGATGATGCCATGCTTGGATTGATGATGCCATGAATGATGTTTTGGTTTGATTATGCTATTCATGATTATGGATGAATGTTGATGATGACAATGTCATGAATGAATGACTTGGTTGTTTGGTTGATGTTGTGAGACGAACGATAATGTTAATAAGATATTAAAAAAATGTTAATGAAGACGAATGGAATTAAGGGATAAATTCCCAATTGTTCATAAGACTTGAATCATAGTAATGAGAGGTAAGGTTAATGCTTATTGGTATAGTCAAGACCCTACGTTTGATTCATGAGTGTTTTAGAGACATTAATAACAAAACAGGAATTAAAGGATTAAGTCCCAATAATTCTAAGACATGGAGATTAACTGAGAATAATGAAACTGATGATTGATGGTTATTTAAAAGTTAATAGAATTGATCTTTGAATTCCCTAGGAAACTTAGCAAGGGTTCCTAACCTTTTATGCCCAGATTAGTACACCCATGCTCCAGCGAGCACGACCGTGCTTAATAGGCAGCACGACCGTGCTTGACTTAAAAGTCTGCATGCCCATGCTGGAGGCAACACGCCCATGCTGGAGGCAGCACGACCGTGCTCTCCTGATCAGAACAGAACGCTGAAATAGGGACAAGGGTGGTTTCACCCAAATTGTTCCCTATGATTTAATAAGACACCAAACAGAGTAATGACAAGCTAAGATAACTTGATGAAGACTTAACAAAGATGATTAAATAAAAAAATTAAAGATGGTTAAGTCAGTAACGATGTTAACCGCACGTTGTTGTACCTTGGTGCTTATTGGCCAAGGGGACCTTGATGCCTAATGGTCAAAGTGTTGTTAATGTTGAACTTTGGTGCCTAGTGGCCAAGGGGGCCTCGATGCCAAGTGGTCGAGGTGTTGATGGTAATAAAACTTTGGTAGCCTAGTGGCCAAAGCGGAGGTGGTGATTGTTGATTGTGTGTTGTTATTCCTCACGCATTCATGCATTGGAAATGTTAGTGGGGGATGTTCAACATAAGGGAGGTCGTATGAGAGTAAGGCGATCTGGACATCCACGGTGATTCAACCGAGAGTTAGGTGAATCTGGCCCCCCATGGTAGCGCATCCGAGAGTAAGGTGCGTCGGCTATCCAATGGGTTCACCCATGGTTTGGTGAACTGCTGGTGTTGGTGCTTAAAGGCCAATGTGGATATGTAACTCCGAAGTTGACTTTGTGACACCCTCTACACCGCATGTTATATAAAGCATTTAAAGGTAAGATATTAAAATAAAACATGCATATTCATTTTATTAAAATGAAAGGGTCCATGGGTAGAAAGGTCCCACATGAACTTGTTCAACAAACGCGGAAAACGAAACATAGTCTTAAAAGAAATAAAATATAAACAAGAAACATAACATAACCCAACCCCGATGTCACATACAGAGCTGGTATACCTAATCCGGATACAATCATGGAAAAACAAACTAAAACTAAACTAAGAACAACTGAAACATCTGGAAATCCTAGCTAAAGAGTCGTGGCTCGTCAGAGTCACTCCTCCACTGGCGTCCTCTGCATAAAAGATACATGCCAACAACAGAAACAGAGAAAACGGGGAGTAAGAAAACATATAAACACATCGGCATGGAGATAAGAAGCAAGATGAACATACATCATAGCATAGCAAAGCAACATACAATATATAACAATTAAGCATCAATATAAATGCATAACAACATACTATCTCAATCAGCATATGTTATGCAGTGCAACACTACTCCACTACTCTATTATGTATGTGGATCCAAACTATCTCAGGAAGGCAACTTCGAAGTTACATATCCACATTGTTTCCAAAAGCACCAACGCCGACAGTTCACCAAACCATGGGTGAACCCCTTGAATAGCCGACGCACCATACTCTCGGATACGCCACCACGGGGGCGCACGGTTCACCAAACCTTAGGTAAACCACCCGTGGACGGCCAGATCGTCGTACTCTAGGACGACCTCCCCTATGTTGTTCTTCCCCCAGTAACAACTCCAATGCATACATGCATGAGCACAACAACAAACAAACGAGCAACCGCCACCTCCGCTTGGGCCAATAAGCATCAAAGTTATCACCATCAACGTCAATACCTTAACCCATATGAGTCAAGGTCCCTTTTGCCAAAAAACACCAAGGTTCAACTTATCAACAACTCGACCAAAAAGCATCTAGGCCACTTTGGCCAGAAAGCACCAAAGCATATCAATGTGAGGCAACCCATTAGGCACCGGCTTAACCAACTTATTAATCTTAATTAGCTTAATTAATCTTTAATTAAGTTATCTAGCTTGTCATCATTTGATTGGTGTCTTATCTCATCATTGGGGATAATTGGGCTAAACACCCCTTTTATTTCCTTTAATTATGTTCTGATCAGCATGGGGGAGCACGAGCGTGCTTACCCCTAGCACAATTGTGCTACCACTTAAGTGGAGCACGGTCGTGCTCATTGTTATGCACGACCGTGCTCTATGTGTGGCCATCTTCCAGATTTAAACTGGGCTAAAATACCATTTTGGTCCTTTAACTTATTTTTTAGATTCAGTTTGATCCCTTAACTTTTAAAAGGTTCAATTTGGTCCCTTAATTTGTTTCTGTTGACCCAAGTTAGTCCCTTATGTTTTAAATGAGTTTCAATTTAGTCCCTTATGTTTTAAATGGGTTTCAAATTGGTTCTTTAAATTGTTAACTTGTTTTAAATTGGTCCTTTAAATTGTTAACGAGTTTCAACCCGGTTCTCCAAAAGTTAACACCGTTACTAAATCATTGATAGAAAGGACTAATTTAGGTCAATAAACACAAATTAAGGGACTAAATTGAACCTTTTAAAAGTTAAGGGACCAAACTGAATCTAAAAAATAAGTTAAGGAACCAAATTGAAGCTTTTAAAAGTTAAGGGACCAAACTGAATCTAAAAAATAAGTTAAGGGACCAAAATGGTATTTTAGCCTTTAAACTGGAAGCACAGGCGTGCTCCCTGTTAAGCATGGTTATGCTTCTGGAGCTGGCCGTACTGTTCTGGGCAGATTCATGGTGTTCTTGGGGTCAAAACCTCCCTAAACACTCTCAAATCAAGTCCTAGGGTATTGACTAAACCATTTGGCTTAAACTTACCTCTCACTATTGAGTCCATGTTTTATGAACACATTAGGGGAATTATTCCCTTAACCGTTACGTTAATCAAAAGTCATATTTCAGCCAAATAGGGTCTTAATAACGTTCCAACATCATCAACCAACAGTCATTCAGTCAATCAATTCATAATAACATTCTCAACTAACAATATCCATGGCATAAACAGCCACACCAACTCATCTAATTAATCATGGTATAAACATATCATTAAAGCATACAAATTGGCATACAACATTATGAGCAGTAACGTAAGTATTGTAACACCCCGGTTTTTGCTGTTCTTCAATAACAGTAAATATATATATATATATATATATATATATATATATATATGTTTATATTATTTAAATTGGAAAGACTAATTTTATGGATGTTTAACTTTGTTTGTTTTAAGGGGTTAGTTTGAGTAATCTTAATTACTCATTTTAAAATCATTTTATTAAGTGCGTCAACACTGCCTTATTCCAGTTTAAGTACACTTACTAGACAATAATGTTATGTTATTGTCACTATTAGTAGTTGTCTAGAAAAATATTTTAAATGATATGATTGAAATAAAATTATATTCATATTTCACTCTATTTATTTTTAGATTTAAAAATACGTTAATCGGAGATTAAATGTTAGACCGTGAATTTTCTTAGTTGATCAATTCAACTATCAATCTCTACCTTATTTCAAATTTTGAAAGTATATAATTGTCACCCTTTATTTTTAGTTTTAAAGGTTAAAACCTATTTTGTTTTTCAAACTCAATTTTCAACCACACTTTTTACCTATTATTGACTAAAAGGAAAAGAAAATAGGATTGTTTTGCCTCCTTATCTCTCCCTCACGCGTGAAACCCCCCTCTCTCTTTTATTTTTCGTTCTTCCCTCTTCACACAACACCCACACCTTCTTCCTCCACATTCCTTCTTCTCCTCCCTTGCGCCAGCCACCCTTGGAACGCCGCCCGTCGCACCGCCCTTGACAACCGTCGCCGCTCGGAGCCGCACCACCAGCCCTCCCGTCCGGTTCGACCTGCGCAGACCGCCTCGCCTGTGCGCGCGTTCCTCCGCCATCTCCGCCGCGAGAACCGCCTTTCCCAGCCACGGTGGGTGTCGTGCCGTCGCCTACTAGCCGCCAACTATGGTGGTTCGGTCACCCTTATCTTCTATGAGGTTGCTCTTTGTTTTGGTCCATGGGTGTTTTGGAAAACCCCACTGCCGCCGTCCTCCACCGCCTGTCGCCGTGCCGGTTGGCTTTCCAACCACCATGTCCTCTCTTCCTTCATCTTGGGTAAGCGTTTACCCCTATTCTCTTCTAGATTGTAAAAGCCCCAAATTAATTTTGAAACCCTAACCCTAAGATTTTGATTTTAGATTTCAATCTTGAAACTTAACCTTGTTTTAGTGCAATTAGGACTCCTAATTGATGATTTATGTGCTCAGTTTCATGTTTATTTAATTAAAATAAAGTTTCCTCAAATTTGTGTTATAACCTCAAGTCCCAAATCTGTTTTCTTTGAAAATGGCTCTGATTTTGTGAAACTAAGTATTTAAATCAACTCAGAGTGAGCGTTTGATGATGAATGATTGACTGTTAGTATTGTCTTATTGTTGTAAATATGTTGGAACGCTCTCTGTTGGATGTTAGCTGTGATTGTCATGATTGGAGAAGCCTGATTTACCTTATTGGTAGCTGATAGAAGTTACCTGCGCCTGTTGCAAGGCGTCAAAGGGACCGGGACATCATGGAGAAGGAACAAATCTTTGGAGTCAAGGAGATGATCTTTTCTAGTCTTCAAAGGTAAAGAGAGTTTACCTGAAGAGTTTTTGCTAGTCATGTATCCTGTTTGTTTGATTGATAATATGTTTGATTTTAAAAATGTGTGTTGATGTTATTTGGAATTGTTGAATATGAATTATATTGTCGTTGGATTATGTATGCATTGGACTATATGTTATGTTTCTTGAATGTGATTGGCTGAGGGCATGACACTGGTCATTGCTTGTTAATAAAGATTAAGACATTTAAGTACCTTAACTCAGAAATATCGAAAAGTAGTGTTTTGCTTCTTTGGAAAGTGAGAAGAAAATCCTAAATGATGAAAGTGTGAAGATAGAACAAAGTTAGGAAAGAAAGAAAATGGAAAACATCAAAGCTTATGAAAAAAGTATTTTGGAAAGGAAAAGTCTTTTGGAAACAAGGATTTTCTCGGAGGTTTTATGAAAAGTTGGTTTCAAAAATGGAAAGGATCAAAGAAAATGTTATCTTTGATAAATTCAATTGCAAGGGTTTTATATTTGGTTTAAAGTTGAGAAAAAGATTTCAGTGGTTTTCTAAGTTTTCAGAAAAACGGATTTTAGAGGACAAAGTTTTCTATGAAAGTGTATTTACAAGAACGAAAAGTATTTATGTCACAAAGTTGAGAAACTTTTGAACTTTTGTTTTTCGATTTAGTTTTCACTGAATGAAAAACCAAGTGGAAAAGAGAAAAGTGGAAAGGACCTAGATTTCCGAAATGACGGGCTAGAGTTCTTGTTTGAGTTTTGAGGAAAAGAAAGGACCTAGATCACCGAGCTATAAACCCGGGCTGGATTTGGATTGCCGAAATATAGGGCTGAATTCGGAGTGCCAGTAAAGCCTGACTAGTGTTGCTAGTGATGAGAAGAACCTAGACTTCCGAGACGTCGGGCTAGTGTTCGAATTGAGGAAGAGGTTTTTAAGATCTTTGTTTTTGGCTTAAAAATCTTGAGTTGGTATTTAGAATATATCTAATACCTGAATAAAAGTAGTCGAGAGCTTTAAGCCTTGACGAGGAAAGAAATGATGCGAAAAAGAAAAGCGGAAATGAGAATATTTATTTTACATGCATAGTCTGGCTATATGCCGTTGTGGTAGACGTGCCATTGTGTATCGAGCTACAGTTTCACACAGGGTGAACTGACAAATTGGATAGTTACAGACCAAGGATGGCTCCTTTAGTCTTTGGGTCTATTAGGGACATTCGGGCTCGAAAACCCACGGAAGGCTCGGGCATTTGCACCCTCGGGCCGTGGAAATCGGTTATCCAGCACGAATGTACTCAATAGGGAACTATTCAATCTTATTTAGGTGAGATGCGATACCCCAGAACAATTCGGGATCGGACCTAAATTGAGAGGCCGACCCAAACGCGCAAGACAATTGTGTTATGGGCATTATCGCGATCCTATCATGCTCGACGAAGGGAAGTTAGGATCTCCGGAGATAGTGAACTAGATAGTGAATATTGAAGTGACATGAAAGGTTTTATAAAAACTGCATTTAGTTGTCGGGAATGAATCCCTGTGCTATAATTATGATGTTATATTGTGTGATTGTCTTGTGAGTCGTGTATGTGACTGCTATGATAAAACTCATATGTCGGTATCTCACCTTTACATTATTTCTGTTTGGTTTCTTTTGTGGTATTTTGGTCTTGAGGGTACAGAGGTTGCAGAGAAGTTCCCAGCTTCACTCGGGGATATTAGTCCCAATCCTTGAAGACGTCAGATGTTAGTTATAATGGTGAGAACCATGGGATCTTTCCCAGGAATATCTTTTAGAACGACCAGCTTAGCTTCTTGCGACATTTTTGATTTAAGATAGTATATATTCCTGGCTCGGAGAGCCTTTGTTTTAAATGGACTGTTCATGGCTCTGAGAGCTTTTCTTTTGGATGGTAATCTAAGATTTTCTTTGGTCATGTATAGCTTGTCGATGTAAATATTCTGAGAATATTACTGTCTTGATGTATGTTATATGACTGGAATTTCTGGGTTGAAAATATAAATGTTTTCAGCAGGTATTTTTTTTTATCCTGAGATGTTGGAATTACAGAGGAGACTCTGTCGAAATTTTTGTAACAAAATTCTAGATCTTTGTTCAAATAATGTGATTTTACTTTTTTAATGTGTATATTACTTTTCCGGAATATTCGGAATGAAAATTTTTAAACCCGAGTTTTCTAACTTAAAGTGAATAAATTGTTTTTTCGAATGTAAAACCAGCCAAATTCTTTTTATTTAAAATTTCCACAACGAGTGAAGAGTTAGATATGTAACGCCCAAGGGGGGTGTTACAAGTATAACCAACAACAGCAAACAACAACATTCCAGGCATAACCAACATGCCAATTAATCCAAATAAACATATAATCAAATATAGCATAGGCTTGATAACAGTTAACAAAAATGGGGCTATGGGAACCCTTCATCTTACGCTACCCCCTTACCTAATGTTTACACTATCCTTCTCCCCATACCTGGTATGAAGATCTGACAACAGCTAAGCGGTAGACCAACGATAAACCTTACGTGTTCCCTCGAGCGGCTCAGTTAGCTTTGCAAAAAGCCTTGGTCAAATAAACGGGTTAACCAATTAGTTTCCAAATCTAAATAAAAGAAAAGGAAACGTTAAGAGGAGGAACCGTTACCTATACAGATTAGCACAGACGAACTAAACCTTCCCAAGCGTCTCCAAAACTCCAAGAATGCAATGGGTTTAGAGAAAATAGGGAAGAAATAAGGTGTAGTCGCACTGGGGCCAAAACTGCCAAAATAGGGTTTAGGACGTAACCCTCGGTTACTGTGCGTATATATAAAGCTTCAAACCCGAGCATGGTCGTGCTCCTCCTTGAGCACGGGCTTGCTCACATTAGCGCCTCCGAGGCACGGTTTTCCCCACTGAACACGGTCGTGCTCTCTATTGAGCATGGCCGTGCTTGTGACTCAGACAGTCACAAGACGTGTGCCTCAAGCACGGGCGTGCTGGACATGAGCAAGGCCGTGCTCATATACCAGAAAGGGATTTTAAGTCAAGAAATCCCACTTAGCCCTTCTACAACAACTCTAAGCTAAGTCCTAAGGCTTAAACAAGCAAACAAGCATACATATAAGAACTTAACGAAAAACGGGGTGTTACAACTCCGCCCCCTTATAAAAATTTTGTCCTCGAAATTTCTTCTTACCTCAATTGAAAAGGTATGGGTATGCTTCCATCATCTTTCTTTCTAGTTCCCATGTAGCACTTTCCTCAGTAGCTCCACTCCAAACGACTTTGACCAAGGGAATCTCCTTACCTCTTAGCTGCTTCACCCTCCTATCCTCGACTCGAAGGGGTAATACCTCAAAAGTCAAGTTCTCTTTTAACTGTAACTTGTCGGGTACTATCACGTGGATAGGGTCGTGAATATACTTTCGGAATTGAGACACATGAAAAACATTGTGAGGGTTGGACAAGAACGGTGGTAAAGCTATTTGGTAGGCGACTTCGCCGACTTTTTTGAGAATTTGGTAAGGACCAATGAATCTAGAAGTAAGTTTCCTCGCTTTCATCAATCTACCAACCCTAGTTGTCGAGGTAACTCTCAAGAACACATGATCACCTTCCTGGAATTCGAGCGCCTTCCTTCTTTTTCATGGTAGCTCTTTTGCCTATTTTGTGCCACTTTCATCTTTTCCTGAATCATCCTCACTTTTTCTGTGGTTTCTTGCACTATCTCAGGTCCTAGCACCACATTGTCACCAGGTTCATTCCAACATAAGGGTGTCCTACATCTCCTCCCATAAAGAGCTTCATAAGGTGCCATCCCAATATTGGAATGGAAGCTATTGTTGTAGGTGAACTCTATCAGGGGCAAAAACTTGTCCCAACTACCAGACTGTTCTAGCACACAAGCTCTAAGCAAGTCCTCTAAGGACTGGATGGTCCTCTCAGACTGACCATCAGTCTGGGGGTGATAAGCTGAACTTAGCCTAAGCTTTGTTCCTAAGGCCTCTTGCAAACTATTCCAAAACCTAGATGTAAACCTCGGGTCTCTATCTGATACTATGCTAGAGGGTACACCATGAAGCCTAACTATCACTCTGATGTATAGCTTGGCCAACTTCTCCAAAGGATATTCCATGTTCATCGGGATGAAATGGGAAGACTTAGTCAATCTATCCACAACAACCCATATAGCCTCAAAACCAACTGGAGTCCTAGGGAGTCCAGACACAAAATCCATGAAGGTTGCAACTTCCCTAAAGGCTTTTGGTGTTCTATCTTGGCTTTTTTGGCACATTAAGCACGCATATACAAACTCAGCTACATCCTTTTTCATCCTAGGCCACCAAAACATGCGCTTAAGATCCTAGTACATCTTTGTGGCACCTTGGTGCACACTCAAACAACTCTTGTGTCCTTCTTTAAGGATCAACTTCCTAAGCTCAGGAACATCCGGCACACAACATCATACATTATATAGCATCAACATACATGTATATCAAAATATTATTTCAACCAACATATGCTACGCGGTGCAACACAACTCCGCTACTCTATTATGCATGTCGATCCAAACTATTTTAGGAAGGCAACTTCGGAGTTACATATCCACATTGGCCAAAAAGCACCAACGCCGGCAGTTCACCAAACCATGGGTGAACCCCTTGGATAGTCGACGCACCATACTCTCAGATGCGCCACCACGGGAGCGCATGGTTCACCAAACTTTGGGTAAACCACCCGCGGATGCCCAGATCGTCGTACTCTAGGACGACCTCCCCTATGATGTTCTTCCCCCACTGACAACTCCAATGCGTGCATGCATGAGCACAACAACAAGCAAACGAGCAACCGCCACCTCCACTTGGGCTAATAAGCACCCAAGTTTATCACCATCACCGTCAACACCTTAACCCATATGAGTCAAGGTCCCTTGGCCAAAAAGCACCAAGGTTCAACTTATCAACACCTCGACCAAAAAGCATCTAGGTCACTTTGGCCAAAAAGCACCAAAGAATATCAACGTGTGGCAACCCATTGGGCAGCGGCTTAACCAACTTATTAATCTTAATTAGCTTAATTAATCTTTAATTAAGTTATCTAGCTTGGCATCATTCGATTGGTGTCTTATCTCATCATTCGGGATAGTTGGGGTAAACACCCCTTTTATTTCCTTTAATTTTGTTCTGACTAGCATTGGGGAGCACGGGCGTGCTTACCGCCAGCACGGTCTTGCTGCCACTTAAGTGGAGCATGGTCGTGCTCACTATTAATGCACGGTCGTGCTCTATACGCGGCCATATTCCAGATTTAAACTGGGAGCAAGGGCGTGCTCTCTGTTAAGCACGGTCATGCTTCTGGAGCTGGCCGTACTGTTCTTGGCAGATTCATGGTGTTCTTGGGGTCAAAACCTCCCTAAACACTTTCAAATCAAATCCTAGGGACTTGAATAAACCATTTGGCATAAACTCACCTCTCACTATTAAGTCCATGTTTTATGAATACATTAGGGGAATTATTCCCTTAACCGTTACGTTAATTAAGAGTCCTATTTCAGTCAATTAGGGTCTTATTAACGTTCCAACATCATCAACCAATAGTCATTCAGTCAATCAATGCATAATAACATTCTCAACCAACAATATCCATGGCATAAACAGTCACACCTACTCATCCAATTAGTCATGGTATAAACATATCATTAAAGCATACAAATTGGCATACAACATTATGAGCAGTAACGTAAGTATAACCAACAACATCAAACAACAACATTCTAGGCATAACCAACATACTAATTAATCCAAATAAACATATAATCAAATATATCATAGGAATTGATAACAGTTAACAAAAATGGGGCTACGGGAACCCCTCATCTTACGTTACCCCCTTGCTTAATGTTTACACTATCCTTCTCCCCATACCTGGTATGAAGATCCGACAACAGCTAAGCGGTAGACTAATGATCAACCCAACGTGTTCCCTCGAGCGGCATAGTTAGCTTTCCAAGCCTTGGTCAAACAAACGAGTTAACTAATTAGTTTCCAAATCTAAATAAAAGAAAAGAAAACGTTAAGAAGTGGAACCGTTACCTATACGGATTAGCACAGACGAACTAAACCTTGCCAAGCATCTCCAAAACTCCAAGAATGCAATGGGTTCAGAGAAAATAGGGAAGAAACAAGGTGTAGCCACACTAGGATGGCCAAAACTGCCAAAATAGGGTTTAGGACGTAACCCTCGGTTACTGTGCGTATATATAAAGCTCCAGACCCGAGCAGGGTCATGCTCACATTAGCGGCACCGAGGCGTGGTTTTACCCACTGTGCTCGGTCGTGCTTCCTATTAAGCACGGCCATTCTTGTGACTCAGACAGTCACAAGACGCGTGCCTCAAGCACGGGCGTGCTAGACATGAGCATGGTCGTGCTCATGTACCGGAAATGGATTTTAAGCCAAGAAATCCCACTTAGCCCTCTTACAACAACTCTAAGCTAAGTCCTAAGGCTTAAACAAGCAAACAAGCATACATATAAGCACTTAACGAAAAAGGGGTGTTACAGACTTCCTGAGGTAGATTGGATCCACATGCATAATGGAGTAGCGGAGTAGTGTTACACCGCATAGTATACATTGACTGAATTGTTATGAATGATATAAATGTGTTGTGTATGTTGACTTGTGATAACATGTTATTCTTATGATGTATGCTCATCTTCTTAACTGCTTCCATGCCATTGTGCTTTATACATGTTTCTTAAACCCTATCTTTTGTTATTTGCTTTACATGTACCTTTTTGTTATGCAGAGGACGGTGAGCAGCCTGTTGAGGAGTGACTCTGAGGAGCCTCTACTTATAGTTTAGGATTTTCCAGGTTTAGTTTGTTTATCTGTGATGTTTCCGGATTTTGATTATACCAGCTCTATAATGTGACATCAGGGTTGGGTTATGTTTTCATGTTATGTTTCTTTTTAAAACTTGTTTATTTCCATGTTCAGAAGTTTGTTACAATGTGGTACCATTCGACCCATGGTTTTTATTTTATAATAGATGATATGCATGTGTTTTTATTTTATCTCTTCTATGTTATTGCTTTATAAATACATGTGGGGTAGAGGGTGTCACAAATCCCTTTGTACCCATCTTAAAACATTTCCCTAATAATCTATCACAAAAACATCAATTACTGGCAATATATATTCATTAAAACAAACACATATAAGCATGGAGATGAAAAACAGGGTGTTACAATTCCACCCCCTTATAAAAAATCTGTCTTCGAAATTTCTACTCACCTCGAGAAAACAGGTGTGAATATGACTCCATCATCTTCCTTTCCAACTCCCATGTAGCACTTTCCTCGGTAGCCCAACTCCAAACAACCTTGACCAAGGGAATTTCCTTTCCCCTCAACCTGAATTGGTAGTACCTCAAAACTCAAGTTCTCCTTTAACAGAATTGCATCGGGTGTTATCACATGGCTAGGATCATGAATGTATTTTCGAAGTTGGGACACATGGAACACATTGTGAAGGTTGGATAAGAAAGGTGGTAAAGCCTCGTACTCAAGATTTTCTCTTATCTGGATTGATTCGGGCTCTATTATGTGCGGTGGATCAGGATGATGTTTTCTAAGCTGGGATACATGAAAGACATCATGAATATTTGAAAGATTGAGTGGTACGGCTATTTGATAGGCTACTGGACCAATTCGGAGAAGAATCTGAAAAGGTCCTAAGAAACGAGGTGTAAGCTTTCCGGATTTGAATGTCCTTCCTATTCCAGTTCTTGGAGTGATCCTCATGAAAATACGGTCACCTTCCTAAAACTCCAACGGCTTTCTCCTCTTATCGCTGTAGCTTTTCTGCCTATCTACTGCCGCTTTCATCTTTTCCCGACTCTTCCTAACTTGCTTGGTTGTTCGTTGTACCACCTCTGGTCCAATCAACTGTCTCTCACTAGTCTCATACCAACAGAGAGGTGTCCTACACTTCCTTCCATACAGTGCTTCGTATGACGTCATGCCAATATTGGATTGGAAACTATTGTTGTACGTGAACTCAATCAGTAGAAGAAACTCATCCAAACTTCATGTGTGTTCCAACACACATGCTCTTAACAGGTTTTCCAAATATCGAATCGTCCTTTTCAACTGACCATCCGTTTGAGGATGATAAGGAGAGCTCATTCTTAACTTAGTTCCCAAAGCACAGTTCAAACTCTGAAAAAACCGCGATATATATCTCAGATCCTTTTTCGAAATTATACTCGCTGGCACACCATGGAACCTCACAACTTCTTTGATATACAACGGGGTTAGCTCTTCCAATGAGAACCTCTAATTACTAGGCAAGAAATAAAAACATTTCGTCAACCTATCAATAATCACCCAAATTGTATCATACTTCTTTTGTGCCTTAGCCAAACCTGACACAAAGTCCTTTGTATTGTTGTCCCACTTCCATTCTAGGACGTCCACATATTGCAATAATCCTGCTGGCTTATAGTGTTCAATCTTTGCTTTCTGACACACCAATCAGGACTGGACATATTCTGCTACTTCCTTCTTCATTCCAGGGCACCAGAACATTATCTTCAAATCCTGGTACATCTTTGTGACACTTAGATGAAAACCCAGCTTGCTCTTGTGTGCTTCGTCCAAGATCATATTCTTAATTTCTCTATCCTCTGGCACACAAATTCTTTCTCTAAACCTTACAATCCCATCAGTACCCCTCTTGAACTCTAAAGTTCTTCCTTCCTTTATCATCTGATTTACCTTTTGGAGGTACTAGTCTTCTGCCTGCTTCTTCCAAACTAAGTCTAGGAATCCACTAGTAATAGTGACCATTCTCAAACTTATCTTATTCTGGAATAATTTCCTTATCCCTAGATTCATATCTCTGAATTGCACGATCAGTTCTAACTTCTTAACCATCATAGCAGACACTTGCAAGGATTTCCGACTTAACGCATCTACTACAACGCTCACTTTTCTGGGATGGTACTGGAGATCAAACTCATAGTCTTTGATGAACTCCATCCATCTCCTTTGCCTCATGTTCAGCTCTTTCTGGTCGAACAAATACTTCAGGCTTTTATGATCGCTGAAAACTATAAACTGAGCACCGTATAAATAGTGTCACCATATCTTCAATACAAACACTATTGTGGCCAATTCTAGTTCATGGGTTGGGTAATTCCTCTCATGTACCTCAAGTTCCTACGGGCATACACCACAACCTTTCCATTTTGCATGAGAACACAACCCAGGCATTGATGTGACATCGCAGCACACATCAAACGGTGCCAACGAATCTGGCAAGACTAGCACTGGAGATGTTGTAAGCCTCCTTTTCAACTCCTAAAAACTAGCTTCGCACTCATCACTCCATTCAAATACTTTTCATTTTCCTGTTAATTGCGTCATCAGTAACGCAATCTTTAAGAATCCCTCGATAAACCTTCTGTAATATCCTGCTAATCCAAGGAAACTTCTAGCTTCACCCACTGTCTACGTGCGTTTCCAATTCACCAATGCATCAACTTTAGAAAGATCTAAAACTATCCCATCTTTGTTGATCATATGCCCTAAAAATTGTACTTCGTCCAAGCAGAACTCACACTTAGACAACTTGGCATAGAGTTATCTGTCCTTAAGCAACTGAAGTACAATCTGAAGATGCTCTTCATGTTCTTCTCTACTCAAGGATTATATCAGAATATCGTTGATAAACACAACGACGAATAAAAGATTTTGACGAGTATATCCTCCGTAAACACTTGCACCGTACCGACACTTGAAAGCAGTCTTCGGTATATCCTCTTCTTTCACTCTGATCTGATGGTATCTAGACCTCAGATCTATCTTAGAGAACACAGTTACTCCCCGCAACTGATCAATCAGGTCATCAATTCTCGGCATCGGGTACTTGTTCTTTATTGTCACCTTGTTAAGTTGTCGGTAGTCTACACATAGCCTTGAACTCCCTTCCTTCTTCCTTAAAAACAATACCGGCGCTCCCCATGGTGACACACTTGGCTAGATAAACTTAATAAGTATGTCATCCAACAGCTTCTTAAGCTCTGCCAACTCTGTTCGCGACATCTGATAAGGTGCTGTCGATATCAATCATGTCCCTAGTATGAGGTTTATCATAAACTCTATCTCCCTCTTCAGTGGTAACCCTGGCACATCATTCGGGAAAACCTCAGAAAACTCGCATACGACAGGCAGCGCTTATTCTTTTGGAGACTCCAAGGCTTCCAAGGAAAACAACACCATGCAATCCTTTGATTGCCCTTCTTCCAATCTACTGTCATCGACAGGCAACAATCCAGATTGCTCAGAAAAGCGAAGGGTCTTATTTGAACAGTCGAGTACCACATGGTTAGCCGAAAGCCAATTCATGCCCAAAATCATATCAATCTGCTGCATAGGCAGACAGACAAGGTCTACAATGAAAGTTCATTTTTCGAGGATAATAGGACAGTTCCGACAAACAAACAAGGTTGCCAATGTATCTCCCATAGGGGTAGACACATTCAAATCATATGGCAAGGATGAAACTAGTAATTGTAAATGAACCATGCACTCTAAGGAAATAAACGAATGGGTAGCCCCGAATTAAATAACGCCGATAAGAGCTTACTAAAAATGAGGCACTTACCTTGTATCAGATTAGGCTCTCTAGCAAATTCAAATCCTCTCACGACAAATACTATTCTGCTGGCTTGAGGTCCGCCTCCTTGCTGATTCCCCGTTGTAGCTTTTGCTCCCACTCCTTGTGTCCTTCCACTCTGTTGTGGAGTTTTGAGTCTTTTCAACATTGCTCTGATTGCAGAAATGAGCAATGTGACTAGTACGCCCAAATTGAAAACATACAGCATTCTGGAACTGAGGACAAATCTTCATCATACGTGGTCCTCCACATTTGAAACATGTCTGAAACCTTGACGCAGCCTGGCTAGAACTTCCACCACTTGTACTGGCTGATCGTTGATTAGGTCGACTGTAAGGCTTTGCCCTTTGTTGAAACCTTCCACCTCTGCCTCTCTAGTTGAAACCTCCTCTTACAGGCCCACCACTTCTTTGTTATGGCTGTACAGACTTTGTTCTATCATGACTTTCTAAGACTGTGCACTTTTCTACTAGAGCTAGAAATTGATTTAGCTCTAATGGCAGCATAGCCCGTTTCAGTTCAGATCTCAAATCATCCTCAAACCCACTCTTCATCAGGATGAATCTGATAAAACTAAGAAAACTTCAGCAAGGCTTCAAATCTGATAGGATATTCCCTGACGGACATGTTTCCTTGCTTCAAGCTCATGAATTCCCTTTCCTTCTACTGTTTGATGCTCTTTAGGAAGTACTTTTCCAAAAAGCATTATCGGAACAAACCCCAACTAATTGCTTTTCCTTCTGCCTCTAGCAATCTTTCTTATTCTTCCACCAAGCTTCTGATGCTCCGAGCAACATGAAAGCATTGTATGTCATTTTTCTATCTTCTCGGCAATGCATGGCAATGAACACCTTTTCCACCTCTTGCAGCCATTTTCTGCTGCCTCAGGATCATATTCACCATGGAATAGAGGTGGATTGCCCTTCATGAAGGCATTTAAACCATTCTCTAAACTCTCCTTTTATCTAACATTGTTTAGATGTTGGTGCATCTCTTCTCTATCATCCTGCCTCTCCATAAGTTGTGTATTTTGTTGAGTCTGCTGCAGTATGGCAGTTACTAGCTGCCTCATTACTCGCATGGTTTCACCAGTATCACCACCATTATTAGTTCTAGATGAACTCCCTGGGTTATCGGTGGCTCCGCATCCTCCATTTCTGCCTCCTCTACCCCTTCTTCCATTTCCTCGAGCCATTTAATTTCCTGCAAAAGAAATCATTAGCTCTTTTATTCATAAGACATATAAAATTATATAATCAGATATATCATCATATGTCTTACAAATACTTAATAGTTATTCTCATACAGTAAGGATAACTTGCGTATCGGACACTTTAGCCTTTCTAAACATTGCTGACATCCGATGGGGATCCAACTAATAATGTCGGTACTTACCCTACCACATTGTCCGATTTAGAGTCGAACTTCTTTGATACCACCAAATGAGACACCTCGATGTCCCATTAACGAAGAACCTTATTAATTCATTTTATTAGCGTTAGCGCGATTATCCAATCAAAATTAAGAAAATAATTAAAACCATAGGAAAAGAAAATCGCGTTGAGCATGCACAGTGATAAAACAGAAACATCACACATATATACAAATATTTACACTATACAACATGGTGTCCTCCAAGTGTAGTAAATCCCAACATAGGGATCATTACCTAAGAAAACTACATATACAGACTTATAAAATAAAAACATATACAGAAACTGATACTTGTCTCAAAAGAAGAAGTCCTGCCATCACTACCCCAGCCCGCCTCACCAAAATACATAAAAATCAAAATACACTCAAGAAGCTCTCCCTAGCAGACGCGTCCGACATAACCATATCATAAAAGATATGGGTGCCTGGAACTACCCTTACCCTCGCCAAAGGTACGAAGATAAACTTGGGCATCTCTGGCTCTGACTGTGGGCTTCCACACAGACTCATCACTGCTCATCACAACCCTGCGGTGACGGTAGTGATACATGGTCTACACACTCCTCTGCCTCCTGCCTCTCTGCACCATCCCAAGACGACTCCTAGCCTCAGACCTGTCCACCATGTTCCGCATGTCGTCTGGGACTCCTTCTGATGCAGAGGAAACCACATCTCAGAAAATGGTAGGCGCTGAGACATCTGGTACAGGCCATCTAGATGAAAGAAATGACCTCCTCCAAGATTGATATAGAAGCTAACTAGACCGATGTAAGTCATGAAAAACGATCTCAATATCTACTAGGATCGGACCCCTGGGAGGGATCCTTTGTAGGTAAATTCTGGGAAGGTGATCTTTCGAAATCGTTGTCTATGTCCTGCTCATGCTACTCATCTATCGAACTGATACATACACAGAAAGAAAGAGGAAAGAAGGGAGATAAACATCTAAACAAAGTCATAAACAGGGATGGGGACACAGTACAACATGTTATTAAACAGCAACCATACATACACAACAAATATCACCCGAGTCATTCTTTCACAAACATCCTCAATTATCCAAATAGGATCAATCCTCTAAGGAGTTGCACTCCTATGCATGTCGGCCGATCTCTCACACTGAGAATACTGATTCCTCGAACATTCTCTTTCTCTCTTGGGTTTTCCTTTACCCGGAGAATGTAAGCTGGTTTGTCCAGGTAACTGTTCTGCTCATCGTGACCAATAAGGGTGCTTCCCCATATGAGCTCAACTCCAATATGTGTATCTTGGTCGCCTTGGAAGGTCCACCTGTGACGTGGAATACTCAGGGCCTAAACTTCGAGATAGTAAAGTACCAGTGGAGATCATGACTCAGTGGTTATGTGGTTACAAAGCACTGGTCATTGTCAATCAATCCGAACCCGGCTACATCCTCAAGGTTCCCAGAACCGTCCCTCTTGCATTTCGTACCCGCACCAAGGTATAGCAACCTCGCATGACTCATAGTCACTCGGCTCGCCACTTTGGCAATATGCAATGCACACATAACCTAAGTTGACATCGGCACTAATTCCTTACATACACACATCATGATGCCCTAGGCATCCACAATGTCATCCCGATACCTATATACCACTTTTACAACTAGAGTACCCTCAAGGTGTCAACTAGCTTCTAATAGCACGACAGTCAAACAACCTCAATAACATCAAATCATATATCATATTATCATCCTCCAACATTAATATCAAATAATACAATAAGCCAATAAGCATCCGCTAACCTAGGGTTTCGTCGTATTGTCAATAAGCATACCATAACTAAATCCCCGTCCACATTTTCAAAACCATTTTTATTAGGGATTTAATCATCGTACACTACTCAACGACCTGTAGAGTTTGGGGAACCCTACATACACAGTCTAACATACGATATTATGCTTGCCTCCCCGGCGTGTCAAATACTTTGTCCCCAACTTAGACAACCACGTTCCGCTTGCCGACACCTCGAGTCTCGAAATCTGGGCCTCCCTCTATCCACACAGTTGCTGCCACGCACACCACGGAGCTCCTCGATGCTCCGAAATTTGCCCTCAGCCGATTGATTAATCGAAGCTAGGTATGAGACTTACACGTTGCCCTGCTCACAAAAATACAGTCGAAATCACGATCGAACGAACGGACGAACCACAATCTCACTTTCTCTCTCTAGGACCAAGCTCTGCCTTCTCTCTATGGTTTTTGGTCGAAAATGAGAGAATGAAGTTTGCATGCAAGGAAGAGAAGAAAAGAAAGTGGGTGGTTGGGTTCTTCACAACACGCTTGAGCGTAGCCCCATGCTTAAGCGTGCCCATGCTTGAGGGTGGGGCACTTCCACGCTAAAGCGTGGCACCTGAACTTCCACATGTCCATCCAATTGACATGTGGTGTCGCGTGTAGGAGACCTCGGAACGCTAGAGCGTCCATTAAGCCACGTTTGAGCGTTCTCTCTGCTGCCGGTTGCCAATTTTCACGTGTTTCGATGCACTCTGAGTTCGATTGAAGTCCGACTGACCTCAAACTTGAAACACTGGATAATTAACACCTAAGGAACGAGATTAAGCCCTAAGACATGCCTAATATTTTCCTCTCACACTAATCGAGAAAACCGGGCGTTATAGTTGAACCGTCAAATGAACCGGATTGAACCATTCAAAATGAATTTTTTATTTTTACTTTTCCCATAATTTAGTAATTATTTATTGATTTATTAATTTATTAATTATCCGGTTCAATCGTAGGTTGAACCGGTTAAACCAATTGAACCATGACTCAGATGTCTCGTCGGTTCTACTTTAAAACACTGGACTTGGTTGAACTACATTAGCTGGAGTTTTGTTCAGGAAGGGAATGATACCTGATACGTCGACTCTATTAATTGTGATTATTGATCGCAAACTTCTTAACCCAAATACGACAAATCCTTGTTCGCAACAATTTGATGTACCTGCATTTGTCCATAGTCTAGTAAAATTAATGCCAAACATTTAAATTTTTCTTCCACTAAAGCACTAAAGCAAGATGGTCAACTCTTATAGGAATTGGTTCCGTCACCATCATTAAGATTATCACCTCCAAAAGTTTTGATATGCCACGGTAAGCCAAGCGCAAATGGGACATGGTTTTATTTGTATGCTTGCATTTGATCGAAAGTGAATTTGGATTTCTCCCGGATTGGTAGCTTATTTGGGGATAGTTCCAAGAGAAGTGAAGTTTGATATTTGTAAATATTTTATAATTCGATTGTTTTCTCTTTAATCCTCCAAACACCTCTCCCAACTCATTTTTTAACAGAAAACAAAAAAACAAAACTCCCCCAATTTAGAGGAATTAAGGGTGGATTTTGGTGGGTTTTGGAGAACTACTTTTCCTTTTCATCCCTTCTCCCCTCGCCTACTCCCCAAACTCTTTCCCTCCATTCCCCTTCTAACTCACAAATAGACCCTTAGCGTCATCTAGGTGCTTCATAAGAAGTCCATTTGTCAGCTACGGAAATGATTTTTGAACACCTCCTCTAGACACCGTATGCACAACGTAGGGGGAGTGTGTGTTTTGAGCTTTGAAATACTTTAAGAGAGAGAATAACTTAATATGTAAGTGTAGAAAAATATAAATATATGTTATCGGGTGTTGATTTTATGTATACAAATATCATAATTCTTTTTATACACATGATGAGTCATAGGCCATATCAAAAAGAGGAGGAATGTTTTTTTAACACAAAATTGGGGACATCATATGGTGTCCCCTCTGTTTCTTGATGTACTTTCGAGATGTGTGTATACAAAGATGATAAAAAATAAGTGAGAGAAGAAAGAAACACATACAATATCACATACGGTGTCTAAAATTTGTGTTTAAATAACACAACTCAATGCGATATTAATTTATCCTAATTTGCAATCAATTTTACCTAATAATAAAACAGAGAGGATCAAAATAATCCTATTTTTTGTCATAATCTTAACGCGGTATTTTAACCTTAAGATTTCGATTATTTTAATTGAAGCTTTTAAAACTCTTAATTAAAAGTAATTTTTTATTTATATATTTTTTTATTAAGGCTTAATTCAATGATCGAGACAACAAAAATTAATTCTGAATGCAAATGTTGAATTGAAACAATATTTACTTGTAATCCAAATATATAATCTAAAGAGAAACACTGGCAACATACTTTTTTCATTTATATTCTCTCCAACACCATGCACCCTTCATTATCAGGTGAATTTCATATGGGTTCCACTAAATAGAGTGTGATCTATATCTAAAATTCATGATCATAGATGAAATTTATCTAATAACAAAAAGTGTAGAAGAGAGAATGTTAAAAAGATTAAAAAAAAAATGTTAAAAAAGTGTGTTAGTAACATTTTTCATAGCATAAAATATATAACTATACATGTTATTTTCATTGATTAGCTCACATTTATGAAACTTAGGTATTAGTCTTAATTAATGCATGTTTACTTTTTGTGAAAATGTACAATAATATTCTCCAATATGTGGGATCGAATGAAATTTTCCTTATTATAATGATCAATTGGAATGCAATATCTAATGCACGCGTAACAAAATACACAATTGCTTACTTTCTTGGTAATTTAGGAACTCCCCTTTAATCTCTTCGACTTGGATTGGAAATGATTCGACTTTGCTACCAGTTGAGATGTGCCTACCGACTTTGGCCATCTTTTTAAATTTTCGCAAACATGAGATTAAGATATATTTTTTAATGATGTTGACGTTTTATGTTAATTTTTTTTTTTAATTCTCCATTACTCCCATTATGGTATGTATATATATTCCCATAAACATATTGTTAAATCTTGTAAAGCTCCTAGTTCTTTTTTCCGTAAGCTTACTGTGTGGTTTATTAGGAGACAAGTAAATAGGGTTGCTCATATCTTAGCTAGAGCTACCCAGATTATGTCAAGTCTCGAAGATTTTTATCATGTCCCACACTGTATTGTCTCTTTGTTTAATAATAAAAAGCATTAGCTTTCTTGCGTCAAAAAAATATATATATAATTATCTTCATCCAAATGACATAATGATGTAGGCTCTGTTTAATAAAAGCTAGCGGATATCGGATTAGATATGAAGTGTTTGTTAAAACTAGCGGTTGGACTAGCTGATAAATGTAAAATGACATAAAATGATATGTTTGCATTATATATATATATATATATATATATATATATATATATATATATATATATATTATTTATTTTAAAATAATTATCACTTTAACACTTTAAATTATTTTAAATTTTTTGTCATTTCAAAAATTAAAATTAAAATTTTTAATTTTAAGATTAATTTAATTATAATTATTGTTAATAAATAAAATGGAATAATAAAAATAAAATTATATATTGATATGATTTTTATATAACTTTTACTTTTTATAGATAAAAATATATTTGTTACTTTTTATCTTAAATTATAAATCTAAATAGTGAAATTAATTCTTATTTATATAGTATATTAAATGATTAGTATTTTATTTTATTAGTTAAGGATGAATGAGGAATTTAATTAAGATAGTAGCGATAAAAATGAAAGAAAAAAATGATAAGCTACTATAAGCTCAAACGCTATACGCTATACTTTAGTGAAAAAACGTTATACACTAATTTTAGAAAAGGTTACCAAACAGGACTAATTTTTCATCCACTATAAGCTATTTGCTATACACTAGCGGATTTGACAAACCAAACAGACTCATACTTATTGTTTATTGTTTTGTTTTAAGTCATCATTACCTTCTATTTTCAATTTTATAGCTCTATTTGGTAAAAACTAGCGGATAAGCTAGCTGATAGCGGATAGTGGATAAGTCAGCTGATAGCAGATAGCGAATTAGTTAGCGGATTGGATTTAAAAACAATTATCACTTTAATCACTTTAATTTATTTTAAATTATTTATCATTTAAAATTAAAATATTAATTTTTCATTTTAATATTATTTTAGTTTTAGTTATTTTTAAAAAATAAAATGGAATAATAAAAATAAAATCATATATTGATATGATTTTTATAGAAATTTTAATTTTTATAGATAAAAATATATTTTCTATTTTTATCATAAATATAAATCTAAATAATGAAATTAACTCTTATTTATATACTATGTTTTTTTTTTTTGAAAAACATTTATATACTATGTTAAAGGCTTAGTATTTTATTTTATTATCTAAGGATAAATGAAGAATTTAATTAAGATAATAAGGATAAAAATGGAAGAAAAAATGATAAGCTATAAGCTCAAACACTACTTCAAGTAGCTTCTGGAAAAAAAACGCTATAAGATAGTGAAAAAACGTTATTCGCTAATTTTAAAAACGATTACCAAACAGAGCTACTTTTCCACCCGCTATAAGTTATCCGCTATACGCAAGCGGATTTGGCGAACCAAACAGACTCTATGACTCTGTTTGGTAAAAACTCTTGGATAGCGGATTAGCTAGCGGATTGGATTTGAAGTTTGGTAAAACTAGCGGTTGGACTAACTGTTAAATGTAAAATGACATTAAAGGATATGTTTGCATTTATATATATATATATATATATATATATATATATATATATATATTATTTATTTTAAAATAATTATCAATTTTAACACTTTAATTTATTTTAAATTATTTATCATTTAAAAAATTAATTTTTTTTAATATTAATTTAGTTTTAATTATTTTTAATAAATAAAATGGAATAATAAAAATAAAATTATATATTGATGTGATTTTTATATAGAATGTATTTATTATAGATAAAAATATATTTTCTATTTTTATCTTAAATGTAAATCTAAATATTGAAATTAATTCTTATTTATATGCTCTGTTAAATGATTAGTATTTTATTTTATTAGCTAAGGATAAGTGAGGAATTTAATTAAGATAGTCAGGATAAATATGGAAGAAAAAAAGATAAGCTATACGCTATAAGCTCAAACGGTACTTCAAGTAGCGTCTGGAAAAAACGCTATACGCTAGTGAAAAAATGCTATATGCTAATTTTCAAAAGGTTACCAAACGGAACTATTTTTCCATCCGCTATCCGCTATACGCTAGCGGATTTGACAAACCAAACAGACAATATATCTCTTGTCCATTTTGGGTGCTGTAACAACATTGTGTATCAATGAGCCATTATAAATCTCCTCTAAATCTGGAATGGGCAAGTGACAGCCTGGATCATTTGAGAATTCCAGTTTGAATAAAGGCCCATTTGGGGCAGTTGTTGGATAGCCTTTTGAAATAGACAACTATAAACACGAGAAGGGGGGTTGAATTGTGTTTATTAGAATTTAAAATAAAGTTAAATACTTTTTGCATGTAGAAGCTAAGCACAGACGGGTGTAAAAAGATACACAGACAGGTCACCTGTCTGTTGTAGTTTTCTCAGAAAAACAACACACGTAGAGATAAGAAACCAGACTTGACAGAAACAGTTTTAACCCCTTTGTTAGAAAGCAGATGATATATATAATCAAAGTAACTAAAGAGATTAAGGAAAGAGAGATTAACACAGAGATTTATCCTGGTTCACTCTTTAACACAAAGAGCTACGTCCAGTCCTTGGCAGCACCAAGATTTATCCACTATAACTGATCAGGTTACAGACTCCAAGTATTGTTTGCACACCTAGCCTCTTCAGGCTCCAACACAAGTATTCTTTGCACACCTAGCCTCTTCAGGCTCACACAGATTTGTTTGAGAGTTTGGTTTGTAATAAATACACTTACAGACTTTTCACTAACACTCAGAGAGTGGTTTTAAATATAAAGCTTTAGGAAAGTCTGCGTAATAACTTCAAATGATTGAAGAATACAGAATGAGTAAATGAACAGAGTAATGACTCTTTAATGCTTTGTAAAACTCTGATTATGTTCATCTTCAATGACTTCTGTATTTATAGCCTTCAAACATTTAATATCCGTTAGAGACATTCCTTGCAACTATGGCTTCAAGCAGAGCTTCATTAAATGCAATATAGTCGTTCTGGGCAGCCATTAATGCAATGAAGACGTTGGTTGTACTCTAACATGAGGGATAATAGCTTTATGCATCGTGTAGACGCCAACTCAGAGTTGTGCAGAGTGCTTTTGTACTTTTGCAGAGTACATTTCCCTTTCTGTGTAATGACTGAAAGTACTAGGGAATAAAGCATGTTGGAAATATTCTTTAACTGGAAGTTTATCTCTGACTTCCTGGTTTGCTTGAGAGAGAGCACTTCTGAGTTTCTTGATAAGCGTGAGAGAGTTCTCAGAGTATTCTTCATGAGGGGACAGCTTGCAAAAGCTTCCTGTACTTCGAGTTCTTTAACGAAGAACCTTAGACAAGTTGAAGAATAGAGATAGGTTGTAAAATCAGTTTGCACATAGTCAACAATCCTAGTCAGCAGACAGGTTGACTTCTTAGCTTATACGGACAGGTGAGACTTAGATAGACAGACAGGTGAGTTTTGTAATCTTCTGATCTGTACACTAAGTAGACGGGTTAGCCACCACAAAAATAGGTTAATTAAATCATTACCCAATGTTTAGTTTTCATCAAAACTTAGGGAAATGCACACAGACATTTTAGAGACTTAACAATCTCCCCCTTTTTGATGATGACAAACATTCAGATGATTTAATGAACCTTTGAAAATATCAGAGTACAGAAGTATAGACAGTAGACAAGTTGATATTTTCTATATGTGCAGACAGATGCATTAGTGTTCAATAAAGAGCATCAGAGTAATATGCAGCAGGTTTAAGTTCATAGTATCAGAGTATATCAGAGAATGAACACTTAGCAAATATTGTTTACATTAAACATCTTAACATTTTTCTCCCCTTTTTGTCAGCAACAAAAAGAGTTAAATAGATAACAGTGGAGAGAAAAAGAAAAAACGAAAAAAGAATAATAAAGTAAGATTTGATTTGTATTCATCATAAGCAATTCAATTACAAGGCAGTTCCTTCAACTACTTATTTAGGCTGATTAAACAAGAGATACAGGGAATCAACTTTCTGTTCTAACAGCAGCCTAGCATGCCTCTCTGCATCCAATTGTCTTCGGACTTCTTCTAGCTCAGTCTTAAGGAGATTGAAGCGCACTGAATCCACTATTTGAGAGGAGGAGACTTCTGTAGACAGGCTGGTTGAAGCATCAGACAGGGATGGATACCAGGGTAAGGCTAAAACTGGGGGTGCCTTAGGTACAGAGAAGGGTGAGGAGACACGGGGAAAGAAAAGTTGATGAATGGTTCTGAAATAAAAGAAAGGAAGAAAAACTATTTTAAACAGAGGGGTGATTCTGACTATGTCAAAATCAGGAGAGGGAAAGACATAAGAGAGTCTTTCACAAAGAGACAGTCGAGTGACTCTTATTGGAATAGGAGGGGGAAGAGGTTGATTGGCTAAGACAGATGGAGGTAGGGGTAGGAGAGAGTCTATGTGGGAAAAGAATGAATTAGACCCTGTGATTAAAAGAAAGAAATATCTAGACCTAGAGGGTAACATTACAACAGAGGCAGGATAGTTAGATCCTTCCAATGTTCTAATGAACAACACAATAGGGGGATAAAAGAAGATCTCCCTACATGAGTTCAGAATGTGAGGTGGTGGAGGAGGGATGACAGATAAGTGAGATATACTTGCAGTCATCAGAGATTGCAAATCACTCACAAACAATCCAGATGATATGCCAGATTGTTCTCTGGGAGTTGAGTCCCTGTGAACAACTGTGTATTGACATACATCAGACAAGACATCAAAAGATGGTTGAGAGGGGTGAGAGGAGACAGGTGAGTGAAAAGGGGAGGCAACAGATAAGGGGTTGACACAGAGAGCAGAGGGGGAAGAGACAGCAGAATCTGGAATACCTAGATGAAGGGGAGAGGATGGTGCAGAAGGGAAGGTGAAGAGTGGTTCTTCAAAAAGCCTTGCTTTCTTCCTTGAAGGAGACAAAGAAGCTTCTTCATGATGACCAACTGTCTGTGTTCCAGCAGACAGGTCAGTGGAGGGTGCAGAAGCAGTAGCAGCAGCAGGCTCTTCTGCAGGGACAGCTTCCCTTTCAGCAACAGCCACAACAGGCATAGGATAGCCTGACCTTCTTTTTCTGGGAATGAAACCCAGATCAAGAGATTTGATCTCTCTAGGCTCTTCTGCAGGTGGAGAAGTCTGCTCCCCCTGAGCAGGTGCTTCCTCTTTACTAGGCACAGATTTCACTTGTCTGTCCTTGGCAAAGGTCTTCACCAGTCTTCTTCTCTTGGTGGGTTGTGTAGGAACCACACCTGATTTTCCAGCCTCACTGGTCTTCCTCTTGGGAGAGGGCTTCTTTAGCTTGAATCTGAGAGGCTCTACTGTCTCAGCAGATCCTTCAGAAGCTGTGGGTTCCTCAGGCCTTTGATCCTGTTTGGCAACCTTTCCAGCAGCTTTCCAAATCCTTTCAGAGATAGGATACTCTGATTCACCAGTGGAATCAGCAGGCTCCTCTGCTATTTCCTTCAGTTTCTGCTCAACAGCAGGCTTCTTTTTCTTCTTCTTCTCTTCTTCCTCATCCTCCAGAGGGATTCCTTCAATCCCCATCATAGACAAGACCTTCTTGTCTATGGGCAGAGCCATGTCCACAAAGTGGACATCAGTTGGAACAAATATCTTGTTCCTAAAAACCCTTGTCAGCAACATTCCATAGGGGTAGGTAGGCACATTTGTCCTTCTGATCAGAGACTCAAGATACATGTAGATGAGATCATTGATGTCTATCTTGATTTTGTGAATCAAGTGGTACAGAGAAAATCTGTCCAACTTGGTCACATTGTCTCTTGACCCTCTTCTGGGCATCACACACTCCAGAAGCAGCTTGTGCAAGAACCTGCACTTGGGCACCATGCAGACAGGCTTCTTGTTCTCAGGGTTGGGAACACCATAAACAGCAATATTGATATTTTCAGTTCCCACTTGATCTTCCCAGTCAGGTCTGAAGGCAGTTCCAATCCTTGGACATCTGGTTGCCAGTTCCAGAGAGCTTATAGGGAACAGAAGAGTTACATCAGCTGACATTTGAGCCTTGAAGCTCTTGGTTCCATCAACCACATTGGTGATGACCACAGCATTCCTCTAGAAATCTCTGACAAGCTTGGGATGGACCAGCTCCTTGATATCAAAGAAGGCTGTCCACTTAGAGTATTCCAACTCCTCAGTGACATCCATTCCCCATCTCTTCATCTGTTGAAGATCAACAGTCTTCCCAGGTAGAATCTTCTCTACATCAGTAAGTCTCATCTCGTATTTCTCGGCAATCTCTTTTGGAGACAGGCGTTTTGAAGATGCCATTTTTCAGAAAAGAGAGAAGGTGAAAGTTTTGGAAGGGAGAAGGGTTTGAACGAGAGGAAGACGAAGACGAAAAGACTTAGGGCTTTTTGAGAAGGATAAAGTTTGAAACTTTCTGAAGATTTGCCTTTTAAAGAAGTAAAAGCAGGAGAGAGAAAAAAAACATTTTTAATTAAGAATGGCACGATTTATGTGGGGAACTGTAGCGCCCACTTAGACATAAAGAAAACATGGTTTCGAGGTAAAAACTGCCGTATTCATGATTAGCTTCAGATTAACAAATGGTATTTAAATAAATGAATAAATAATAACCATTTCAATAAAAACTGTTGGGTTTCAGCATAGTGACTCAGCAGAGTCAGACAGGTGATTACAGACAGTTTTAAAAACTCAGACATGTCATTCAACAATACAATGCATGTTTAAATTATCTCTAATGAATAAAAATCTTTCTTCTGCTAAGGGCTTAGTGAAGATATCAGCCCATTGATTTTCAGTTTTAACAAACTTAATATCAAAAATACCTTTCTGAACATAATCTCTAATGAAGTGATGTTTGATTTCTATATGCTTAGCCTTAGAATGCTGAATTGGATTTTTAGTTAAGCAGATAGCACTAGAATTATCACACCATACAGGTATATTATGCTCAAAAATAGAGTAATCCTCAAGTTGATGTTTTACCCATAAAAGCTGAGAGCAACAACTAGCTGCTGAGATATATTCTGCTTCAGCTGTAGATAGAGCTATAGTTGTCTGTCTTTTGCTTGACCAAGAGACCAAGTTTGCTCCAATGAAGTGGCATCCTCCACTGGTGCTTTTTCTTTCTATTCTGTCTCCAGCAAAGTCAGCATCACAGAATCCCACTAATCTGTATTCATTAGTTCTTAAATACAGCAAACCAAGATTAGTAGTACCAAGCAAATATCTAAATATTCTCTTAACAGCTTTAAGATGAGATTCTTTTGGGTCAGATTGAAATCTAGCACACATACAGACACTAAACTGAATATCAGGTCTGCTTGAGGTTAAGTACAGCAAAGATCCAATCATACCTCTGTAGACAGTTTGGTCTACCTTTTTACCTTCATCATCTTTACTGAGTTTTGCATTGGTTTCCATGGGAGTTTTCATAAGTTTAGCATTTTCCATTTTGTATTTCTTGAGCATTTCCTTGATATACTTTTGTTGATGGATGTAGATTCCATCACTTGTCTGCTTGATTTGTAGACCAAGGAAGAACTTCAATTCTCCCATCATGCTCATCTCAAATTCTGCTTGCATCAGCTTTGAAAAATCCTTGCACAGCTTTTCATTAGTTGCTCCAAAAATAATATCATCAACATATATTTGGACTACAATGAAATTTTCTTTATAGCTTTTCTTAAACAGAGTAGTATCTACTTGACCTCTTGTAAAACCGTTATGCATGAGAAAAGAGCTTAGTCTATCATACCATGCCCTAGGTGCTTGCTTTAAACCATATAATGCCCTTTTAAGTTTAAAAACATGATCTGGTTTATCAGTATCTTCAAAACCAGGGGGTTGTTTAACATAAACTTCTTCTTCAATTATTCCATTGAGAAAAGCATTTTTCACATCCATTTGAAAAAGAGTGATTTGGTGTTGTGCAGCATATGACATTAGTATGCGAATAGCTTCTATTCTAGCTACAGGTGCAAATGTTTCAGTATAGTCAATACCTTCTTGTTGGTTATAGCCTTGAGCTACTAACCTTGCCTTGTTTCTGACAACTTTGCCATCTTCATCTAACTTGTTTCTAAAGACCCATCTTGTTCCAATGACAGACTTGTTTTTGGGCTTGGAGACAAGTGTCCAGACATCATTTCTGGTGAACTGGTTGAGTTCTTCTTGCATAGCAAGAATCCAGCTTTCATCATCAAGAGCTTCTTCAATGTGCTTTGGCTCTATTTCTGACAAAAAGGCCACATTGCTTGATTCTCTTAAGGTAGATCTGGTTCTTACTCCTTCTGAGGGATGACCAATGATGAGATCCTTAGGATGATGAGTTTTGAATTTCCAGTCTCTTTCAAGAGGACCTTGACTTGTCTGTGTCTTTTGACTTGTCTGTTCTACTGGTCTGTCTGGTTCTGCTTCAGGTTCTGGTTTGGTTAAGTCAGGTTGTTGATCTTCTGACTTGTTTATATCAAGACCTGCAAGATCATCTTCTAGATCTGACAATTCCTTATCAGTCTTTAAGTTATCATTAAATTTGACATGAACAGATTCTTCAATAACAGATGTTCTAGAATTGTAAATTCTAAAAGCTTTAGACATTTCAGAGTATCCCAAAAAGATACCTTTGTCTGTCTTAGAGTCAAATTTTCCAAGTTGATCCTTGGTATTTAATATGTAGCATTCACAACCAAATGCATGAAGGTAAGAAATGTTGGGGCTTTTTCCTTTCCACAGTTCATAAGGAGTCTTCTTTAGAAAAGGCCTAATGAGTATTCTGTTTTGTACATAACAAGCTGTGTTTACTGCTTCTGCCCAGAGGTACTTAGGGAGATTATTCTCATTGAGCATAGATCTAGCCATCTCTTGCAGAGATCTGTTCTTTCTCTCAACCACTCCATTTTGTTGAGGAGTTCTAGGTGCAGAGAAATTGTGAGAGATCCCATTCTCCTCACAGAACTGACTAAACTGCTCATTTTCAAATTCTCCCCCATGGTCACTTCTTAGAGTAGAAATGCAGAAACCCTGCTCATTTTGTACTCTTTTACAGAATACTGAGAAAGCCTTAAAAGACTCATCCTTGTGGGTTAAGAAGAGTACCCATGTATATCTAGAATAGTCATCAACTATGACAAATCCATATTTCCTTCCAGCCAAGCTAGCAACACTAACTGGTCCAAACAGATCCATGTGTAACAACTGAAGAGGTCTAGAGGTTGATATTTGGTTTTTAGATTTGAAACTTGATTTTATCTGTTTACCTCTCTGACATGCATCACACAAAATATCTTTCTTAAAACTAATATCAGGCAATCCTCTCACAAGGTTATCCCTTTTTAGTTTTGAAATTAATTTCATACTAGCATGTCCTAGTTTCTTATGCCACAACCATCTTTCATCCTCTTTAGACATCAGACATGTTACACTTTGATCTGAGAGATCAGTCAGTTCAATCTTATACAGATTTTGTTGCCTTTTAGCTGAAAAGAGGGTTTTGCCACTAAAATCTTTAACTATACAGAAATCTTTGGTAAAGGAGACATCAAATCCACTGTCACATAATTGACTTATGCTAAGCAGATTGTGTTTTAATCCTTTAACCATAAGAACATTTGATATAGAGGGAAGAGGAGGTTTACCACCAATAGTACCAATTCCTATAACCTTCCCTTTCTGATTTCCACCAAATGCCACATGTCCTCCTTTCTTAAGTTGGAGGTCTAGGAACATAGACCTTTCTCCTGTCATGTGTCGCGAGCAGCCACTGTCCAGGTACCAGCAGTGGTGTTTTCTTTGTGCTGTTGAGGACATCTGCAACAGAGATGATTTGATCTTTAGGTACCCATAGTTTTCTGGGTCCTTTTCTGTTAGTTCTAGGAGTCTGTGAAGACTTCCTTCTTTTCTTATGGAGACACTTAGACATAACATGTCCAGTCTTTCCACGGAAATTACAGACAGGTATGGATTTAATAGAAGTAGATGTAGCAGACACTTTAGAGTGCTTAGTTGATACTTTATGATGTATCTGATGGACATATCCTATACCTTCTTTGTTAAGGGAGTGCTTCTGACAGCCAAGCAGCTTTGTCAGATTATCTCTACCATTAACAAATTTGGCAAGATCAGAAGTGAGCTCTTCCACTTTCTGTTGAAGTTTTTTAACTTCTTCAGACTGTGATGTATCACTAGAGATCTTAGCTTCATTAGACTTTTCAGTCTTCAGCTCACTGTTCTCCTTGGCAAATTTCTCACACTCTAGAGATTTCTGTTTATGCTCACTGAGGAGCTTAACATGATCTCTCTTGAGAGATTTGAAAGCCTTAGACAAACAGTTGGATTCCTCCAACAATTCTTCATAGGCATCAAGTAATTCCTCATAATCAGAATTTACCTCATTATCTGAATCAGAGTCAGTGTTAGCCATTAGACAGAGATTTGCTTCTTCCTCTGTCTCCTCATCAGTAGATGTTGACTCTAGATCTTCCCAAGTGGCCATCATTCCTTTCTTCTTCTTTTGAAGAACTTCTTAAATGGGGCTTTCTTGAGTTGAGGACATTCTGCTTTGATGTGTCCTGGTTTCTTGCACTCATAGCAGACAATTGAGTTTTTGTCTGTTAAAGTGGAATCCTTGAAGTTCTTGTCCTTGTTGAATCTTCTGAATAGCTTATCCTTTCTGAACTTCTTTTTCTGTAGGAGAAGCTTTATCTTTCTGGTTAGGAGAGATAGTTCTTCATCACTTTCAGAATCCTCAGATTCAGACAGGTCAGCATCACTGGATGACTCGTCTGCCTTTAAAGCTTTAGAGGCTTTGGAAGACTTTTGATCAGCCTTCAGAGCAATTGACCTGCCCTTCTTTGTTGAGACTTCATCTCCAAGTTCTTGCTCATGAACAGTAAGTGTTCCAAGGAGTTCATCCATAGTCAAGGTGGTAAGATCTTTGGCTTGAGAGATAGCAGTTACCAGAGGTCTCCACTGCTTAGGTAGGCTCCTAAGTATCTTTCCAACCTTCTCAGCATTGGAGTAGACTTTGCCAAGAGATTTTAGACCATTGATGATAGTTTGAAATCTCCCAATCATTTGAGCAACAGATTCTCCTTCTTCCATGAGAAATAGTTCATACTTTCTGACAAGTATGGCAATTTTTGATTCTTTGACCTTGGCGGTTCCTTCATGTGTGACAGCTAAGGTGTCCCATATTTCTTTGGCAGAGTCACAGGCACAGACCTTCTCAAACTCATCAGGACTGAGCGCACAAATAATGTTGTATCTGGCTTTGTGATTCAGCTCCCATTTTGCCTTTTCTGCAGGGGTCCACTGAGCTTTTGGCTTGTCAGTGTTGTCATCATTTTTAGGGATGAAAGGACCATCTGTGATGACATCCCAGAGATCAGAGTTTGTAGATAGAATGAACCATTGAAATCTATCTTTCCAATAGTTGTAGTTTTCTCCATTGAAGAATGGAGGTCTGGTTAAGGAGGCTCCTTCAGTCTGGTTACTTCCACTAGCTCCAGCAGTCATGTCTATTCTTCAGGATCTTTTACCTCAACACTGTTAGATGCTCAACCCAGAGGCTGAGCTCTGATACCAACTGAAATAGACAACTATAAACACGAGAAGGGGGGGTTGAATTGTGTTTATTAGAATTTAAAATAAAGTTAAATACTTTTTGCATGCAGAAGCTAAGCACAGACGGGTGTAAAAAGATACACAGATAGGTCATCTGTCTGTTGTAGTTTTCTCAGAAAAACAACACACATAGAGATAAGAAAACAGACTTGACAGAAACAGTTTTAACCCCTTTGTTAGAAAGCAGATGATATATATAATCAAAGTAACTAAAGAGATTAAGGAAAGAGAGATTAACACAGAGATTTATCCTGGTTCACTCTTTAACACAAAGAGCTACGTCCAGTCCTTGGCAGCACCAAGATTTATCCACTATAACTGATCAGGTTACAGACTCCAAGTATTGTTTGCACACCTAGCCTCTTCAGGCTCCAACACAAGTATTCTTTGCACACCTAGCCTCTTCAGGCTCACACAGATTTGTTTGAGAGTTTGGTTTGTAATAAATACACTTACAGACTTTTCACTAACACTCAGAGAGTGGTTTTAAATATAAAGCTTTAGGAAAGTCTGCGTAATAACTTCAAATGATTGAAGAATACAGAATGAGTAAATGAACAGAGTAATGACTCTTTAATGCTTTGTAAAACTCTGATTATGTTCATCTTCAATGACTTCTGTATTTATAGCCTTCAAACATTTAATATCCGTTAGAGACATTCCTTGCAACTATGGCTTCAAGCAGAGCTTCATTAAATGCAATATAGTCGTTCTGGGCAGCCATTAATGCAATGAAGACGTTGGTTGTACTCTAACATGAGGGATACTAGCTTTATGCATCGTGTAGATGCCAACTCAGAGTTGTGCAGAGTGCTTTTGTACTTTTGCAGAGTACATTTCCCTTTCTGTGTAATGACTGAAAGTACTAGGGAATAAAGCATGTTGGAAATATTCTTTAACTGGAAGTTTATCTCTGACTTCCTGGTTTGCTTGAGAGAGAGCACTTCTGAGTTTCTTGATAAGCGTGAGAGAGTTCTCAGAGTATTCTTCATGAGGGGACAGCTTGCAAAAGCTTCCTGTACTTCGAGTTCTTTAACGAAGAACCTTAGACAAGTTGAAGAATAGAGACAGGTTGTAAAATCAGTTTGCACATAGTCAACAATCCTAGTCAGCAGACAGGTTGACTTCTTGGCTTATACGGACAGGTGAGACTTAGATAGACAGACAGGTGAGTTTTGTAATCTTCTGATCTGTACACTAAGTAGACGGGTTAGCCACCACAAAAATAGGTTAATTAAATCATTACCCAATGCTTAGTTTTCATCAAAACTTAGGGAAATGCACACAGACATTTTAGAGACTTAACACCTTTTGGTTGCAAAGATAGTGTTTCCTTGAGGAATTACTATTTGAGGTTTTAATAGAATTTCTTTTAAAAAGTGCTATTAAACACCTTCGCAAATTAAAGGTGAATTTTGATATTGTATTCTTTTTGTTCCTTTCTTCTCTACAATCTCGGCCCTTCGAGACCTTTCGGCTTTTCCTCTTTCTTTTTGCTTCTTCTTTATTTGATGGTCGTTTCTTCTACTGTTGCTTCATAATGTTTCTCCTTAATTATTTTCTCCAATGGATCATGTTCCTATATACTCGCAATATGTGACTTTTGGTCCAAACCCTCCATTCTTATTCCTATTTTGTCCATTATTTGCTATTTCACTACAAGAAAAGGCATATATTCCGACGAAATCCATCACTACAAAAAAAAGGTAATTTAGGGATCGAAAATAGCGACCGAAATTATTGGATGCTATTTGCGATCGAGATAGCGACCGATTATAGGATCTACAATTAACACTGGTTATACTTGATCCTGCGACCGAAATAGCGACCGAAATGGAGGGTAGCTGAGATACTGGTCGCCATTTCGGTCGCTAAATAAAGGAAATTAAAAGTCAAAACTTGTTGACCTTTCAGCACCAGAAATTGCGACCAATTTTTATTCAATGGTAAAATTTTATGTATATTTTGCGACCGATGTAAATTCGGTCGCTAACACGCGTGTAAATTTTTTTAAAATAGAGCGTTTTAGCGATCGAATTCACATCGGTCACTAAATTTATGAATTCAAATTTCAAAATAACCCAGTTAGCGACCGTTGTTCCAACCGAATTAAAAATTTAACTTTTGCGACCGCTAAAAATAAAATCCTTAAATCCATCAGAACCCCCTTTCTTCCTCACTTTTGCCCGAATCTTCTTTCTCTCTCGCCGTTTCTCCCTTCTTGGCGCGACCTCCGGCCACCACAGGACGCCTCGAGCCACCACCGTCATCCCCTCTCCTCCGGTAAGCTCTCATCTTCTCCGTCTCCCTCCATCCCTCTCTCTCTCTGTCTCACTCAGTTTCTCTCTCTCTCTCTCTGTTCCTCAGGTTCTCTCTCATCCTCCTCCGGCCTTCGCCACCTCTCACGGACCATAGGTAAGCTCTCTTCTTCTCTCCTCTCTCTCTCTCTGTGTCTCGCACTCTCTCTCTTGCTCAGTTCTCTCTCTCTCTCTATTTAAGTTTCTCTCTCTATGTCTCTCTCAGGTGCTGCCACCTCCTCCTCTGACTACCACCACCATCTCAAGAGGCTCTACGTGGATACCGTCCCTCCAGAGCAATTCAACCAGATGCAGGACACCATCACGCAGTTGAACATGGAGCTTCGGGAGAAGAGGGAGAGAGAGCAGCAGATGGCGAACCAGATTGCAGAGTTGACTCAGGCACACCAAGAGCTGATGCACAAGACCATCGAGCAGGGCCAGACACTACGGCTGGTGTTGGAGCAGATGAGGATCCAGCCTCCAGTTGCTCAGGGTGATTCTTCGACGGTTGTGCTGCCTGCTGCCGCTCCTCTAGTTCCGTCGCCTGCTACTGAAGATACTGCTCCAGAAAACGATCAGATGGCAGACGTCGGCAGCACAGATGCTGAGGATGATTGGGTTCCTCCACCTCCTCCTCATCATGATTTTTTTTTTTTTCATTTTTTAGATTTTAAACTATTCTTGTACGACACTTTGGAGTATTTTTTTTTTATATATATTCAGTATTTTTTATAATTGTATAATTCATTAGTAATTTGGTGTGTTTTATTAGTAATTTTGCTAAACTTTAAAGCAAAAAAAATTATTATTTTAAAAATTAAATTTTAAAATAAATAATAATAAAATCCAGTTTAGTGACCGAATTAGCAACCCTTAATTCGGTCGCTAAACTTTAGTTAAAAGAAAAAAGTTGTGGTCTAGCGACCGAATATCGATCGCTAATTTTGGTTAATAGTAACAAACATTAGCTACCGAACTAGCGACCGATAATCGGTCGCCAAACGTGATTATCCCAATCATGCGACCAATTGATTAGAGACTGACCTTTATTACTTAGCGACCGAAAATACGGTCGCCATTTAGCGACCAAAATATTAATATGGTCGCTAAAACATTAGCGACCAGGTTATCAGCCACCACCATTAATCGGTCGCTAATTCGGTCACTAAAGAGAATAGCGACCGAATTAGCACTTTTAGTTTTCTCCATTGAAGAATGTAACATCCTGTTCTTCACTAAGTGCTTTATGTATGCTTGTTTGTTGTTTTAGCGACCGAATTTGTCGGTAGCTAAACAGTTGATTTTTTGTAGTGCAAGACCGTCGATATTTAAGAGATTACCGACGGAATGCATCAGTAACGTTACCGAGGGCTTTTCCGTTGGTAACGGTGGCGGGAAGGGTAAATTTTTGGCACGAAGCACTACCAACGGGCTTTTCCATTGGTAAACGTGAATGAAATTACCTACGGAACATCCGTCAAAAATAAAGTCAGTGATTACCGACGGAAATTCCTTCAGTAATTCAAAAATTTGAATTACCGACAAAAACGAGCGTCAAAAATGCAAAATGTCCATCGGAAAAGTTCATTAAATCATAATAGAAAACCAGTTCCCCCTCACTTTCCCTTTTCTTCTTCTTTCTCTCATTTCTCTCCTCTCTGCGGCGACCACCCCTTCTGCAACCACCGCCCCTTGTGCGACCACCATCCCCCACCACCGTGGCCACCGCCCACCTCTTCTCTTCTCCCTTCTTCCTCTCACTGGTCCTCTATTCTAGTCGCGTGCTTGGGTCTCCTCTCCCCGACTCTCTATTCACATCACCACTGCCACCACCAGAGGAGCCACCGCTGCCACCACCGGAGGAGCATACAGGTTTGTAATCTTCTACATTTCTTCTTTTTGATGAATACCCGTTTCGGTTTTTGCTTCGATTTAGGATAGAGATTAGATAACAGTACACTGATATGGGATATAGGAACTGAATATATTTGATCTTCGATTTAAGATTTGGATAATGTGCATTTGGTTTGGAACTTTTGATTTTTGAATGCAAATTTATTTGTTTTGATTACTGTTAGGTTGTCACCAGCATTGGGACTGTTACCGCTACCACCACTGTTAGGCTGCATTTACAGGTTTCTATTTTATTCATTTTTTAAAAATTGTTTGAAATTGTTTATTTTATTAACTGTGTATAATTATCATATGTAATTTGTATAATTTGTCATGATATTATATTTTTTTAAAAATTATGCAATTTGTATAATGATATATATATATATATATATATATATATATATATATATATATATATATATATATATATATATGGCAAAATTACATTTTTGGTCCCTTAAGTTATTTGTTTTGTTCAAATTGGTCCCTTAAGTTTTTTTTGTGACAAACTAGACCTCTAAGTTAGGTTCAGGTTTCAAATTGGTCCCTTAAGTTTATTTTTGACAAACTAGACCCTTAAGTTATGTTCGGGTGACAAATTGGTCCCTTAATTTGTTAAAAGGACCAATAAATTAGACCCTTAATTTATTATTTTTAATAACTTAAGGGACCAATTTGTCACTCGAACATAACTCAAGGGTCTAGTTTGTCACAAAAAAACTTAAGGGACCAATTTGAAACCTGAACCTAACGTAAGGGTCTAGTTTGTCACAAAAAAAACTTAAGGGACCAATTTGAACAAAACAAATAACTTAAAGGACCAAAAGTGTAATTTTGCCTATATATATAATTATCACCCCCACCGGAACCGTCATGATATGATATATAATTTGTACAATGATATATGTTGATTTGTAGTTATAATTGTAGGGTTTTAATTCTTATTGTAGCTAATGTTTAGCTAATTAACATATAAATTGATGCAATTAATTTTCAATTAATAAAAATAATTAATTGGAATAATGAATTAATCAATTAATTAAGGAATAATGAAGCATTCATCTAATTAAGTAATGATATGAAGCAATAATTAAAATGATCGAAGAAGGGTTCCATCCTAGCAGTGATAACAATTGATGCGACACTCGTAGTGTGAATGGAATCGATGTCTAGGTGTTGGTGTGCGTGTGAGTATAAAACATAATTAATTGAACTAAATTTTGTGTTAATGAATAAAAATTACTTAATAAGGTAATTAAATAAAATTTAATCAAATATTGAGACGATTAGCAACTCATGGCGCATCAAAGAGCATGGACGATTTGGGGCAGTGATTAAAACAGATAGTGTAAAAAAATTGAATCTTGCATGACAATAAAATTTAAATTTAAATTTAAAATGTAAATAACTAAATAATTCAATAACATGCATCAGTATTTGTCGACAAATCGATTGTGATTAAAACGGATATGCATAACACATTGAATACCAAAATAATTTAATGTCTAAATAAAATTAATTTTATCTAACAATAATAAAATTAAATATATGTAAATAACTAAATACTTACATAACATTAAATATAAAACTAAAAAATAAATAAAAATGATTAAATAATTAAATTAATTTAAAAATAAATTATTTAATATAAAGTTAGACGAATAATTAAGCGATTTATTTTTTAGACGAATACTTTGTGTATGGTAGTTGCTTATGTGTTTTCATTGTTTGCTAACAATGTCAAACTTTATATAAAATGTCTCTGTTACTTAAAGTTTTATTTTATTTTTTAGTATAATTATTACGTTCTTGAGAAAAACCTTAGTTTCCCGTTCATGGTTCAATATTATTGAGCATGTGTACTCGTGGTCATGGTATCGCTCATGTTATTGAATCTTGAATTGTCCAATCGAGATAGTTTGGGAAGAAACTTTGTCTCCACTATTATACTAATTATTCGTTGATTCTCTGGGTCCAATACTTGATTGTGGTATCTTACCGCGGTCAAGTCGTGTACTTGGAGACCGATGGGAAATGCTGCCGATTTTTCGTCAACTATAAGACATAAGAAGTAATGAGTAACTAGTATAATATAGTGGTGAAAAAGTTTTTTCTCGAATGAGATAGGGCCATACCTATTAAAGAAAGGGATCAAATCGGCGTCATAGAATCATGTTTAAATATACGTCAATTTATCTGAAAATGCAGAAGGGTGGAATATTATCCCTCGACCCGTAGGTGGGTGTATGATAGGAATGAGTCTGGAAGACGGTGTCTGAAACAATCATTTGTAGTTTGAGTTAAGGAGTTTATATCCAAAGCTAAGCAACATTGTGATTATGCCGAAGGGGGGATTAGATGTCCGTGCATAAAGTGCAAATGTACAAAGGTTTTGACTGATGATGAAGTGAAGGTACACCTATACCGACATGGGTTCAAGCCTAATTATTGGATATGGACTGATCATGGCGAGGAGTTTCCGAATATTGATCTAAATGAAGTCGGTGGTTAAGATCACGACATGGATGCATCAGGTAGTGGTTTATATGATGACTATGTCGAACAACTCCAGTCAATGCAGTGGATGGTGGATGATTGTTTCGGGCAACGCCTCCTAATGAATTGGCACAGAGATTCTACAATCTACTGCTAAAGACAAATAAGCCATTATTTGAAGGGGCGTCAGATTCAAAATTATCAATTTGTGTTAGGCTGTGCTCGATTTCCTCCAACCAGAGAGGCGCAGCGCTCTGCAAGGGGTCCTCCGGACTAGCCAGCCCTCCACTACTTCTACCGTAGCAGCATGATGCCGGTGTGTCTTCTGAGTAGCAGCTTGGGGTCATATGACGCCAGTGAACTCCCCCCGCCAGGACGACGATGAGGGTTATTATAGTGATGATTATTAGATAGTTATAGCTGTAGTGTATTGTAGCTGGACGGATATTTTATGTATGGATTATATGTTTAATTTGTTTTATGTTTTAATTTTAATTTAATTGCTTTTTTAATTTTATTTGTAATTTCAATTTTGTTTTTTAATTAATAATATAATATAATAATATAATAAATTAATTAAAATAAAATAAAAATTAATATTTAAAATAAAAATAAATTTAATATTAAAAAATAAAAAAATAAAAAAATTTATTAATTGTTAATAAATTAATAAAATAAAAAATATATTAAAAATTTTAAAATTTAAAATTAAAATAAAATAAAATAATTTTAATATAAAATAAATTAAATTCACATTACCGACGGACATTTCCATCGGTAATTTGACAACAGCATTTCCGACGGCCATATCCGTCGGTAACTAGGGACCCCTTCTGACTATTTTCCGACCGGCTTTTCCATCGATAAATACTGACGGACGAGCCAGATCCGTCGAAAACCATTTTCGACGAGCCTCTAACCGACGAACACGTGTCCGTCGGAAGTCCATCGGAAATGTCTGATTACCGACGGCTTTTTGCTATTTCCGACAGCTTTTGGCCGTCGGTAATCAGCTGTTTTTTTTTTTTGTAGTGTTTATTCCTTTTTCGCTTTTTGACCATTCACTCTCTCTAAATGGTCATTTTACCTCAATCCTTTTCAACACATTTGTGTTTCTCTTTGTACTCCAATTTCTTAATTTTTATATGATTTTCGGATGTTACTACTTTGTTTTACATGGGTTGTACTAATTTTTTAGTTGGTTTATTTTCTGCTAAATTTAGAAACTTCAAACTGAAACAATATTACTTTTTTCGATAAGCATATCAATTTCATTAATAGGTCTAGCTTTAGCATCAAAGTGGATACTTCCCCCACCTTATAAGAAGAGTTTGAAAGCAACCACCCTGTGATGTGCACCAAACTAGAATAAAAAAAAAAAAATCACATATCATGCCAATGTTTGAAAGTCATCAAAAACAAATAAGACACCCTGAAAACACCTCTGACATATAATTTCTCCCCTCTCTAACCACAATCTTGTACCATATAAGCTAGAGTTTTTAGTTCAAAATAGAATACAACATTTCATTAGTAAAGGTGAATTTAAATAAGCCATTATGCCTTGTTCCACCATGACAACTATATAGTACCCCACAAAATAGAGTAGACACAAATTGTATCTAACATATGCTAAATAGGAGAGAGTTTGAAGAGAAAAAACATATTTCTCCCATTTGGTTACAAATAGAAAAGGAAAAGAGAGAAAATTTGTTGTGGGACCCACTTATATATATACTCTCTCATGAACTGCGAAGAAAATGAAGACCTTGAGAAGAAAGCTAACCCTTGTACATTTATACCCCTGTTCCATTACATCCACAAGGCTTCCTCTCCTCCTAACCTACGACCATGGCAAACACGCACATTTATACCCCTTTTTAAAAAAGGGGTATTTATGTCATCCTATACATTGTTCTTTATCTTTAAAAAAGGTATTATGTCATCCTATGCACAGTTCTTTATCATTTTTAATTTCTCACCACTTTTTTCCTTACATTTTCTTTCATATCTCTCTCATACCAAATAATCATTAAAATCCACTCATTCTCTCACCATCTTCTCACTTCTCATCTTCTCTCATCTCACTTTCTCTCTCCATTTTCTCCTTCAAACTAAACAAAGCATAGGAATAACATTTTTTTAAATACATCTTTTATTATTTGATCAAATTTATATTGGACTCACTAAAATAGAGAAATAATCCATAGAATTTAATAGGTCTCAAATCATAGAAAATAAACTTCTAGAGACTATGTTGCTAACATTTCTTATCATTCAGTTCTTGTTGGGAAAACCATTTTCACGAAATCTAACGAGAGCCTTTTCCAGCTGACTCCACTTTTGCTCCAATGTCCCAAGGTATCCAACTGACACCCTTACTAGACCAGGTGAGATTCCAGCAAGTTTCTGCTCCTCTTCATTCAACTCACTGCTGGTGCTACTACCAGAGCAGGATAAGAGACTCTCGTAGTAGCCCAAGCTAACAGCCATGAAACCAAATTGAGCATAGTTTTGCAAGTAGTGCATCAATTGGTTAGCCTTTTCCTCTGTTTCCATGTCAATGCAAAGAAGCCCACCATACCCATAATCCTTGTTGGCTATGGATTTCAACAATTCATGGTGTGGGTGATTTTCGAGGCCTGGGTAGATCACCTTGAGTCCTAATTTCGTAAGCCTGGTGGCGAAAGCCAATGCACGATGGGAATGTTCCTTCACCCGAAGGCCCAAGTGGGGAAGTCTTGCTGACAATTCAAACGCCACATTGGCATTCATAGTTGGACCCAGCAGCATTAGGGGGCCTTGGTGGAGGTCCATCATTGAATTTACCAGGCTGGCAGGCCCGCACACAGCCCCTGCAATACTTGGTTGAATTTTGAGAATTATAACATCTATCACTTTACATATTAAAACAATTATGTCGTTGTGAAATAAATTTGAATAGTAGTTGAATAAGTGATAATACTGGGCATTCATTGGTATTCGGATAAATAAAAAATTATTTCCATATCGTCTAAAAACATTATAAAATTATTTCCATATACTAACGTTTCGACATGTATTTTTAAAAAAAATTAAGATTGAGAAATAACAATAATGCTAATTTGTTAAGGTATTTTGAATGTTAATGTAAAAATTATTTACACTGACAATACATAAAAATTAAACTTAAAAATATTTCCCTATTTAAAAATAAAAGAAGATAAAATAATAGAGCTTAATTGGTATGCACTGTCAGTGTAAAGTTTTTTACACTGTTAACCAATCAAAATTCATGGTATGAAAGACTTTTTTTATGGTGATTTGAATAAGAACCAAAGATTTTCAATGATGTGGCGATTTATTATTGGTTGACAGTGTAAAAAACCTTTATACTGACAGTGTATACCAATAAACACAAAATAATAACAACAAATTTTCAACTAGGTTTTTGAATTAAAAAAGATTTTAATTGGATCCTAAACATATATAAAATATTCAATTAGGTCCCTGGGCATATATGAAATTTTCAGTTAGAGCCCCGGGGAAGAAAAATCTATTAATGAACCATGAAATTAAACGGAATATACATGAGTCCTACCAAGCCGGACACCTATATCAGTAATTTGTGCATAATTGGTTAGAATTTGCGACATCTAGTCAAGTAATCAACTAGAATTTTTTATGCATACACACAAGTATGCTTTTGGTCACACCAGCGATTTATAGTTGATTACATAAATAAATATCTCAATCACAGTAATTATGCTTAAAATGCTGATTTTAGTGTTCAACTTGGAATAATTCACGAATATTTCGTTCAATTTCACAATTCATTAACAGATTTTCTACTTAAGGACCCAATTGGAAAATTTTATATATGTTCATGGAACCCAATTAGAAACTTTTTTAGGTTACGAACCTACTTAAAAATTCTCAAATAGTCCATGAACAAATTCAATACTCCCTCTGGTCTTATATATAAGAGGCAAAACCCTAAAACACACAGACCAAGGAAATACATTGAAATAAGCTATTTGTAATTAATATTCATATAAATTTACAAATTTAACCCTTCAATAATTAATGAACAAACCTACTTGTATTGAAAGTTGCAATGTCTCGTAAATATAAACCCTATTATAAATAAGGGTAAAATTGGAAATGAGTATTTAATATTTGTCAAAATACATGCATGTCTCTTATATTTTGGACCCAAAAAAAGTAGTCATTTGCTTCTTATAATAAGGACCGGAGGGAGTAATTATATATGTTCAATGATTTTTAATTGTCACAAAAAAATAATAATCATAAAAAAAGTTAAAAACTTCAATTACTAAAGTAACAGACTGGTTGCTTCCAAAAAAAAAAAGTAACAGACTGACGTGCCAGAAAATTGAAAATTTACTAGCAATTTACACGTGTCAGAATATTGGCAATCACATGAGCTGGATATAAAACTCCCTTAAAATGAGCAAACATATAAAGTGTTTATTTATTTTTATTTTTTTTACAGAATGCAAAGTGTTCAATTCACTTTAGGACTCGTTTGGTAATCAGGATAAGAAAAACATGATACGATAAGCTATTATATCTTGTCAGAAACTGTTGTTTGGGGAGCCAGCAGGATAAGATAAACCAATCCTATCACCTATCATATCCTGTCCATCTAGTTAAAATTTTATTCTGAGAAAAGAGCTGGGTTAGAACTCAACAGGATATGATAAGGGGATTTACAATATAATAAAATAAAAAAATATTTTATATATAATAATTAAAGTATAATAAAACATAACATGATAAAAAAAAAGATATAATAAAATATAAAATATTTAAAATGTTAAAAAATATTAATAATTGATTTTAAAAATTGTTTTTATTTTGTCATAAGGCTAATTTTGTTATTTTTTATTAATTTTAAAAAATTAAAAATATAAAAATTATTCTAACAATTTAACCATATGTAAAGTAAAAACTAAAAAAAAAATATAAAATTAAAAAAAATTAATTTAAGTTAAATAATATTTTTTGGTGCCAAGTTAAACAATATTTTAAAAATTTAAAAAATTATATGTAATTTTATCACAATGATAATTTTTTTTATATATTTAAAAAATAAAAATATAAAAAAATCTAATAAAATATGAAAATATTTAGAATAAAAACGAAAATTTAAAAATTCATACTAAAATTAAATTTTATCCAGTTGGTTATCTAGTGGATACCAAACGTCGGATATGATAATAGTTTATCCTGTTCATATCATATACTACTCCTATCATGTTCCCTTATTCTATCCATCCCTATCCTATCCTGACCACCAAACGAGCCCTTAACGGTGGATACATCCTTTAAAATGGGCAGGAAAGTTTGTTTATCATTCTACTGATTGGGGAAATATGCCGTGCATAAAGTGTATTATTACAATTTCTTAATATAAATTTTGATTGGTAATTAAATATTAAATATATAATAATAAAATACTAAGAAAGTCTTTCTTAAAAGTGAAGAAAAAAAATGCTAATTAATTAACGAAAATTCCTACAACGGATTAATTAGTTAACGAATATGGATAACAAGTTTAAGCAACGGAGCAACTTTTTGGCAGGCCAATACACTTTAGGAAAAATAATTGAATTTTGCTAACAAATTTTGCTAACAAATATTTGAGGACGACAAAACAAAACTTTATTTTCATACATGAGAGTTAAAAAATGTTTTTTTTTTTACTGAAAATATTTTTTATTTAAAACTTATAATTTCAGTATTCTTAAAATGTACACATATGATAAAAAAATTGTCAAAAAAACAATTAGTATAAGAATTGGAGTTTTTATTTATGGGTTTTATAAAAAAACGCTCCTGAGAACATTATTATAAAATTCGAAATGGAGTTTAAAATTTAAAATTGTAAATTACCAATATCTTGAATGCTTTACTTTTTAATTAATGCCATTTCCTTTTTATTTGAAGTTAAAAAGGAAATTAAAAACCGAAGAATAGTAAATAAAAAAACTTTATATTTTAATATTATTTTTGGTAAAAAATAATTATACCTAAATTATGATATATAAATTCATAATTAATTAATTATATATATATATATATATATATATATATATATATATATATATATATTTCCTAAAGTGTATTGCCTGCCAAAAAGTTGCTCCGTTGCTTATACATATATTATTTAATTGATATATTCGTTACTTATAATTAATCCGTTAATGACTTAATGGTGTGTAAGAGTATGTTTGGGAAAGCTGAAAAAAAAAAGATTATGTTAATAATCGATTTTTGAATAATTGATTATTGTGATAATCAATTATAATCAAAATTTATTATTGTTTGAGTCTTTTTATTAAAAGAAGATTTTAAGATAATCTATTTTATTTGATTTATTTTAGAAAAAGTTTTTTCAAAATTCCACCTATATTATTTGGTAAGAAACAGCTTTTTCAAGTAAAAAAACAGACAAAATCTATATGTAATGATGGTGGGTGTTGATAATATTTATTTATTTATTTATTTTGAGAAATTAAGTTACGCATAAATCAGGAGCAAGAGTGGGAAGAACATGCTAACCTGCAACGATGTCAGCCCCGCCACTGATGAACTTTGTCATACTATGAACCACGACGTCCGCTCCAAGACGAGCCGGCGAAACCACCATGGGAGCAAAAGTATTATCCACAACCACCGTAACTCCCTTCTTGTGTCCCACCCTACTCAGCTCCGGTATGTTAGCCACCATCAGTGCCGGATTCGAAATGGTCTCAAAGTACAACACTTTCGTCTTCCCTTCAACTATTGCATTCTCCACCCCTTCAATATCCGCGATATCCACGAAAGTCGTTGTTATGTTGCACACCCTTGGCAAAAAGTGGGTGAGCAAGGCGTGGGTCCCACCGTAAAGTGCAGTGGAAGCCACCACGTGTCCGCCGCTGCTGACCAGCTGCAGCAGGACGGAGGAGACGGCAGACATGCCGCTGGCGGTGCAGTAGGCGGCCTCGGTGCCTTCCAGGGCAGCCATCTGACGGCCGAGGTTTAACACGGTCGGGTTGAAGTGACGGCTGTAGATGAAGAAGTCACGATCGGGGCCCAGTTCGCCGGAGAACATGCGTTTCAGGGTCTCCGGTTCCATGACGGTGAATGTGGCGGAGGCCTCGATGGACATGTTGACTCCGCCGTGCTCGCCGAACTCGTGCCGTGATCTTGCCAGTGCTGCGGCGGGGTCAACGTCGGCGATGGATAGCGTCGGTTTCTTTGCATTGGGGCCATCGAAAACAACGTCGTCGGAAGCATTGCGCTTGTTGCTGGGGTAAACTGCGGTATCAGCCATGTGTGGCAAAATGGTGGCGCTGCGTTCGAGAATTGAAATTGGAGAAAAATAAATGGGGAGAGAAACGACGTATGGGATGAGAGGCAGAGAATGTGGTTTGAAATATTGGATGAAGAAAAAGGTACTCTCTGTTTGGTATTTATCTTGTTGTTATGTGCGTGGAAAGTTCAATTTGACTGGACTATAACTTCTTCTACGTTATGAACCTGGACGTACTGTTGCGGTGAATCTGGTCGTTTTTATGAACTATTTCTTTTGCAATTGCATTTAAGAGTTGTAGGAAAGTTATTCATAACGTTTCATATCCTACCCAATGAAATTCATATTAAGTACACAAAGAATAAAATAATATTTGATTGACTGACTAATTTAGTTATATGCTATATTTTTCAAAGAAATTATAGATATTGATTTCTCACTTATTAAAAATAAATGGTTTCCTAAATTAACTTAGCCCAAGCCCCTAAATGAATATATGAACTTAATATTTATATTTTATACCGCAGGGAATCTAGTCTTCCTTTTAACAATTTCATTCATAATTACATATATTTAATTTGTTTTAAGAAAGAGATATATATATATATATATTCATAATTTTTTCATTTCCATATAAAATAATCTAGAGTTTCTTATTATAACAGATTTGGTCTTAGCCAAAAATTTTATTCTTTTACTTTTTATACACAAAATTATTGTGACCAGAAAAAAATGACTAAAGCACCACTTTTTTTGGTACAAGGAGGTGCTAGGCCCAAAGAAAAAGTAACAAAATATTATATATGAACTAGGCAGTGGTAATGAGGCCCCTGACTCATCACCAAGAGTGTAATTAGCCAGCTCCTTGGGAGGCAATATAATTTCCTCAAAACCAAAGGCTTTAGATAGACTCTTTAGCAAGACAGTTTGCACATTTAATTCCTTCTTGCATGGTGTGTCTTAAAACGACTTCCCATGGCAGTAGGGTTAAATTTTTTTTTTATCGTAGAAATCAGCTAACTATTGTTGTTATGTTAGGAATGAGGATACGGAAAGGCTATTTTCGAGTAATAGCAACTCCAGAGAGAAGAGAGAAAAAGTAACAAAACTTGGTTCAATATTCTCCTTGCCTTTACATTTATCATTTGCTGAGTTTATAGTCATGACTAACTCCTAACAACTTGGATCATGTGCCAAGTGGCTAAAGATCCATACAACGACTCATAACAAAAGAGAATATTCTAAACTGAAATGGAAAAGGTGCAACAGAAAATGTAACAAAATGCAACTAAGGAATATGATGTGAAATGCTGGTAGAACCATTGGGCTTGTTTGGAAGAAATGACTTTTCAAAGGGAAAATGGATTTTTGGAAACAAAAATAAAGGATTTGAGGAAAAATGATTTCGTTACGTTTTAAAACGAATTTCATTAGAAAATGATTCTTGGAAAATAATTTAAGAACAACGAAAATTTTCCGATAAACTTGGATAAGTTTTCGGAGTTTTTGTTTTGGTATTTGTTTTTCACCGAACGAAAACTCTTGGAGGAAACAAAGGAAAGGATAAGGACCTAGATTGCCGAGACGTGGGGCTAGTGTTCCTAAGAGGAAATTGTACTTTGGAGGTGGAAAGAATTGTAATATTTGGGAAAAGGTAGTCGGGAGCTTTAAGCCTCGACAAAGAAAAGATGAACGAAAAAGAACAGTTGCGATAACAAAGGGTTTTACATGTATAGTCTGGCAAACATGCCATTTTGGGCAGACGTGCCTTGGGTATCGAGCTACAATTTCACAAAGAGTGAATTGGGTAAATTGGTTAGTTACGGACCAAAGATAAATTCTAGGGTCTTTGGGTCTTAGGGACATTCGGGCTTCGAAAATCCAGCGAATACTCGGGGCCTTGCAACCTTGGGTCGTGGAATTCGGTTACCCGGCACGAATGTACTCAATAGGGAACTATTCCAATATTATTTTATGTGCTCCATCGTGATATTCCCTGAACAATTGGAGCCGGACCTAAATTTAGAGGCCGATCTCATGAGACAATTGTGTTAAGGGTATCGCAATCTAATCATTGCTCGAAGAAGGGAAGTTAGGAATCTCCGGAGAATAAAGGACAAGACTCATAGGATGGATATTGAAGTGCCATGCATTTTTGAAAACTCACGATTGGATGACCGGGTATGAATCCCATTGATAGGAAATAATTACAGTATGTATACATGATGTTTGCTTGAGTGTCGTACATGTAGTTATCATGATGAAACTTGTAACGCCCCGATTTCTGTGTCTTTCTATATTATTAAGTATATATTTATGTGTTTATTTTTATTAAAATCCAGAGGATGATTTTAATTAGAATAAAATCATTTTCTTCTGTTATCCTACCGGATAAGGTCACAGTTAAAATTTCGGTTGAAAATTCAGACAGAAGCCGGTCTGCGTTTTCACTGACAGTAAAAGTTTTCTGAGCAAAAAACTTAATTTTGACCCGTGAACGAGATGGTTAGTATTTTTATCATTTATTCTTCAACCTAGGTTATTTTGAAAAATTTCGTTCGAAAAGAAAATATAATATTTTGTTCGGGTGAAAACGTCTAAAATTACGATCGGAAGTGCAACCGGATACGAAATGGAACAAATTAGGGAGCACCAAAGGAGTGAAGTGACATGAGGGATGTGATTGACCAGGGTTATGACACACTCAAAAAGTGTCATCATTACACATTTCAAATTATATCATATTCTAATCCAAAAACCCATTTTCTTCATTTCTTCCAACCAAACACCTCCTAAACTCCAAACTTGCTCTCCAAGCTCACTTCTTCCCCTCCGTCACGCCACTCCTTCACTCTCCTTCTATAAATACCCACTTCATTTCATCTATTTCATTTTCCTTCTTCTTTTTCTTCTCCATTCTTACTTCAAGTTCTAACACTTAAAGTTTTCATTTTTATTTACTTTCAAGTTTCAAGTTCTTCATACTTTTTCTTTCTACTTTTAAGGGTAATACTCTCATATGCTTATTTTTCAAGTTCTCTACTTTATTTCATGAGTTTATACTATGTGTTTCTTATTGAGTTTTTAACTTCTAAAATCTCTAGAAAATCATAGGAAACTCCTTTTGAGTTGAAACCAATCTCTATGAACTTCTATTGATCTCTACTTTCATATTCTAAGAGCTTGTATCAAACAAACATCTCTAACCTATTCTTCCAAGGATGGCCGAAACTATGCATTAGTGGCCTAGGAAGGTTTTGTTTTCCTTTTTCCAAAATGTTCATGGACTTGAGCTCCTTAATACATTTGGATGCTAAGTCTAAGAGATTGGAAAGTTTAAAGATTTCTAGCCTATGAATCCAATGAAGGCCGAACCTATGATGGTTTAGGACCTAGGATGTTTTGTTTTCATTTTCCAAAATGATCATGGACTTGAGCTCCTTAATACCTTTGGATGCTAAGTCTAAGAGATTGGAAAGTTTAAAGATTTCTAGCCTAGTTATCCAAGGAAGGCCGAAACTATGTATTAGTGGCCTAGGATGGTTTTGTTTTCATTTTTCCAAAATGATCATGGACTTGAGCTCCTTAATACATTTGGATGCTAAGTCTAAGAGGTTGGAAAGTTTAAAGATTGTATAGTCTATTTATGCTATGATGGTTGTGAACCTAGGATGTGTTGTTTTCATTTTTCCAAAATGATCATGGACTTGAGCTGCTTAATACATTTGGATGCTAAGTCTAAGAGATTGGAAAGTTTAAAGATTGTATATTCTATTTATCCTATGATGGTTGTGAACCTAGGATGTTTTGTTTTCATTTTTCCAAAATGATCTTGGACTAGAGCACCTTAATACCTTTGGATGCTAAGTCTAAGAGATTGGAAAGTTTAAATATTTCTAACCTACTTATCCTATGAAGGCCGAACCTACATTGGTTGTGGACCTAGGATGTTTTGTTTTCATTTTCCAAAATGATCATTGACTAGAGCTCCTTAATGCCTTTGGATGCTAAGTCTAAGAGATTGGAAAGTTTAAAGATTTCTAACCTACTTTTCCTATGATGGTTGTGAACCTAGGATGTTTTGTTTTATTTTTTCAATATGATCATGAATTTAGACTTCTTGATATCTTTTGACACTAAATCTAAGAGCTTAGAAGGGTTGGAAATTTCTAGCCTACTTATACTAAAGAGGCCGAAACCCTAAGCATGGGTTTAGTGAGATCTTTGTTCTATCTTTGTAAAGTGAACCTTAGTTATGAACTTCTAACACTTAAGGATCATTAATCCATGAGTTGTATTCTTGTTTGAAAACCTCTAACCCTATTTCATGCCATGGCCGAACCATGCCTTCTTGGTTTAGTATTCTTGGTTAACTTTTAACTTATGGTTTTGTTTTCTTAAACTTGGACTTTCGTCGCGGAGTAGATGAGGTCATTCGTAGTACACTTCCTCAAGCATCACGTACCTTTACCTTCACAAAAGGTAAGAGGGGACAGCCTTAGGGATATTCAATAGCTATGTGCATGTGTGTATGTGGGTTACTTGGTTCCCTTGAATATGGTTATTACATTAAATCAAAGTTTGAATGATTTGTATACTTGAAATGTTGTGATAACTGTTTGAAATTGATCCTTACTTGATTTAAAGTGTTGTGAATCATATATGTTATGAACTGATATTAACTGTTATATTGTTGATTGAGATTATGATGATATTGATTGATGTCTGGAAAGCCTGACGTTAATCGGCGCTCAACTAATCATATAATTAAAAGCCTAAATAAGCTACACAGAGAATTTTGAAAGTAATGATGTTCTTTTTAAAATGTCCTTAAGAAAGATATGTGTTTTACGGAGGGAAAAGCCTTGGAAAATATTTGACCATGAATAGAGATGCTTTTAAGAAAAAGATTTCAAGAGAAAATGGTTTTCTTATAATAGTTTACAATGATTTTCCAAATGAAAAGATTTCCTGTAAAGAAATACTTTCGAAAATGTTCCGGTAACTTGGATGGGTTACCGAGGTTTTATTTTGGTATTTGATTTTCATTGAGCGAAAAGTAAGAGCAAGTGAAATCGAATCTAGTTCGCGAGACGTCGCCTCTAGTATTCTGTAATGTGCACGTTGATCTTTGATCCGTGTTGAGTATTGTGGACCAAGAGTCCTAATCATGATGTTGTGGGCTAAGAGTCCTAATCTCGTTATTATGGATCAAGTGTCCTAATTTCGTTGTTGTGGACTAAGAGTCCTAATCATGCTGAAATAAGATGATAAATCTTTTCTATGACCACAAACCTTGACTGAGGCATTGGTCTTAGGTGTTGTGATTGAGTACTCAGACTACGTGTCCTGTGTTGATGATTGAGTAATGAAAATTTATGAATGGTCGTTAGCCTTGAGCTTCGACAATGAATGAGATTGATCACAAAGAAAACCTCCTGAACGAATGTTTTATTCATGCATTTAGGCAGACGTGCCTCATAGTTTAGTCACTTCGGTGATGCCCAAGCAGGGGCTATTGGTCACTTCGGTGATGTCCAAGCAGGGACTTTTTAGTCACTTTGGTGATGTCCAAACAGGGACTTTAGTCACGACGGTGATGCCCAAGTGGGGACTTTGAGTTTTGATCAACTCTTAGAAAGATGAAGGGATCTCATGAGATTAAGTCTATAGAGCCAGAATATTGAAGTGTCATGCATAATCTTTTTAGAAGTTGATTGTACGGGGATGACACCCATTGATATAATATTTGATGTATCTAATAATACTTGGAAAATGTTAATATGTTGATGTGATGCATGTATCATGCATGTGGTTATTGTAATCTATCCATATATTGGTATCTCACTCTTGCATATCTTCTTGTTACTTCTCTTTATTTTTCGGCATCACTGTATATCCATGGTTTAGATGGATCCGAACATCCCACTGGTACCGTCGGAATCGAAGACTGAGATCTTCGATGATGCAGGGAATGCGGGGGATATGGCAGATTCACCCCGGATCTACATCGGCTACTTATCACGAACCGATAACCACGCTGGAGAAGAATGCCGAGGGCAAACCATACCGTAGAGCTCAGACAGTTGAGACGAGGAGGATTGCTCTCCCACCACCTTGGTACTACTTACACGTGCTACAGATGAATGGACAGTTGCAGATGCACCCACCTCTAGGGGTACCCTTACCTGGAGTCGAGCCGGCTTCACCGATTGAGGAGGACCCGGAGGAGGACCCCGAGGAGTACTTCGAGGAGGAGCCCGTATACCATGTTTTGGATCACGACGACGATATTGATGAGTTACTGGAGTACGTACTTGATGATGATCCGGATTTTGATAATTCTGACTCTCCTGATGAGGGCGGAGATGTTGTGGACCCATCACCTGGGGTTTCTTCTTGTGAGAGTATTCGTGGCGAGTCTTCCTTCTAGTTGTTAGTAGTGACCAACTTAGGGGTGTATGTTTTGTGAGTAGGCTGTCTCGGTCCGACTGTATTTGGCTTCTTAGAGCCACCCTTTTGATGTATGGTTCCGGACCCTCCCCTTATTTTGGTTTACTTCGTTTACAGTTGTTAACCTTATGTTCTGTAACTCTGTTATTAATGGCCATCTTGATCAGGCCCTATTTTCTGTACCAGACTCTGAATCCCACTGGGATTGTTATATATATATATATATATATATATATATGATGTCTATATTTCATGTTCTGAGTGTTCATCAATTACCTTTTGTTTTCCTTTGTCTTAAAAAAAAAAAAAATACCACCATTTTGAGGCTACTTAATTATTAAGGCAATATCTTTTACCGAAAGCAACCAGCAATTTAATTCTTTTATTTTATTTTCCGCAACGGGTAACGAAATGTGATGCCCCAGTTTAGGGTGTCACAAAACTCAATGATGGTATCTCACCCTTGCTTTATTTCTTTTCATGTTGGGTTTCTACTATGCTTATATATATATATTCGAGTACAGATGAACCAAATGAGTCTGATATCGTACACGGGAATACGTTCCCTGCACTTTGATGAGGCTAATAACGGAAGCGTGTGGAGCACGAACCTCGATACTTCTGCGGGCGGGGAGTTCTAGGGAGGACTTCCCAATGGTCTTTCTTAAGTGCAACCAGCTATAGGATCTGTTTTGGGTTACTGTTGGGAAGCAGTACCGCTACTATTTAAGTTTAGTTTGTGTGTTTTCCTTACGCTATGGCTTAAATAAAGGATTTGGAATATAAAGGGCCATATATAAAACTGTATTGATGCACATATATATATATATAGTCGGTTGTTAATTATAAAGGTTTGGTTTGCGTTGGTAGAGGAAAAGAAAAAGAAAAAGAAAATCTACAACTAATTTCAAGGAAGTTAAGAAATAGAGAAAATTATATTTTCCAAAAGCAACCAGCGTAATTATTTTCAGTCTTTTAGTTTCAACATGTAGCGCCAAGGAGGGTGTTACAAGAAGCACTCTTGTGTCTGAATACCTGATGGATTCATCATCTGCACTCTCAAGCTTAGAAAGTGTGAAACATTAATCTCAAAATCTTATCTTCGTATCACTGAAGCAACGAGCGAAAGAGAAAAGTAATTTATATAGAAATTGCTTAATCTCTGATTCAAAAGAAAATGTAATTTGAAATATAGTTAATTAAACTTGAAGGAAGTTTATTAATATATTTCTTGTCTTCAATCAAAATCAGAAAAAGGAGAAAAAAACAAAAGGGCAAGGCTACAAAAAAGCATTCTTAAGAGAAAAGCTACTTCATCTGAGATTTTCTAAGTGTTTCACAAATAAGGAAAGAACGGTGTCCAAAGCTGGAAAAGCATGACTGGTATACTCTGAGGTCAACAAAGAATCTCCAACGTTCCTCTAAGCATTTATTATCAAGTCAGAACAGCTATTTCTGAAGAACAAAGCTGAAAACCTTTTATTGCATCTCAACAGATCTTTGTGATCAAGTATAAACAGAAGAAATCGAAGACCTGGAGAAAGAGTGATGAACAACTAAGAGAAAGCTAATATACTCATTTGGGAAAAGCTATACTACTCAAGAACAGCACTCATCAGTGAAATCAATAGCTGAAAGCAACGATCACTCACATATCTTCTTCTTACTCTGAAAATCATTTTGAAGAAGAACTCATCTGCAACTCACCAAGTTCAAAGTTTATATTTACTCTATGTAGTGTTAAGATTGGTCGAATTGCTATTGTAACTTTAAAGCTGTGCTTCAAAATATTCTCAAAACTCTCTGAGCCTGAAGAGGCATGTCTCAAGAATACTTGTTGAGCCTGAAGAGGCTAAGTGTGCAACCAATACTTGTGGTTGAGCCGGGAGAGGCTAGGTGTACAAATAATATTCGTCTGTAATCTTGATCAGTTACAGTGTTAAAACATGGTAAAGCCAAGGACTGGATGTAGCCCAAAGTCTGTGGGTGAACCAGGATAAATTTCTGAGTATTTTCTTTCCCTAACTTTTACTTTATTATTCAGTTTTTTTAACTGATTTATTACCTAACTTAGGTATATCAAATAGTTGTTGATCAGTTTGTTGTGAAAGGCGTCTGTATCTAAGCGTCTTTGATGTGATCTAGGATATAGATCACTAACATTTTAGGATCTTTCTTTGATTTCAAGTGCTAAGAATTCAAGATCAAACACAAACTAGAACAATAGAATGAAGCTTGATTCTCAAGTGAGAATCAAGAGAAACAAAAAGGAGTAGAAGAGCACAATTATATATGAATTGAAATGACAAGAACAAGAATAAAAGTGCAGAAATTAAAGTGCAGAAAATTAAAGAAAGAAAGTAGAAAATGGAATAGGAAGAAGATGAAGGGGAAGGCGCCACAATTGAATCATCTTTGAGAAGAAGATTGAATTGATAAGCCAAGGGAAGATTCACCACTTGAATAAGGATATTCAAGATAAGAACCAAAGGTTCAACTCATGAACCAAGAAGAGGAGAACTCTCAACTCTCTCTAGAAATCTCAAGTGTAGAAAACTCAAATGTATTCAAACTTGTAAAATGAATTACATGAAGCCTATTTATAGACTTATCCTACTTAAGGTACAAGTTAGTCTAACTTGAGGTGCAAGCTAACAAAGTAGCGCCCCTAGCCACCTTCTACCCAAGTGTGGGCTTTGTTTTGGGCCTAATGCCTTCTTCTATTATGCTATGGCCCAATAGGCCCAAATCCTAGACTTGTCCTAAGTGCTTTTATGAATAAGCACTTCTATTACATGAAGTTTAATCTATACAAAGGTCCTAGTTCCTATATTTATTACATGAAGTCTAATCTACACAAAGGTCCTAGGTCCTATCCATAACTAGGTGGTCGATGGCTCAATGCATAAGAGGTTCAAAGTGTTGCCTTCTTCATGAAGTTGCTTGTGAGACAAGTGATTGACCACCATCTTCTTGAGTGTGTCTTGGACTCTTCTAAGCCTTGCCCTTGTCATAGGTCCATGCAAGTCTTCAATGCTAGGTCCTTGGCTTTGTGTGTCCATACCCACATCATCCCCTCCTTCTTGAGGAACATTCGTCCACGAATTGTGTTGATTATTATCTATGTCATTTTCAAAAAGACTTAGATCAGACACATTAAATGTGGCACTAACATTATAATCACCAAGGAGATCTATTTTATATGCATTATCATTTATTTTCGCCAATACTTGGAAAGGTCCATCACCCCTTGGTAGGAGTTTGGACTTCCTTTGCACATGAAATCTTTCTTTTCTTAAATGCACCCATACCCAATCACCCGGTTTGAGTAATACTTGTTTTCTTCCTTTATTGACTTGCCTTGCATTATGCTCCCCTTGTTTTTCAATATTCAATTTTACTTGGTCATGGAGCTTTTTAACAAATTCGGCCATGGCAAGCCCATCTTGATGCAATAATGTTTGTTCAAGGGGTATTGGAAGCAAATCAAGTGGTGTTTAAGGATTAAAACCGTAGACTATTTCAAAAGGGGAGTGCTTAGTAGTAGAATGTTGCACACGGTTGTATGCAAACTCAATGAAAGGTAAGCACTCTTCCCAAGACTTTAGGTTTTTCTTGAGGATGGTTCGTAAAAGAGTAGAAGGAGTTCGATTAACCACCTCAGTTTGCCCATCTGTTTGTGGGTGGCAAGTAGTTGAAAAGAGTAATTTAGTTCCAAGTTTGCTCCACAAAGTTCTCTAAAAGTGACTTAGAAACTTTGTATCTCGATCGGATACAATGCTTCGAGGAATCCCATGTAGTCTTACTATTTCCCTAAAAAAAAGGTTTGCTACATGGCAAGCATCATCACTTTTGTGACATGGTTAAAAGTGAGCCATCTTGGAAAATCTATCCACAACCACAAAGATTGAATCATGGCCTCGCCTAGTCCTTGGCAACCCCAATACAAAATCCATAGAGATATCAATCCAAGGAGAAGAAGGACTAGGTAAGGGAGTGTACAACCCATGTGGCTTACTCTTTGACTTTGCCTTCAAAAATTCAATGCATTTTTCACATAACTTTTGGACTTGGATTTTCATTTTTGGCCAAAAGAAATGTTCATGCAAAACCTAAAAAGTCTTGTGAATACCGAAGTGCCCCATTAATCCCCTTGATGTGATTCTCTTACCAACAACTCTCTTATAGAATGCCTTGGCACACTAAGTCTTTTGTCTCTAAAAAGAAATCCGTCATTGATGAAATATCCTTTATGTGCCATGGACCCTATTTGAGTGTAAATTGTAGAGAAGTCTGGATCATTTGCATACAATTCCTTTATGTGATCAAACCCTATAAGTTTAGTTTCAAGCGTTGAAAGTAAGGTATGTCTACGTGAAAGCGCATCGGCTACAACATTGCTTTTACCTTGTTTATGTTTAATCACATAAGGAAATTGTTCTATGAATTCTATCCATTTGGCATGTCTTTTGTTTAATTTTCCTTACCCCTTTAAGTGTTTTAATGATTCATGATCACTATGAGTTACAAATTCCTTGGGCAAGAGATAGTGTTGCCAAACTTTGAGACTCCTTACTAGGGCATAGAGTTATTTATCATAAGTGGAGTAGTTCAAATGTGCCCCCGCAAGTTTCTCACTAAAGTAAGCAATGGGGTGTCCTTCTTGAAGCAAAACGGTCCTAATGCCCACATTAGAAGCATCGCACTCTATCTCAAAAGATTTCACAAAATTTGGAAGCGCGAGAATTGGTGCATTAGTCAACTCTCCAATAAAAACTAGCCAATCCATGAAAACTCCTAATATCTCCAACATTTTTAGGTGTTGGCCAACTCTGGATGGCTTTTATTTTTTCCTCATCGACTTGCACACCTTGTGCACTAACAACATAGCCCAAAAATACCACTTTGGTGGTGCAAAAAGTGCATTTCTCAAAGTTGGCAAATAGCTAACAAAACACTTTTCAAATGTTCAAGATGGTCACTTAGTGTTTTGCTATATACCAAAATGTCATCAAAATAGACAACCACATACTTTCCTAAGAATTCGCGAAGGACATGATTCATGAACCTCATGAATGTACTTGGTGCAATGGTGAGACCAAAAGGCATCACAAGCCATTCATAAAGTCCATACTTAGTTTTGAAAGCCGTTTTCCACTCATCTCCTTCTCTAATTCTTATTTGATGGTAGCCACTTGTTAGGTCAATTTTGGAAAAGATTTGGGACCCATGTAGCTCATTTAACAAATCATCTAATCGTGGTATTGGATGTCTATATTTGATGGTTATGTTATTGATGGATCTACAGTCCGTACACATTCTCCATGTACCATTTTTCTTTGGTACTAAAATAACGGGCATTGCATATGGAGAAAGTGATTCTCTTATCCATTCTTTTTCTAACAATCCTTCAACTTGCCATTGAATTTCTATTGTTTCTTCGGGATTGCTCCTATAGGCCAGCCTATTAGGAAGAGATGCACTAGGAATTAAGTCCATTTGGTGCTCAATCCCCCTCATAGGTGGCAAACCTTTAGGAAGCTCTTTTGGAAAAACATCTTTAAACTCATCCAAAAGAAACTCAAAGAAAGAGATGGTGTAGAATTTTCACATTCATTTTTGGTGTAAAGTAAAAACATTGGTTGATGTGTCAATAATAATTTCTTTACTTTCTTTTCTTTTAGAAATAAGCATTCTTTACCATCTTTTTCTTTACCTTTTTGGTTTTCAAAAACATTTTGCCCACTTGTGCTATTTGCCTTTTTTATATTTTTTTGTGGCACACTATTTTCTTTATTTATTTCTTTTGCACTCTTGGCTTTTCTCTCAAGCTCCCTTTTTTCTCTCATTTTCTTTTGGTCCTCACCAATTTCTTTAGGATATAGAGGTACAAGAGTAATTTTTTTGTTGTGGTGCATGAAAGTAAATCTATTGGAAAGGCCATCATGTATCACTTTCCTATCATATTGCCATGGCCTTCCTAGCAAAACATGTCCCGCTTCCATAGGCACCACATCACACATCACTTCATCATGATAAAAGCCAATAGCAAAACTCAACAACACTTGTTGGCTCACCAAGATTTCACCCCTTTCACTTAGCCATTGTAATTTGTATGGCCTAGGGTGTGGATTGGTTTTGAGACCAAGTTTGGTCACCAATCTTTGGCTAGCTATATTGGTGCAACTTCCTCCATCAATTATCAATGCACATAATTTCCCATTCACCATGCACCTAGTGTGAAAAATATTCTCTCTTTGGCTCTCATCCTCCTCTTTCACTTTGACTCCTAAGAGTCTTCTCACCATCAAAAGGTCTCCTTCAAGTGGAAAGACTTGATCTTCACCACTCTCATTAGAAGACTCACAAGAAGAGGCACTAGTGACCTCAATATCATCATTACATCTAGAGATCATTGTTCTCTTGTTAGGACATTGTGATGCAATATGTCCTTTTCCAAACATTTAAAGCATTTAATATCTCTAGATCTATTGGAAGAAGGAGTAGAAGTGGATGGTTTAGAGTTAGGGAATGTGGCCTTTGATCTACTTTTACCAACAACTTCAAGTTGTTTAGATGAGTCACCCTCCTTCTTGGAATGATCCTTCCAAGATGAGTTGTTGTTGTTGAAGAATAGTTTCTTGAAAGAATTCTTTCTCTTGACTTGAGCTTCAACCTTGATTGCATGATCCACCAAATCTTCTAATTCAACATAGTTGTAAAGTTCAACCACATCTTGGATGTCTTGGTTGAGTCCACCCAAGAACCTAGACATAGTTGCTTCTCTATCTTCATCTATGTTTGCTCTAATCAATATGACTTCCAACTCTTTGTAATATTCTTCTACACTCATGCTTCCTTTCCTCAATCTTTGTAGCCTGTGCTGTAGGTCTCTAGTATAGCTTGAAGGAACATATCTCTTTCTCATGACCATCTTCATCTCTCTCCATGTACTAATGGGTTCCTCATCATACTTTTTCCTCTCTTTACATAACTGATCCCACCAAATTAAAGCATAATCTTGAAATTCTAAACTTGCTACTTTTACATTTTTTTCTTTGCTATAATTGTAACAAGAAAATATATGTTCTAATTTGGTCTCCCATTCCAAATAAGCATCGGGATCACTCTTCCCATGGAAGCTAGGTATCTTCACCTTTACATTATGCAACTTGTCATCCTTGTCATGCCTTCTTCCTCTATGCTCATGTCTAGGTCTCCATCTATCAAATCTAAGTCTTTCCTCATGGTTATCTTCGGAATGTGATGAACCTCTATGAGAGTTGGTATGCCTTAAACCTTGTTTGTTCTCAAGTATTTCCAATCTTTCAAACAATCTTTCCATGTGGTTTGTCATTCTTTCCAACTTCCTATTCAAGTTCCTTGTTCTTGGTGATGATGTAGGAGAATCTTCAATGTCTTCTTCATGTATGGAAGTCATGGTGCACTTACAAATTCAAAAATTACATACAAAATCCAGCAAATGAAAAATTACACAAAACAAATTAAGATTACACCAATGAGAACAATTACATCACCAAAAATCAAAAGAAATAAGTACAAACCAAACTAGTGACAATTACACTTAAAGAACAAAGAATTACAAGAAAAAAAGAAAGTACAAGAACCTCACCACTCACTCACCATTCACTCAAAGATGGTCACTCATGTATATCACTCAAGTAGACTTTTACAAGATGATTTCACTCTTGTCTCTTTCCACTCAAGAGTTTCCTCCTCAAGAGATCTACAAATTGAAACAAGTCCACAAACAAGTGATAAAGCAACCAATAAGCAAATCAATTTCAAGAGGTCAAGAAAGTGGAAAACAACTAATACAAAACTAATGGAGTTTAGAAGACAAGCAAGAAAAAGTTCAAGAAGAATTGCACACTCAAATTGATGTGAAAAAGATAAGTTGAAAGAGTTCAACAAAGTGTAATTCAATTTTAATCAAAGTGTTTGTGAACAAGTAATGATCAAAGTGAATTGTGCTACACCAATATATGAAGGATCAATACAAATATAAGCAAGTGGAATGGTGGCAAGTCTTTTACCTTTGCTGAATTTTTTTTTCAGATTTTGCACATTTACCCCAAAACTTTGTATATTTACGGTTTTGGCACACATTTTCTTTTTACACCATTTTTTTTTAATTGCAGCCACTTGACTTTTTCTAATTACACTTCCACAACAATTACAATGAAAATTTCGAAATATAAAAAGGATCCTTCAAGCATGAACAAACTTGAACAACATTGGTGTAATACTTGGAAATATGAACAATTGGAGTAGTGTAAAATAAATTTCCAAGTAATGAGCACAAATCAAGTAATTAGACACCTAGATCTTTCAATCAAGTGGATGATAAACATATCATTTCCACAATTTGAATTTCATGAAGATCCATTAGGTTCTAAAAATTTGAAATCATTGAAGCACTTTTGATTAAAATTTGAATCAATCTTTCTATTGTGAATTGAAATTTGAATTTGAATTTTCAATTTGTTCAAAATCACAAAGTAAGGCAAATAGATCTATGCTTGAATTTTCAAGAAGTAACCAAAATCACATGTGATGGAAGAGCACATGCAAGAATTGGAGCCAAAAATTTGAAAGTGAAAATGTGAGGGAAAAAAAAATTTCACAAAAAATTCAAGCAAGATCAATTCAAACACATTTCAAATTCTAGATTCATGGCCACAATTGGATTCAAATTGAATTTCATCATCCAATTCATGTGGTTAATGGCGCCACTAGCAATGAAATTTTCATTTAGAATTTGGCTCCAAATCAAGAATCATCATAGAATTTGAAAAAAAAAAAATTGATCAAAAATTCAAAACAAATGAAGAATCAAAGAACTAGCTCTAGATACCACTTGATGTGATCTAGGATATAGATCACTAACATTTTAGGATCTTTCTTTGATTTCAAGTGCTAAGAATTCAAGATCAAACACAAACTAGAACAATAGAATGAAGCTTGATTCTCAAGTGAGAATCAAGAGAAACAAAAAGGAGTAGAAGAGCACAATTATATATGAATTGAAATGACAAGAACAAGAATAAAAGTGCAGAAATTAAAGTGCAGAAAATTAAAGAAAGAAAGTAGAAAATGGAATAGGAAGAAAATGAAGGGGAAGGCGCCACAATTGAATCATCTTTGAGAAGAAAATTGAATTGATAGGCCAAGGGAAGATTCATCACTTGAATAAGGATATTCAAGATAAGACCCAACGGTTCAACTCATGAACCAAGAAGAGGAGAACTCTCAACTCTCTCTAGAAATCTCAAGTGTGAGAAAACTCAAATGTATTCAAACTTGTAAAATGAATTACATGAAGCCTATTTATAGACTTATCCTACTTAAGGTGCAAGCTAGTCCAACTTGAGGTGCAAGCTAACAAAGTAGCGCCCTTAGCCACCTTCTACCCAAGTGTGGGCTTTGTTTTGGGCCTAATGCCTTCTACTATTATGCTATGGCCCAATAGGCCCAAATCCTAGACTTGTCCTAAGTGCTTTTATGAATAAGCACTTCTATTACATGAAATTTAATCTATACAAAGGTCCTAGTTCCTATATTTATTACGTGAAGTCTAATCTATACAAAGGTTTTAGGTCCTATCCATAACTAGGTGGTTGATGGCTCAATGCATAAGAGGTTCAAAGTGTTGCCCTCTTCATGAAGTTGCCTGTGAGACAAGTGATTGACCACCATCTTCTTGAGTGTGTCTTGGACTCTTCTAAGCCTTGCCCTTGTCATAGGTCCATGCAAGTCTTCAATGCTAGGTCCTTGGCTTTGTGTGTCCATGCCCACATCAGTCTTGTCCCTGCTGATTTTGTTTTGTACTTCTTAAACTCCGATTTTTGAAAACACTATTCAACCCCCCTTCCAGCGTTGTTTTGTGCCAATTCAATTAGGAATGAACCTTTTGTTCTCCTATGACTATGTTTCCTAGAATCATCTTTAACTTTGACATAGTCTCCTTTCTAATTGAAAGTTGATAATAAAGATAAGGAAATATCAGAGTAAAATGTGATCTTCGAATTGTTACGCTTATATGTAATGTCGTGCGAGTTTTGATATTTTTTTCTATTTTTTTTAAATGACTTGATTTTTTGAACATGCCTAAAAAAAATGAGTACACAATTATAATATATATGTATATATAAGAGTTAGCTTGATTTCTTTTTTAATTTAATGTTAAATGAGTCAATATACATCTATATTGGTTATATTTGATTTGGAACCTATGTGTTGATTTTTGTCTCAATAGAATCATAAACCCCTGTCGTAATATTAATAACATATGCTTATTGTGTTTGTTTGATTTGAATTGTTATTTGATGATGTGAGTTAAATTAGGAATTGGAACTATGGTTGCTATGCATATGTTCAAATAGTGAAAGCTTAGGAAAGTGAGACTGTCATATTCTGTTGTGAATTATGAGGATTTATTATAAATGATTGTCGATGTATGTTTGAATATGCGAATTATAAAGGCGCATCATATTCCTACACTCCAATTTTTACTTTAGGATTTTAATCATAGATGAGTGCTATGTGATTAATACTTGTCTGAATGTTGTTATATTTGTAATTAAATAAAGTATGGTCTTAAAGCCCTTTTAATGAAAATTGTAATTCTTATCATTTGTCAAAAAAATATTAAAAAAAATAGGGTTCTCATGTTTGAATATACCAACTCTCATCTTGTTGGTGTTCTTTGTTTCAACATAGAAGTGTATGTGCCAAAAGTATGGTAAGATATATTAAATTATCGTTCAATATTGTTATGTACATGTTTAATAAACTGACTAATTACAAATTTTGAGGACAAAATTTCTTGAAGGATGAAAGAAATGTAACATCCCAAAAATTGGATGCTAGTTAATTTATTAGGAACTGAATTATTAGAAGGATTATATTACAAGTTTAGAGGTGGTTAAAACTATAAAAGAATGATTTGAATTATATTTGCATTAATTCAATCTAGGCATTACACATATATTTATAGAGATACAATTATACAAGAGATAAGCTCTATTTGAATTTAAAAGAGACTAAGAGAGAAGATATACACAATCCTAAAACAGAAAGATAAGTGCTAGGCAGTTATGATTCCCATAAAAAGTTCCAACGTGACTTTAAAGAAGGTAAATAGATAGTTTTGTGTGTTTTAGGCCCAATTATGCATAAGAGACTTTCTATGATCTGACATTAACTTCAGATGGATATTTTATAACCAAAACGAACTTGTTTGAATTCGAGGTCTTCATAAGACATGTAGCTCTATCTCTTATATTTCCATAGACACCAAATTCGTCCAAATTGGATTCTTGTAGCTCAAGTTATGACCAAATCCGTACACACTTTTTAGGTTCCAGCGGCAGAACCATTTTTCTAACTTCTATCCCCGTTTTGACCATCTAAACGTCCGTTTCGGATTTTGTGGTCTTCATAAAAGTTTGTAGATATTTCTTTTATCTTTCCAACGATATAAAGTTTATAATTTTTGGATGTTTATAACTCAAGATATGTGCGAAATACAGCATCGTGTGCTGAGTAAGCAGGCTTGGCGCGTTTTTACACGTTTTGGGCTACTGGGGGCTCTATAAATAGAAGCTTAAATTTTTTAACCCTAATTACACCTAGAAACTCAGAAATGGCCAAGAAGAGAAGAAATTCAAGGATTGAGAAGAAAGAGTTGTGAAAGAGGGAGTCGAAGAGGAAGATGAGGAGAGCTCTTTGGCAAACGTTAGGATTCGCCGTAGGAAACTGTTGGAGCTATTTGGAGGTCTTCAAGAGGTGAGTAACAATACCTTTTACGATTTTGGGAATTTTCAATTGAAATGAGGCATGTTGTTATTAACCTATTTTCTATAATTGGGGGTTTTCAATTAAGACGAAAGTTGATTAAATTGACTATTTACTCTTGTAATTGATGATATTAAATACATGATTGGTATTTGTATTGGTTGATTGATATGTTTGTTGATGTATACTATGCCTTATGTTTATGATTGCTATATTGATATGAGCCAAGGGGGGCAAGTCAACTTTTCAACAAGAATGACATGAGCCCAATGAAGACCATGGATCAAGAAGAAATTCAAGGACTTGGTGGGCCCATGACAAGAGCTAGAATCAAGAAGGCCCAACAAGCTGTATTTCAAATGGTGGTTCTTATAACGGAAGCAAGCCCAAGTGCAAGTCATGAAGACATGAAGCCCAATGATGAACAAGTTGACTTGTTTTGACTGTATCTTGAGCTATGTATCTCCGATTGATGGATTCTTTGGTGCGTTGGAAAGCTAAGGAAATTATCTACAAATCATATCTAAAGCCTCTTGACCTAATTCGGCTTCTATCATGGTGAACAACGGGCTGGAAGTTTAATACGAATATTTACACGAGTTTATTAGTCTTTTATGTATTTTGTTAATTATGTGGGGTTACACTTTTAATGTGAGAAGTAAGTGTGGCTGCTACATAATGGAAGGGATAGAGAATAATAATTCTCCATTTAGTGGCTAAGTTAAAGTGTGAGCTAAGTGAGTCATTTAGTGGGTGAGTTAATTGAGTTATTAGGTGGGAGTTATGGAATCTTAGGAAAACAAGGCAAGCCAAAAGTGGGCAGCCATGGAACCTATATGTAACACCATTTTCATGTTGAATAATAACTTGGATGTTCATTTTGGATCAAATTCCATTTTGGTGAGAAATATTGTTTCTCCTTGGTTCTTGGTTGAGCCAACTAGTTCTTATCAAGAATTCAAGATTCTTATGGCGAACCTCACTTGCCTTATCAAACTTCATGTTTGTGGCGCCATCATCCTTTCTTTCTTCTTCCATTTTTACATTTTCTTCATCTTTTGAATTAAACTTAAACATGACACCTTACTTTGTTTTGTAAATTCAACCATAAGATCATCTCCAAAGGCAACCTATCCTTTGGTTGTCATCAAGTGGTATCAAAGCTTAGGCTTTGGTTGAATTTTGTGTTTGTGTTCTTCATCTTTCTTCCTTTTCTTCCAAAACCCAAAATCAATATATATATATATATATATATATATAATTCTGTTTGTCAAGGGAAATTTTGAAATTGTGTTCTTGCTCTAAACAAGTTTGAAGTCAGAAGTGATCACGGGCAGGCCATGATATCCATCATGGCCGTGATATAAAAAAATTGTGCAAAAGGGGTTGAGAAAAAGAGAAGATAAAAGTTCTATTTGAGCGAGTTGTGTTCTTGAAAATATTTCCCTTCTTTCTTCATTATTTTCCAAACTTTTCCTATAGCCTTTCCTTTTTGTTTCTTTGTTTTGATAAGTTTTTGTGAATTTTTTTACTTGAAATTTTGATTTCTTGTGTGGATTGTTGTTGACTCCTCTAAGGCCTAAAAGAGAACAATTGAGTGGAAAAAGGCAAGAGTGAAAATTACATCTTGTGTGGAAAAAGCCAATTGAGTGAAATACATTTGTGTGCACAAGTGAGGGACTGTAGTCAGAAATTTTATAATTTCTTGTTATCTTTTGATATTGTGTTCAAGTGATGGCAGCCCAAGAAGATAGTCCACCACTTTCTCCAAGGTTCACAACTCTGTTCACAACTCTTCATGCTAGAATGGCTACTCAAATATAAACCCTTCAAAGGCAAATGGAGCAAATGAGTGCAAATTATGATAGATAACTTGCCATCCTACAAAACCGAGAAGATAGAGATGGGGTCAAGATCAAAGTTCCAACCTTTCATAGGAAGAATGATCCCCAAGCCTATTTGAAATGGGAGATGAAGATAGAGCAAGTGTTCCATTGTAACAGTTACAATGAGAGAAAGAAAGTATAGGTAGCATCTCTTCAATTTAAGGACTATGCACTTGTTTGGTGGAATCAATTTCAAAAAGAGAGAAGAAGATATGAGGAGGAGCCTATTGAGACTTGGGCCGAGATGAGAAAAATTATGAGGAGAAGATATGTTTCATACCAATACCATAGAGTTCTTCACAACAAATCAAAGAACGAAGGTAGCACTTCAACCTCTAAGGAGGCCGTTGCTAGTGCTCATAGAAAGAAACCTATGGAAGCCTCTTCTAATTTGAGAGAAAGAAAAATGCAAGAGGAAAAAGAAAAAGAGAGTGAAAAGAATGAGGCAAAAGATGAGAGTATGGATAAGAATGAGAGAAAAGAAAAAGAAGAGATAAAAGAAGAAAGTGAGTTGGAAAAAGTAAGTGCTTGTTTTTTATGTTTTTCCTAACTCTTTGCCTACTTGTGTTGATCCTCTTTTGAAGGAAATCGAAGATGTTCCTCCAATGGAAGCTTGCAAGACAACCGATGTAATTGAAGAGTTAATCCCAAGGGAAGTACCCCATGGTTTGGGAACTTGCATGGCTTCTCAAAAGTATGGATATCTTAACACAAAATTGGGTAATATGCTTAGTAAATTATGAACCAAGACTTGAATGAATTCCTTGATAAATGTGTTGTTGTGCTTTCTAATGTTCATTTGATTTATCATAACAATTTTGAGGAATGTGTTGGATTACTTAGAGAAAGTTTGTTTGCTAACTTGCTCACATACTCTTTTGATCAAAATAAAGTTAGCATTTTGATGTTTGTTATGAGCTCTAAAGGTTTGCATGTAACAATAATTGATGGGATAACTACTGTTCCCCTTCTTACTCTACCCATTCTTGCAAATTCTTTTAAACTTTCATATGATGATCCAAATGTGATTAAGAGGATTGTCTTGTTTCAAAAAGAACCATCTCTTGTTTGTGATAAGGAGAGTATCCATAAGGCTCAACTTTCTTAGGAACTTTTAAAAAGAGAAAATAACTTATCTTTTATGACCATGTTCAAACCAAGAAAGGTAAACTGGAAGAAAGATTATCACAAGTATAATTTTCTACTTATTCTTATAATTCATTACCGTGGCTATAAATGTGTTGGGAAGTTGATTGTACAAGATGGAAATGTGTTACACCTACTTGCTACATTTTATGGTTTCTATCAATTTCCATTTGATCCTGGAGGTTGGGTGTGTGTGCATAAAAAGAATAAAAGGTTTCCCAATAAAAGGAAATCAAAGGTCCACCTATAAGAGATGGGCTATTGCAAGTTGTAGGGAAAATAAATAAAAATGTCTTTGATATTGACTTATCTTCAATGTGGCATCTATGTCTTTCATTTGATGGAGGGATTGAAGTAATAAATTCGAGGACGAATTTTCTTAGAGAAGGAGGGTACGATATGAGCCAAGGGGGGCAAGTTAACTTTTCAACAAGAATGATATGAGCCCAATGAAGGCCATGGATCAAGAAGAAATTCAAGGACTTGGTGGGCCCATGACAAGAGCTAGAATCAAGAAGGCCCAACAAGCTCTAATTCAAATGGTGGTTCTTATAATGGAAGCAAGCCCAAGTGCAAGTCATGAAGACATGGAGCCCAATGATGAACCAGTTGACTTGTTTTGACTGTATCTTGAGCTACGGATCTCCGATTGATGCATTCTTTGGTGCGTTGGAAATCTAAGGAAATTATCTACAAATCATATCTAAAGCCTCTTGACCTGATTCGGCTTCTATCATGGTGAAAAACGAGCTGGAAGTTTAATACGAATATTTACACGAGTTTATTAGTCTTTTATGTATTTTGTTAATTATGTGGGGTTACACTTTTAATGTGAGAAGTAAGTGTGGCTGCTACATAATGGAAGGGAGAGAGAATAATAATTCTCCATTTAGTGGCTGAGTTAAAGTGTGAGTTAAGTGAGCCATTTAGTGAGTGAGTTAATTGAGTTATTAGGTAGGAGTTATGGAATCTTAGGAAAACAAGGCAAGCCAAAAGTGGGCAGCCATGGAACCTATATGTAACACCATTTTCATGTTGAATAATAACTTGGATGTTCATTTTGGATCAAATTCCATTTTGGTGAGAAATATTGTTTCTCCTTGGTTCTTGGTTGAGCCAACTAGTTCTTATCAAGAATCCAAGATTCTTGTTGCGAACCTCACTTGCCTTATCAAACTTCATGTTTGTGGCGCCATCATCCTTTCTTTCTTCTTCCATTTTTACATTTTCTTCATCTTTTGAATTAAACTTAAACATGACACTTTACTTTGTTTTGTAAATTCAACCATAAGATCATCTCCAAAGGCAACTTATCCTTTGGTTGTCATCATATATTGTACTTGTAAATTTACGTCATTGTATAATTGGTATTTATGAGTTGATTACATGATGATATGAAATTGTAATTGTTATATGCTTTGGAAAGCCTGTCAATTGTGATTGATGGTTTTATGCGTCGGAATATGGATGCATGAGTATATGCATGACATGTGGAATTTGTTGATATGCCGCCTAAGTTAGGCGTAATGGCTTGTAACATTGCCACTTAGTGGGATGTCGAAGATGAGAGTATATGGGGCAAGGAATCCATTTTATGAATGAGGCTCTCGGATCACCGTTAATGGGAGGCAAGGGACCAATTTAATTATGAGGTTCTCAGGTCACCATAGAGGCAAGGAGTCAATTCTGAAATGAGGTTCCCGAGTCACATAGGGGCAAGGAATCAATTCTAGAATGAGCTTCTCGAGGCACCATAAAGAGGGGTCAAGGAACCAATTCTAGAACGAGGTTCCCGAGTCACCATAGGGACAAGGAACCAATTCTAGAACGAGGTTCTCGAGGCACCGTCATGAGGGGTCAAGGAATCAATTCTAGATTGAGGTTCCTGAGTCACCGTAAATAAGGGGCAAGGAATCAATTTAATTATGAGGTTCTTGAGTCACCGATTTGGAAAAGAAACCAACACAGAGTGGGGTTTCCGAGCCACTTGGTGATTGTGTTATTGTTTGATGTGTGGTTACTTTGGTTAATTAATGTATGATATTTGATTATGTTTTTGAGTTGTCATTATATGATTGTTGTAATTAAATTTATTTTTAATAAACATTATTTTGGAAAATTAGCGGGTACCATGGACAATTTTTTCAGTTACCGCGCCGGCTAAGAACAATACTATTTTCGAAAATATATTATAAACTGTATTGTTGTTCACTGAGATTTTATATCTCATTAGTAGTATTGTTTTCAGAGCCCGAGGTTATCGCCGTAGAGGACCCGGAGACTTGAAGATTAATTTATTATCTTTTAGACATGGTTAGTGCTATGGCATGAACCATGTAAACTTCGTTATTATTTGATTTATTATTCTCGGTTTGTAGTAGATGTCTGGTTTTGAGGCTTTTCAGTTTATTTCGTTGTATTGGATTTTATCTCTATTTTGATAATTATTTATTATTATGAGATTATTTTCAGACTTGAATAAATTTGCGAAATTTTTATGTTATGATTTTTCCTATATTAAACAATTTTAAAGGATTTTACTATTTTTATGAATGGGTTACTAATGTAACGAAGGGCGATATATTTTTGGTATCAGAGCAGTTCAATCCTAAATTGGACTATGGTAGTGAGGCTTTTTCTAAAATCAAAACTTGGGCGCATAGGAATGCTGTTTGTGAGTGTCTTAAATGCTGAATATGCTATGCTTTGGATATTGAATCTGGCCAACTCAATGTTCATTTGTAGTTAGCATATTTATGGTAACTGACAGACTTGAGGCGCATATTGCACTTGTAACGGCTTGGGTCATATGGCCAAGGCTATGCAAGAGTAGACAGAGACTCTCTGTCAATTGAGGCGGATTGGGGATGCACCAAATTTTGGAAAGGTGGGACCCAGGACAAATTGCTTATGTAATTCCAAGTTTTGAGATTTTGGAATTATTTATCTATCAGTTGTCCTTTGATTCGTGTGTTCCTACTCTTATGGGGATAATCTTGCTGTTGTTTAAATTGCCTTCTTGTGCATCAAGACATGCCTTATGTAATTGAACTTCTTTGTTATCTATGTTTGGATTGTATGCTATTATTGGTATTGAATTATTGTCATCTAGACTCGCTGCCATAAAATACTCTGACAGAACTATCTTTATCTCTTCACATCCAATGTCTTTTGATCCTTCGGTGTCAACCCATATTGTATTTGTTGTTTATTGTGATAAGTGTTTGGTTGAGAGAGCTCAATGATATGTACTCTTATTTGATGCTACTATAGAGGTAAACAGTGATGTAGCGGCTATACCTATGGCGTGCAAGTTCCAATTGGGGTTGAGTTTAACATAGGTCTAGTGTCAGGGAGTGGACCAATATATGTAGCGCCTTACAGTATGGCACCCTGAGAGTTGAGAGAGTTTAATGAAGTTCATACAGGGAAGCACATAATATCAGGCCTGGACGCAGTAAGATATAAAAGAGATCCTATCATACCTCTATATACCTTTTGGTCTACCTTTTTATCTTTGTCATCTTTGTTCAGTATGGTCGTGGGGTGCATTGGTGTGTTCATTGGTTTGCAGTCATCCATCTTGAACTTCTTTAAGAGTTCATTTGTATACTTGGTTTGATGGATGTACACCTCGTCTACTGTTTGTTTTACTTGAAGTCCAAGGAAGAATTTTAGTTCTCCCATTATGCTCATTTCAAATTCCTTCTGCATTAGCTTAAAAATTCCTTACACATAGATTCATTAGTAGCGCCAAAGATTATGTCATCAACATAAATTTGCACAATTATAAAACTAGAATTGTTGGATTTTCTAAACAAGGTTGTATCAACATTTCCTCTACTAAATCCATTGTCCATTTAGAATGAATTTAGCCTTTCATACCAAGCTCTAGGAGCTTGTTTGAGGCCATATAAAGCTTTCTTTAGCTTATATACATGTTTAGGATGGATTTCACTTTCAAAGCCCGGAGGTTGCATAACATACTTTTCCTCATTTATACAGCCATTTAAAAATGCACTTTTCACATCCATTTGATAAAGTATAATATTATGATGTGCAACAAATGATAATAAGATACGTATTGCTTCTAATCTAGCAACTGGAGCAAAGATTTCAGTGTAATCTATACCTTCTTCTTGAGAATAACCTTGAGCAACTAGTCTTTCTTTATTTCTTACAACCTTACCATTTTCATGAAGTTTGTTTCTGTAAACCCATTTGGTTCCAATCACTGATTTGTCCTTTGGCAAATGTACAAGAGTCCAAACCTCACTTCTTTCAAATTGATTGAGCTCCTCTTGCATGGCCACAATCCAACCCTCATCCAGTAGAGCCTCGTCTATTGTCTTTGGTTCCAACTCAGAGACAAAAGCAGAATCAGCTTGCTCTCTGAAGGTTGATCTGGTCCTTAGCCTATCACTAGGACTACCAATGATTTGATCTTGAGGATGGTAGGTTTTGAAATGCCATGACTTTTGAGAATTATCTTGTTGAGAAGTTGAAGTTCCTGACTCATGTTGCTGTTGATCATCGACTGAATCATCAGTCTTGATTTTTACTGGATTTTCTGAATCTTTAAGATTCAAATCTGCAAAAACTTCATTAAGCTCTGATAATTTCTTATCAGGCTTCTTGTCATCAAACTTAACATGTATGCATTCTTCAACTACTAAAGTTCTAGAATTGTAAACTCTAAAGCCTTTGGACGACTTAGAATATCCAAACAGTATTTCATTATCTACTTTAGTATCTAACTTACCATGTTGATCTTTAGTATTTAATATAAAACATTTACAACCAAAAGGTTGAAAATAAGATATGTTGGGTTTTCGTCCTTTCCATAATTCATAAGGAGTCTTATTCAGAATTGGTCTTATGTATATTCTATTATGAATGTAGCAGGTAGTGTTAACAGCTTCAGTCCAGAAGTGTCTAGGGACAGAGTTGTCATTGAGCATTACTCTAGCCATCTCTTGAAGAGATTTGTTCTTTCTCTCTACCACACCATTTTGCTGTGGTGTTCTAGGTATTGAGAAGTTGTGAAGAATACCACTTTCCTCACAGAACCTTTCAAATTGCTCATCTCCAAACTCTCCCCTATGGTCACTTCTGATTGAAGTGATGCACATGCCTTTTTCATTCTGTACACGTTTGCAGAATATAGAAAAGACCCTGAATGACTCATCCTTGTGAGCTAGGAACATAACCCATGTCCATCTAGTGTAGTCGTCCACTATGACTAGACCATATTTCTTACCACTAACAAAAGCAGTCCTTGTTGGACTAAAGAGATCAAGGTGTAGCAACTCTAGTGGTCTATTTGTACTCACAATATTCTTAGATTCAAAAGTGAAATAACCAAAGTTAACACAAGAAGGGGGGTTGAATTGTCTTTACCAACTTTTTATGAAACTTAGCAAATTATTTTCGCAGGCACAACAAGCAAAAATAAAGTTACAGAAAATTAGACGGGTGACTCGTCTAATTTTAAGACAGAACACACACGCACACAAAGAAGGTTAAAACAGAGTTTGATATTCATAATATTAACTCCCCAAGTTAAAAGCTTAAACAAATAACTCTTAAACAAAGTAAAGAGATAAGGGAAGAGGAATATCACTCAAGAATTTTATACTGGTTCACCCCAAAATCCACATGGCTACGTCCAGTTCTTGGCAGCACCAAGTTTCCACTATAACTAATCATATTACAGTACAAGTACTCTTTGCACACCTAGCCTCTTCAGGCTCAATATTCAAACAAGTATTCTTTTCTCACCTAGTCTCTTCAAGCTCAACACAGTAAGGAGTAAAGGTTTTGTGTAATTAATATAACTTGCAAATATTTCACGATAACACTCAGAGAGTGAAATAAGTATGAAGGTATGAAAGATTGCTAATTAATATTAAATGATTGAAGATCTATTCAATGAAGGAATGAAGAAGTAAATGAAGAGAGTAAATGCTTCTTGAGTATTTGCGCAGAGCTCTTAATGTTGTTCTACTTATTTTCTTCATTTTCATGGTTTGGTCTATATAAAGACCTCAATCAATTTGATCCGTTAGACACAGCTTTAGAAAGTGTGCTCCTTTGATTTGAGCTTCTGGAATGCCATTAATGCCAAAGAGTCGTTCTGTGTAAGCATTAAATGCTCATGGACGTTGAGCTTTGACAAGGCAGACCAAGAGTACACTTTGTTCTGAGCAGCTGATGTTTCAGAGTTGCAGCAGCAGACTTCTTGTACTTGCAGCAGAGAGCTTTCCTCTTTCAGTGCAACACTTAGTTCACTTTCTGGAAAAACACTTTTACTTTGTACTAAAATAGCTAAAAGGTTACTGTCGTGGTACAGAGGTTGCGTATTTATTCCTTAAAACTTTGAAACAATAAGTTCTTTATTCTTTATCCTTGGTGCTATTGTGCAGAGGTCTTCGAGATCCTTAAGGAAGGCATCTTTTTCAAATAAGGTTGACTTGGACTTCCTTCTGATAGTCTGACACTTTAACTAGTGTAGCAGTGTTTGAAAAATTAGACGGGTGTTGTGTAGTCCAAAATTAGACGGCTGACAAGAGCCAAAATTTAGACGGGTGAGCAAGTCATTTTTAGACTGGTGATCCACTAAAGCTTCTTTAGACTTATGATTCTTGCCACGTCATCAACTAGATCAGAACCTTGATTGAGAGTTGACTTGGTCTATGTCTGAGTTGACTATCTTTTTAGACGGGTGAGTTTTTAGACAAGTCTAAAAACTGCGTTGTACTGAAACTTAGATGGGTCAGATTTTAGACGAGTGACCTTAAGTCTATTTTCCTGCACACTTAACAGACTTATCAGTAATTTCATATGGTTCAATATTACCATACTTAATCTATTTGGAATCATCAAAACTTAGAGAATATACACATTGAATGTGTTCCAGACTTATGAGGTCTCAACATTCTCCCCCTTTTTGATGATGACAAATAATTTTTCTGATTTTATTGAACATCAAAAAGTAATAGCAGAAATGACAAACAGATATAAGTATGAAATTGTGATATGCTCCCCCTTAGTTAATTTATGCAATAGATATAAACAAGTATCAGAGAGAACACAGATATCAAAACATCAAATTATCAGAGCAGATAAGCATTAAGTCAAGTTATATTAACCATGTTAAGTTATCATTTCTGTTACTGTTATTTCTTCCCCCTTTTGGCATCAATTAAAAAGATATAACAGATTTATAAAAAGCCAAAAATGATATCAAAACTTCATCTCATTTCATTAAGAGTCAAAAAGATTACAAGTGATAGGGACATCACTGACAGTACATTGCATGACTCAGAAGAAATATAAACTAAGTCTTATGACCTAAGAACTAGGACCTCCTTGAATTTTGAAGAAAGCTTCCATCATCCTTTGCATGGCTGCTTGCTAAGCTAACATCTGGGCCTGAAATGAAACTTGATGTTCCAAAGCTGCATCCTGCTTCTGAATAACAGTTTGCAGACTGCAGGCCATTTCATCAAGCCTTTGATGAGCAGCAGGGTCATATGCAACCACAGGAGTAGTAGAGTCGGATGTAGCCAGGGTAGTTGTAGATGCAGAAGGAGGAGGGCTAGGAGGAGGGGTAGGAGGAAGCTCTTCAACTGAAATTTCATCCTTAGGCTGAGGGTCTAGAAAAACACTAGTTGAGAGTGTTGTGACAAAATCATTATTTGGGTAGAAAGTCTCCAGGGACCCATGGACCTTTTCATGATGAAGGGGTGGGTCAACTACAGAAAGGAGGAATTCATAAGATCTCCTAATGAGATTTATAGGAGTGACTGGGGTAATTGCAGGGAAATTTAGAAGAAAAAAAAGGGAAGACCATAAAGAAAGGAGGCAAAGTATAAATGGAGGGGGAAAGGGATAGATGGCATAGGCTTGGCTACCTCTGATAGGGATGGTTTTCATTTCTTCTTCTGATAGCCCAGAGTTGGAGCCACATCTGTAGTAGATGTCTCTGACTTTCAGAAACTCGTGGGAAGTTTCAGCGGTAAGCAGCCTTCTTCTGAACTTGCACTTATTATCTTTCAGTTTGATGAGGCAGAATTTCTAATAAGAGGCAAGTTGATAATCTTCTGCTTGCCTTTGAGAGACATGGAGTCAGGCATCACCCTGATCTCTATAGAGGGTTTCATGAAGACATGAGGATTTGGCATCTATCTTCCTGAAGTCTTCTGCTTCCTGGCCAGCTTCACAAGCTGCCTTTCTGCTTCCAAAGAGGCAATAAGATCCAGATCTTTGCCAAACAGAAAATTGGAACAAGCTTCATCTAAGACAGAGAAAGGATTGTTTCTGGAGGATAAGTGATAGGGGGTAGAGTGGCTTTTGGAAGTGGGTTGTGTCTGATTTCAGAGAATAAGTCAGGGAAGACTACTCTTAGAGAGACTTGGCATTGGTTTCTGATATGGTCAGGTATGGGTGGTCTAGGTGGAGGCGGAGGTGTAGTAGGGTTGTCAAAATACTCAAAGTCATTGAGATCATCATGATGAGTCTTAGAAGGGTGAGAGAAGTATGGTGTGGAAGGTTTAGACAAGCGAGGTTCAGTTTCAGACACTTGTGGTTCTGAAACAGTAGGGCGAGGTTCAGAAATTCGTGGTTCATCAATTTGTGGTTCAGCAATAGTAGGGTTAGGTGAAGGTTCATGGATAGGTGAGGACACTGGGGTGTTGGTTGTCCATCAGGTGATGTATGTGGTGGAGTTGGGATTCTTGGTGAAGTAGGTGGAGGTGTGGGAGTTTTCTGGTGTGTTGAAGGGATAGGAGTTTTTTGTTTTGGTTGTGATGAGGGTGTTTTGGCTTGGTTTGGTGATGGCTGTGAAGGTGATGATGGAGGGGTTTGATGCAAAACCAATTTCCTCTTGGTTGTAGAAGGTTGTTGCAGAGGCTCAGAAGCCTTTCTTTGTGTGACAGTGGTCCTCTTCTTCTTAGGGATCACAGTTTCATCAGCCTAAGACTCCCCTTCAGCTTGCACAGTTCTTTTTCTTTTCAAAACCTTTGTAACACTGGGGATATTGGGAACAAAAGCAGATGCAGCATGGTCACCAGTAGCAACTGATTGTTTAGGGTTTTTGCAGATGAAAGGTTTTGAGAGGTTGAGAACGAAGAGAATCATAGAAATAGCAAAGATTGTGAGTGGGGAAATTTTGAAACGACATAGGTTACTTTAATTAAACACTTGAGTGTTTTTTGTGTTGGGAACAAGGAGAGAGGTTAATATCATAAACAGTAATAACTTTTGAAATGATAGCTGTGAAAAGATGGAACGTTTTTAAGAAAAATGAGGGAATTTTTTTTTGCAATGTACACGTGTCTCAGTCAGGGTCAGTACTTAGTGCTTTTAGCAACATCATCAAACGCTTGGCTAAAGTAGACGAGTGAAGCATAAAGAAAATAGACAAGTAAATTTTTAGACATATCAGCATACACTCATTCAGACACATTATGCATATTAAGATTCCTTCTAATAAAAACAAATCTATCTTCACTTAAAGGTTTAGTAAAGATGTCTGCCCACTGATACACAGTGTTCACAAACTTAATTTCAAAAACACCTTTTTGCACATAATCTCAAATAAAATGATGATTTATTTCTATATGCTTTGCTCTAGAATGTTGTATGGGATTTTTAGACATGTTAATAGCACTGGTGTTATCACACCAAACAGGTATATTATGCTCAAACATAGAATAATCCTCAAGTTGATATTTTACCCAAAAGCAGTTGTGAACAACAACTTGCTGGAGATATATATTCAGCTTCAGCAGTTGAGAGAGCAATGACGCTTTACCTTTTGCCTGACCAGGTGATCATGTTTGCTCCAATGAAGTGGCATCCTCCATCGGTACTTTTTCTATCAATTCTATCTCCAGCAAAATCAGCATCACAGAATCTAGCTAACTTGAAATCTTCAAATTTCTTATACAATAGACCAAGGTTAGTGGTTCCAATTAAATATATGAAAATTCTTTTAAAAACTTTATGATGAGATTCTTTAGGATCTGATTGAAATCTAGCACATAGACAAATACTGAATTGAATATCAGGTCTCCTAGCAGTTATGTATAGAAGATCATACATCGGTAGACAGTTTGATCTACCTTTTTACCTTCCTCATCCTTGTTTAGAATTATTGATGGATGCACAGGGGTACTCATAGGCTTTGAATTTTCCATCTTATGCTTTTTCAGAAGTTCCTTGGTGTATTTTTGCTGATGGATATATATTCCATCACTCGTCTATTTTATTTGCAAATCAAAGAAAAACTTCAATTCTCCCATCATGCTCATCTCAAACTCATTCTACATCAACTTAGAGAACTCTTTACAGAGCTTTTCATTAGTAGCACCAAAGATAATATCATCCACATATATTTGTACTACAATGAAATCTTTCTTTGAAAATTTCTTGAAAAGTGTAGTGTCTACTTTTCCTCTAATGAAATTATTTTCCATTAGATATGTGCTTAACCTATCATGCCAAGCTCTAGGAGCTTGTTTGAGTCCATATAAAGCTTTCTTAAGGTTATAGACGTGGTGAGGATTTTCAGAATCCTCAAAACCAGGAGGTTGCTTGACATAAACTTCCTCCTCAATTATCCCATTTAGAAATACACTTTTAACATCCATTTGATAGAGAGTTATATCATGTTGTGCAGCATAAGACATGAGAATTCTAATTGCTTCTAATCTAGCTACAGGTGCAAAGGTTTCAGTGAAATCAATACCTTCCTGTTGATTATACCCTTGAGTAACTAGTCTTGCCTTGTTTCTTAGGACTTTTCCATCTTCATCCAGTTTGTTTCTAAATACCCATCTGGTTCCAATAATAAATTTATCTTTGGGTTTAGAAACTAGAGTCCAAATATCATTTCTCTTGAATTGATTTAGTTCTTCTTGCATGGCTAGAATCCAGCTTTCATCTTGTAAGGCTTCTTCAATCTTTTTGGGTTCCAAATCTGATATGAAGGCCATGTTATTGTTTTCATTGAAAGCAGATATGGTTCTAACTCCTTGTGATGAACTTCCAATGATAAGATCTCCTGGATGATAGGTCTTGAATTTCCAGTCTTTCTTCTAATTCTGAATTTCAAACATATCAGCACTTGTCTGATTTTCAGCACGTCTACTTTTGATTTGCCTGACGTTTCTTCCACTGTAGGATTAAGTTCAATACATGCAATTTCATCTTCTACATCTGATAGTTCCCTATCAGTCTTCAAACCATCATTAAACTTTACATGAATTGATTCTTCTACTACAGAAGTTCTAGAATTAAAGATTCTAAAAGCTTTAGACAGTTCAGAATATCCAATGAATATGCCTTTATCTACCTCAGAGTCAAATTTACCAAGATAACCAGTCCATGTCAAGAATAACATCAAGTTCTTTAGTGGATAAACATAGATGATCAACAACAAAGTTTCTACCCTCAATGGTAATGAGACAATTCTTGCATGCATGTGAAGTAAGAACAGGCTTATTTGTGGGTGTGGCAACAATTAAATCACACTCAAGAAGGGTCACATGCAATTTAAGATTTTTGACACATTCATGTGATATAAACGAGTGAGTCGCACCCAAATCAAACAAAACAGCTAAAGGAGTTCCATCAATGAGGCACATACCTTGGATCAAGTCCTCGGACTCGGAGTCCTCGCATCCACTAAGAGTAAAGACTCTTCCATTGGTCTTCAATCGATTGGCTTGGGATTTCTGATTCTTGCTAGCACTCTGCGGTTCTGACTTTGTTCCTCCACGCTCTTGGCTGATGTGGCCAGATTTGCCACACTTGAAGCAGATGACGTCTGTCTCCTTGCACTGAGTGGTGTAATGATCATGTCCACACTTGCTGCATCGGATGGGTCTAGGAGCAGAAGAATCCCAACTCCTAAACTTGCCTGAAGAGAATTGTGGCTTATTGCCACCCTGCTTGAAGTCCCGGCTGACTGGAGCTAGGCGCTGCTTCCCCTTGTCCTTCTGATCATTCTTCCTACTTCCCTGACCATCTGAACTCTTGTAGCTTGACACTCTAGATTTATAGGCATCTTCGAAGATCCTACACTTGTTCACTAGAACCGAAAAGACACGGATCTCCTGATAACTGATAGCTTGCTTGATTTATGGACGCAGACAATCCTTGAGCTTTACACACTTGGAGTGATCATCGGTCACATACTAATAGAGTGTCTAATAATGAGCAAGCTCCTTAAACTTCGCAGCATACTCCCCCACGGACTTGTTTCCCTGTTTCAAAGCTAAGAACTACATCTCCTTCTTCTCGCATATGTCAGTTGGAAAGTACTTCTCCAAGAATATATCCTTGAAGACATGCCAAGTATCCACTGTACCCTCAGCTGCCATACGCTGGAAACAATGCTCCCACCAATGCTCAGCTTCCTCTGTCAGCATGAAAGTCCCAAAGATGACTTTCTGAATGTCGTTGCACGTCATAGCCTGAAAGATCTTCTCAATCTCCCGCATCCATAAAAGAGCACCTTCAGGGTCATAAGCTCCCTTGAAAGAGGGCAGGTTGTTCCGCTGGAACTTATCCAGACCCTGAAACTCAGCTGGTCCTCCATTGTTGTTGTTCTGGTTCTGTCCTATTAGCAAGCAATGCTAAAGCATCAGTGATAGCCTGGTCATTCCTACCTCTTCCTGCCATTGGTTCCTCCACTTGCCCAAGACAACTATTAAATACAGAGAACCAAGCATGAAGAACTATAGGTTCTTATTACTACGCATTATTATCTATGATAAATATAGATAATTCAAACAAGAGCACACAGAAGACTCATAACAGACTTATACCACGGACTGATAGGACAGACCTGCTCTGATACCACTAAATGTGACACCCTCTACTCCGCATGTATTTATAAGCATAAAATAAAAAGAGATTAAATAAAAACATGCATATTATTTCATAATAATAAAAACCAGGCAAAAGGTACCACATTGTAGCAAACTTCTCAACGCGGAATAAAACAAGTTTTAAACTAAAACATAACAAAAAAAGAAACCCAACCCCGATGTCACATTACAGAGCTGGTATAACCAAAATCCGAAAACATCACGGATAAAGAACATAAACTAAGAAATCCTAAGCTAGGAGTAACGGCTCCTCAGAGTCACTCCTCAACGGGCTGCTCAACATCCTCTGCATAACAAAAAGGTACATGCAAAGCAAACAACAAAAGACGGGGAGTAAGAAACATGTATAAAACACAACGGCAATGAAGTAGTAAGCAAGATAAGCATATATCATATAAACATAGCATGTTATCACAAATCATCATATATAACACATTTACATCATCCATAACAATTCAATCAATGTATGTTATGCGGTGCAGCACTACTCCACTAATCCGTTATGCATGTGGATCCAATCTACCTCAAGAAGTCAACTTCGGAGTTACATATCCACATTGGCCATTAACCACCAACGCCAGCAGTTCACCAAACCATGGGTGAACCCCTTATATAGCCGATGCACCTTACTCTTGGATGCACCACCGCGAGGGGCCAGATTCACCTAACTCTTGGATGAATCACCGCAGAAGGCCAGATCGCCTTACTCTCGGGTGACCTCTCCTATGTTGCACACCCCCCACTAACATCTCCAATACATGAATGCGTGAGGAACAACAACACACAATCAACAATCACCACCTCCGCTTTGGCCACTAGGCTACCAAAGTTTTATCACCATTAACACGTCGACCACTTGGCATCAAGGCCCCCTTGGCCAATAAGCACCAAGATTCAACATCAACAACACCTTGACCATTAAGCATTAAGGCCCCATTGGCCAATAAGCACCAAGGTACAACAACGTGCGGTAAACATCGTTATCGACTTAACCATCTTTAACGTTCATGTTTAATTATCTTTGTTAAGTCTTCATTGGGTTATATGTCTTATCTTTACTTCGATTGGTGTCTTATTACATCATGGGGACAATTTGGATGAAACCACCCTTGTCCTTGTTTTCAGCGTTCTGTTCTGTGTAGGGGAGCACGGTAGTGCTTCCTCCAGCACGGGTGTGCTGGACTTTAAGTCAAGCACTGTCATGCTGTCTATTGAGCACGGCCGTGGTCGCTGGAGCATGGCTGTAATGATATAGGCAGAAAGGGTTGGGAATCCTTGCTAAGCTTCCTAGGGCATTCGTAGATCAGTCCTATTGGTCTTTAACTACACCATCAATCATTAACTTGTTATTCTCGTTAATCTTCGTGTCTTATAAACAATTGGGAATTAATCCTTTAATTCATGTTTCATTATTAATATCCCTAAAACGATCACGAATCGATCCTAGGGTCTTAACTATACCAATAAGCATCAACCTTGCCTCACATTACTATGATTCAAGTTTTATGAACATTTGGAAAACATACCTTAATTTCATTCATCATTATTAACATCTTTTAAAGTTTCATTAACATTAGCATTGGTATTAACCACAATAACAACCAAACATTCATTCATAGCACTAGGGTTGATGGATTCAAAGAAAATAGGGGAAAGAGGGGTTGCAGTCGTACTAGGGTTGCTAAAAGAACACAAGAACTCCAAGAACTTGATGGGTTCAAAGAAAATAGGGGAAAAGGGGGTTGCAGCTGCACTAGGGTTTCTAAAAGTACCAATTGTGAGGGTTAACTCGTAACCCTCTCTAAAACCCTCCTTTTTATAAACTCTGACCCCGAGCATGGCTGTGCTCCCACTGAGCATGGTCATGCTTAACGTAAGCATGGGGTCGTGCTCATTTAAACACGGGCTCGCAACTTTAACATCATAAGCGTGCGGGAGCACGGCTGTGCTTGTGGCTTAAGCAGCCACTGGGCACGCTGATCGAGCACAGACGTGCTGGACATGAGCACGGCCGTGCTCATGTGTCAAAAATGGATTTTCCACTTTGAAAGTCCCACTTAGCCCCTTTTAATGTTCCTAAGGTCAAACTTAACAACATGCAACACTTAAACATACTTAAGGGCTTAACACAAAAAACGGGGTGTTACAGCTTCTTTGAAGATTGATCCTAATTGGATAGTCAAGGTTGACTATGACAGTATGACTCGAGAGATGTTTGTTGTATGTGTTGATTTCTGTGTGATAGTATGCTTTACTATGCTTCCCTATCCCTATTTTATGGTTTTCGATATTCTTATCTCCCTTCTTCTTCTCTTTCTCTTTCTGTATATGTATCAGTTCGTCGGATGAGCAACAGCCATACACCGACGGTGATCGGACCATAAAATCATGTAACACCCCATATTTCGTTTAAAGCCTTTAAGTATTTATATGTGTGCTATGTATGTTGTATGTTGTTTGAGTTTTGCCTTAGGAATGCTTTATGGGTTCAAGTGGGAATTTTGATTGAAAAATCCTTTTCTGGTGCATTAGCACGGCCGTTCTCATGTACAGCACGTCCTCATGCTCAAAGGTGTACTCAGTGGCTGAATGAGCCACCAGCACGGTCGTGCTCAAGGGGAGCACGGCCGTGTCGGAAAGTGGGGCGCTATGACGTGAATAGTGTAGACCCCATGCTTAGTTGAGCAAGCCCGTGCTCAAGGTGAGCACGACCGTGCTCAAGGTAAGCACGGTCGTGCTCGGGGCCTGATGTTATGTTATAAATAGTAAGGTTTTAGGAGGGTTACGGGTACAACCCTCATTTTGACACTTTTGACAACCCTAGTGTGACAGAAACCTTTCCTCTTCCCTTTTCTTTGAACCCAACCAAGTTCTTGGTTTTCTTGCTCTAGTTTGGGAGAGATGTCACGCACGCTAGTGTCAGTAAAGGTAACGTAGTTATCCCTTTTTTAATCTAATTTTCCTATTCTTGATTTGGAGATTAATTGGTTAATCTTTTTGTGTCTGGCCAACGCTTAGGGAATTCGCCGAGCCGCTCGAGGGAAACAAAGTAGAGTTGTTTACGCTTGGCGTTAGTGGAACCTTCAAACCAGGTATGGGGTGAAGGGATTAGTGTAACATATAGGCAATGGGGTAGCATAAGATGAAGGGTTAACCTATGACCCAGTTGTATGCTATTTGCTTATTTGATGTTGTCTGCTATATGTATGTTATGTTCTCATCATGATTGGCATGCTTTGGTTATGAATTGTTGTTAATGTTGATGATATCATGCCATTGATGATGATGTTGCCATGTCATGAATGAATGTTTGGTTGTTGAGGGTGTTAATGCCAATGTTAACATTAATAAGACATTAATTAAATACATGAGAAGCTTGATAATGATATAAGAGTTAAAGGATAATTTCCCAATGTTCATAAGACATGAACCATAGTAAAAATAAGTGAGATTGATGCTCAATGGTATAGTTAAGACCCTAGGATTTATCCATGAGTGCTTTAGGGATGTTAATATTGAAACAAGAATTAAAGGATTAATCCCCAATAATTTTAAGACATGGAGATTAAACAAGAGCAATGAGATTAATGCTTGATGGTTTAGTTAAAAGCCAATAGGATTGATCTACGAATGCCCTAGGAAGCTTAGCAAGGGTTTTCCAACCCTTCTGACAGAAACAGCATGGTCATGCTCCAGTAATCACGACCGTGCTCAAAAGACAGCACACCCGTGCTCATCTTAAATGCCAGCACGCCCGTGCTGAGGGAAGCACGACCGTGCTCCCCTAAACAAAACAAACGTTAAGACAGGAACAAGGATGTTTCACCCAGATTGTTCCCTATGATGAAATAAGACACCAATCAAAGTAAATACAAGTTAGAAAATTAAATGAAGACTTAACGAAGATAATTAAACACAAACGTTAAGATGGTTAAGTCGGTAACGATGTGTTACCGCACGTTGTTATACTTTGGTGCTTATTAGCCAAAGTAACCTTGATGCTTATTGGTCAAGGTGTTGATGATGTTGAGCCTTGGTGTTTATTGGCCAAGGGGACCTTGATGCTTATTGGTCAAGGTGTTGATGGTGTTAAACTTTGGTGCTTATTGGTCAAAGTGGAGGTGGTGGCTTGATTGTGTGTTGTTGTTACTCATGCATTCACGCATTGGACATGTTAGTGGGGAAGTATAAAATAGGGGAGGTCGTCCAAGAGTAAGGAGATCTGGCCATCCGCGGTGATTCATCCCAGAGTTTGGTGAATCGTGGCCCCCCGTGGTGGTGCGTCCTAGAGAACAGTGCATCGGCTATCCAAGAGGTTCACCCATGGTTTGATCAACTGCCGGCTTTGGTGCTTATTGGCCAATGTGGATATGTAACTCTGATGTTGTCTTTTTGAGGTAGTTTTAGATCCACATGCATAACAAAGTAGTGGAGTAGCACTGCATCGTATAGTATATTTTGATTGAGATGATGCGAATGATGTTAGTATGCTAGATGTTATTATGAATTAATATGCTATATTTGTGATGTATGCTCATCTTCATAATTGCTTCTTTGCCATTATGTTTAAGCATCGATTTCTTACTCCCTGTTTTCTGTTGTTTGCCTTGCATGTATCTCTTTATGCAGAGGACGGTGAGCAGTCGGTTGAGGAGTGATTCTGAGGAGCCGCTTACTTTTTGTTTAGGATTTCCCTTTTGTTTAGTTTTTTTTTATCCTAGGTATTTTCGGATTGTTGGTTACCAGCTCTGTAATGTGACATCGGGGTTGGGTTTATGCTTTTATGTTATGTTTTTCAGCTATGTATAACTTGTTTTATTTTTTCGCATTGAAACGTTTTGTTCGTGTGGTATCTTCTACCCATGGATTTATTTAATAAATAATATGCATGTGCTTTTCTTTTTATTTTAAATTATTTATTTTCCTTTATTATGTTGTTATAAATATATGCGGGGTAAAGGGTGTCACATATCGTCCGATGCATCACCTGTAGATGATTCCGTCGAGGGTCCAGGCCCTAGGGGATATTGAGATCATATACCATGACGACCGTGGGTGGCAGGTCGGCCACTCACAGTTCTTCATGTGTTACGTCGGCATAGTTAGTATCTAGGTACGTCTCGGAGGAGGACCTTTCTTCACATGCTCGGCTCTTACCAGATCCCCAGCAGCTGCCTTTTTCAAAGCTTTGGATTCCACCCCACCGTCAGGAGTTTGCAGAGGATATATGGAACCCAATAGACCATACCTACGCTCACAGCAGAGTTGGAGTATTGCGGAGAGGTCGTGGAGGAAGGAGCGTGCAGACGATGCATCGCAACCGTCACAGGATGGTTGTGATTAGTAGTGATGAGTCTGTCAGGACCAGAGTTTACCGAATCTTATCTTGATTATTTTCATTGTAACCCTTTTCTAAACTTATACCTTCATATCCTCACATATAGTGAGTTGCTGTTAGAACATTCTTTCAATCTCTTGCGTTTGAGAAAGCCTGAAGAGGCTTGACTGTAAAAGAATACTTGAGTTCCAGGAGAGGTGTTGAATTCTTGAGAGTGTTGTAAGTCTGAAGAGGCAAGAGTAAAGAATGCTTGTAAACTTTTGGATTATAGTGGAGAAAACCTTCAACTAGAAGGGACTGAACGTAGCTCTCGGTTGAAAGAGAGTGAACTAGGATAAATCCTTATGTGGTGAATCTTCTATCCCTTATCTCTTTTAAGTTATTTTTATTACTAACTTCGGGGATTTGATATTGAGTTTATTAACTCTCTTTGAAAAAGGATTTCCTTATGTGCTTTAATCTTCTAGCTTGCTTGCAAAACTGTTTTCAAAAGAGTTTTTGAAAAATCAGTTAAGAAACACAATTCGACCCCCCTTCTTATTTTTCCTGTGTCAACTTCATTGCATGCGATGATTGAGACACCCCGTTCTGCCCCGTGTTTTATTAGACTAAAGCCTTCTTAATTAATTTCCTAATCACGTGCTTAACGTTAAAATACGTGAAAATTAAAACTTAAGTTAATTAAACATACAACTTCTTATAGTTTAACACATCATAACATAAATATATCATACATTCACACATATGTATTATACACTTAATACAAAACACTGTCGAGGGTCTCCTCTCAGTAGGATCCATCACAGGTATATACTTAAAAGAAAGTTATACTTAGCGGAAACACATAAAATACTTCCAAAAGACACACTGGCCATACTATCTATACTCTATCTCCATGGATCACAGCTCGACCTCCAGCTTCCGGTTCATAGGAAGTTCCATCCAACTCTTCCAGATTCAGTTCGTTCACTGGGTCTTCACGTGCGATCCCATAATAAAATAAAAGTACCACATATAGAAAAATACAGGGATAAGAAACAGTTCTATCATCAAAAAGCGGAAAAGAGTCATAGTATATCATACAATAAATGTCAGAGACAAACAACACATGTAACTAACAAATCATCCTCAAATTATGATATTTTCCTCTACCCTCAACTCATGCAATCTAAACCCTTATGCTAACATAACTGTCCCTATTCCTTTCACATTCGTTAATAGTCCATGGCAGTCTGATGCAAAGAACTCAGTATAGTACATTTCTATCTTTTGATAGGATAAGATTCGGCATAGTGCACTTCTATCTTTCGATAAGATAGGATCCGGTATAGTGCTCTTCTATCTTTTGATAAGATAGGGTTCGGTTTAGTGCTCTTTTATCTTTTGATAGGTTAGAACTCGATATAGTGCACTTCTATCTTTTGATAGGGTAAATGAGATCAACGCGTCATGGACTGAAAAAGTATATGCATTAAAGCCTCTATATGAATCTCACTATCTCGCATCAATAACAACCTAGTGCCTCAAGCTCCCATCATAGCCTCAACTCGTATTCTAGGTCACACCTAATCCATTAAATAATTTAATTAAGTTAGGCACCTCTAAGACATATTCAATTCATTCTCTCACCTAAACAAATATCTCCCGAACAACATATATCTTTGCTTAAAGTCCACTAAGCACAATATTAAACCAGGCAGATCATGCATAACACATTAATCAACCGAATATTCAAACGTCAAAAATAATACGTCACATGTAGTGGAATACCTCAACCAGCGTATCACAATAAATTAAATAAACATAAAGTCAGACATCATCAAATACTTTAAATCCACCTAATGTCGATAAACCTACAGTCCCCGAATCACCATTGGTTTCACAGAAAAGGTTTCCAATGCGATTTTGGTCTTGTCGATTATTCGACTACTAGTAGGGTTTAGGTCACCCTACACAATTATTATAAAATATACTACTTATCGATTCCAACGGTAGATTGATTCTTTCCCCCACCGGAATCCCGAATCCGACATTCCTCGTTATCACACCACTGCTTAACAGTTTCACCTTAAACCAAACAACATAATCAACAAATCAATCAACAAACCCACCCTTACCTAAATAGTTAGGTTCGGCCTCCTAATTAAAAATAGGGTTAGGAAATTATTTTGATTTCAAGCTTCTATATATAACAGCTATAGGTTTTAAGGAGTTAAGATCAAGTGTCATACTTTAAAGATTGAACAAAATCTCATTTGCCCAAAAACACCTAGATTCGGCCTCACCAAGAAAAATTGGAAGGAAAATGATTTTGATCACAAGCTCTTAGATGATGATAGTAGGAGTCATTTAGAGATCATATCAATTGGTTTCACATTAAAAGGATTTTTCTACAATTTTCTAGAATTATTTGAAGTTCTAGATCTAGGAATGTAAAACCATGAATTAATTGATGATCATGGAGATTGATGGATGATTAATGAAGCTAAAATGATTAGGAAGAGATTCCTCACCTTGGAATGAAGTGAAATGAAAGATAAATGATCAAGCTTGGAGGTTTCCTTCAAGAACAACAATGGAGTTTTTGTCGTTTTTGTGAAGAAAAGTCTTAGAATGAAAATGAAGAAGAAGAAGTGAGTGAAAGGGGAGGGGCTGCGGTTTGGGGGTATTTATAGGGTAAATCGTAGGCTTTATTTGGTTCTTAGGATTTAAATTAATGGGTTTTGTGAATATTAAATAATATAGGTTTAATGAGTTTTTTGGTCCCTGTAAAGTAGGGGTGTTTTGAAATCAGTCCCTGTAAACTTTTTTGTTGGGTTTTGGTCCCTGTAAGTTGAACTTTTTTGTTCTAGCTCCCTGCCATTAGTTTGTTCTATTAACTTGCTGACGTGGCTGACGGTGCGCCACGTCAGCACTGCCACCTGGATGGATTCACACAGTTGTCCGCCACGTCAGCTGCCACATCATTTTATTTATTTTTTAAAATTCGAATTTAAAATTTATTTTTGGTATAATCACTTTTTATTTAAAAAACAAAAAAAAAATAAAAAATCATTAAACCTAATTTTTTAAAAATCTCTTAATTTTTTTTTAAAAAAAGGATAAACAAATTTTACTATTTTGTCTTCTTGATTCTTTCCTCTCCCAACAAGTTCACATCTTTTTCTTCTTCTGCTTTCATTTCCATCAGCTTTCTGTATTAGTTGCTGTGTTCTCTTTCATTCACTGCCCAACATTAAACAAGAGGTGTGCGTCGGCATGCCGCAAGCGGTGTGGAGGAGGAGAGCTTGAGGTTGCTGTCGCCGTCGAGGAGGAGCTTCTGCGGCTTGAGATCGGGGTGGGCGACGCCGTCACGGTGACAGAAACGGAGCGAGGAGACGAGCAGCGTCACGACCACCCCTCGCCGACCAGAAGCCTCGCGGCCACCCCTCTCCCAGCTGCGCCTCCCTCCCTCCTCCTAGATCTGGAACACAGATCTGAAAACCCCACCCCACCTCCTAACACATGCAAACAACGAATCGTCGGCATGGCGACCAGCAGCGTCGCGCAGTCACAAGCTCCTTCCAGATCTGAATCTCTTGGTCTGGATCTTCGACGGCATCGAGGCAGAAGACCGAGAGGCCTCTTTTCTTCTAGGTTGCATCGTCATTGAGCTTCGGGTTCGAGTAAGTCGGTGAAGTAATATCGAGAGAGAGAGAGAGCTAGAGGAAGAATCAGAAGTGGAAGATTGAGATTGGAACTCAGATTGAGAGAAATTAGGGTTTTTTTGGGGGTGGGGTTCGAGGGAAGAAGATGAAGGGGGAAGATATAGGGTTTTTAAAACAAAAACTATTTTTAATTTTTTTTTTCAATTTTTTATATGCTTTTAAATTTTTTTAAATAAAAAATAGAATAAAATATTTTTTGAAAGTCAGCTGACATGGCTGACATGTCAGCACCGTCAGACCAGATGGCACTGCTGACGTGGCTCACCGTCAGCCACGTCAGCCAGTTAACGGCAGAACCTAACGGTGGGGACCAAAACCAAAAACTTTCAAAATATAGGGACCAAAACCCAACAAAAAAGTTTACAGGGACTAATTTCAAAACACCCCTACTTTACAGGGACCAAAAAGTTCATTAAACCAATAATATAATAGTTAACTATAGTTAATAATTAACTTAACTAGGGTTACTTTGCTAACTATGGTTAAAATCATGTGGCCAAGAATTGATGAAGAGTGTGGTTGATTTTGGGCCACATCTCATGAGTCATCCATGACTCATTGATGCCATCCATTAGCGGTTCCTGGAAATCTTGTTCTTAGCTCCGTCATTTACCCAATTTCGGTTTTTGAGAAGAAAATGATGAAATGAAAGCAAAATGAAATAGGTATGGTTTATTATATATGGCTGCACGAAATTGAAGAGATGTGGGAGGTTTACAACCATGTAAAATGAGTGGTTAAGAGTGCGTAGATGTGTCTTGCTAATAACCGCGAAAGCTTGGGGGGTATTTTGGTCATTTTACCTTAAAAATATCTTAACCATCATTACTTGTCATAAATGCTAGGTGAGTCACCCCTATGACTCCCACCCTAGGTGGCAATATGCCCCATCATCTGATGCCCGGTTCTGTCTCTGCAGTTCCATTTCCGACTCCGTCGGTTTCCCGATTAGGGTTTTCGTTCGTTTTTTGATCTAAAATTTTCAAAATAACCAAACTCGTTGGAAATATGATTTAAACATAAACCATTTCGTTCACGAGTCAAATTTATGTTTTCTGATCATTAAAATCTTACTGTCAATGAAAACACCGACTGTTTTTCGTCTGAACTTTTACCAAAATTCGTCCGAATAAACATAATATTTTATTTCTGATCAGAAATTTGGAAAGTAGGATTCCTCACGGACATAATATAAAAAATCTACAAATTTTAAGTTTCGGGTCAAATTAGGGTTTTCTGCCGGTATAAAATTATACTGTCAGTAAAAACGCAGACCGGGCTCCGTCTGAATTTTCAACCCAAATTTTCACGTAACCTTCTACCATAAGAGAGACTATGAATATGATTTTATTTTATTAAAAATCACTTTCTAACTCTCAGATTAAAATATAATTAATTATATTTTAACCGGTTAAACAACGTAATTAAAAATCAGGCTGTTACAATGATAAAAAGGTATTTAAAGATAATGAAACCCTTGGGATTTAAAGGAGTTGTTACAGCTATTTATGGTGTAATCATTATCCCTATTTTTTTGGGAATAGCCGTTTAAAGTGTTAACAATTTCTATCTATTAAGAAATTCAATTTTAAAATTTGAATTTGAAACGGTCGTCAAACTCTAGACCAGTTGAACATAAAAAAATCCATCTTTCTTTGATAAGATATCGAAAGAAGGATACTGGGGGGCATCTGTTGGGGCTAAAATTATTATTTTGGGAGTTCGACGAAATGCGAGAATTATTGGTGAAAGATGTGAAGTTGGTCAACAATCCATAATTTAAAGGAGTATTAAATGATATACTCGATATTACTAGTCGACGATGGGTAGAAGATTCATGAAGGTTGACACTAAAAGCTGACAGAAATACTCGATAGTCGGATAGTGAAAGCAAATCAGAAAAATGTCTAAGTCTTAATTCGACTGTATAGAGGAATGTAGGAGCAAGACAACATAGTGTTGTCATCGGATGGCTTATTGTACATATGTATTTGTCTAAATATTAGTTGTAACTGCCAATACACATGGCATATTATTAGGTAGTCAGTTATTTCTTATCTATAAATAGGGCTTGTCTGTAACATTTTAGGGGTTGGATACTTGGAAAAAAAATCATATTAATCTCACTCAAGTAGATACATGGATTAACTTTTAAGTATGCTTTCATTTATTTTTAAGTTCTATACATTCCAAGTGATTTTAATTTCAGTCATTTTTAATTTCTACTCTTTATCTTTCTGCTCTTTAATTGCCAACAACTTACATTTCATTACACCTTTAATTACATGTTCTTTAATTATTCCCATTTTTTCAGTCTTTTGAAACTTTTCCTTTAAACTCTTTTCTTTGTTTGTGTCGATTATATATTTAACTTAGTATTCTTGCATATTTTCATTTAAATTCTTTATATTCAAACCTTTTTTATTGCACTTAAAACTTAGTTTTCAATATTATAATTTTGCATTAAAATCTTTGATTTGTATGTCGAAGTCTTACATCTTTACTTTCAGATACATCTTTAATTACTCATTAATTACCATTTACCAAATTACTACATAACTCAAGATTCTTACTTTCATTTGATAAATATTCATTTGTTGTCGGATTTTGACCATTACCAAAAATCACTGTAAACATTGTCGAATCAAACAAACTCAGTGGTGACCCTGAGCACGATTAGATGGGTAATCGCCCAGGGCCCCATTTTTTTTTGGGCACCAGATAGTTGGTAAAATTTTACATAGTATATATAAATATTATATTAACAATTTATATAATTAACTTTTTTATCAATAAAAAATAATTATTTCAAAAATTAAATAATAGAGTGATAGAAAATAATATGACAATTGTATCTAAAAAATATCTTTTTAATTTAATATATTTTAAAATGTGTTATACTCTTAATTTATTTCCTATTTAGACTTTTCCTTTTCCCTAATTCTCTCCTCCTCTCTCTGTCTCTTTCTCTCTCTTAGTTTCTTTGACTTTTGGTCTTTCTCTATCTTTGGGAATCAAGAAATGAATTATTTGCCGGTCAAAAAAAGAAACTAATTATTTAGGTGTGGAAGAAAAGTTTATCCCCTTTCTTTTTACCTACTCGTGACCCTATGGAAGAAAAGCTTATTCGCAATCTGTGGCTCTTGGATTTAGCACTAGTGACCCTTTTAATTACCATTCTTCTTCTATTCAGGTGAAAGAAGATTTTCATTCTTCTTCTGAACTTGGTGCACTTTCTATCTTTTTATTTCCTGTTATTGCTTTGTAATAGCGTAGTGGTTTTAATAGTTTAAAGAGGTTTTAACAGTAGAATCAAAATCAAGATTTATGATATTGAGTTCTTTGAAGACATTTAATTGTTTTCATAATGCATGCACAACTTATAGAATAATATTAACTATACATGTTACTGTTGCATCAATTGAAAGAAGTTTATTATAACTATACCTGTTACCGTTACGATCTACTATGTGAAAATGTAGATTAAATAGTTTTGCTTTGATTTCTATCGAAAATGATTTTTTAAAGAACCTTGATTACGATCGGATTATTAATGATTTTGCAGCAATCAATATAGGATAGAACCCGTGAGCCAACCCAGCTCATCGGTGGGTTGGGTTGATAAAAAAAGTCTCATTTTGACCCTAGGTTATTTTGACCCGGCTCACTTAACCAACGGGTTGGGTGGGTTCAACCCGTGGTGATTCGGGTTGGCTCGCGGGTTCTCTTTTTTTTTTTTTTTTTACCCTTCGAATAGATCACCAAACTCAGTCCACTTTCCCTAAGAACCATCCAACTTTCACTCACCCAGCCTTCAACCCTTTGCCCCTTCAGAACATTCACGACTTTCAGTCTTTCATTCACAACTTCAATGATCATTCTTGTTGTTCCATGCTTGATTGAAGGGACCACTTGCTTTTATGTTTTACTGTTGCATCAATTGAAAGAAGTTTATTATAACTATACCTGTTACTGTTACGATCTACTATGTCAAAATGTAGATTAAATAGTCTTGCTTTGATTTCTATCGAAAATGATTTTTTAAAGAACCTTGATTACGATTGGATGATTAATGATTTTGAAGCAATCAATATGGGATAGAACCCGCGAGCCAACCCAGCTCACTGGTGGGTTGGGTTGATAAAAAAAAGTCTCATTTTGACCCCAGGTTATTTTGACCTGGCTCACTTAACCAACGGGTTGGGTGGGTTCAACTCGTGGTGATTCGGGTTGGCTCGCGGGTTCTCTTTTTTTTTTTTTTTATACCCTTCGAATAGATCACCAAACTCAGTCCACTTTCCCTAAGAACCATCCAACTTTCACTCACCCAGCCTTCAACCCTTTGCCCCTTCAGAACATTCACGACTTTCAGTCTTTCATTCACAACTTCAATGATCATTCTTGTTGTTCCATGCTTGATTGAAGGGACCACTTGCTTTTATGTTTTACTATTGCATCAATTGAAAGAAGTTTATTATAACTATACCTGTTACTGTTATGATCTACTATGTCAAAATGTAGATTAAATAGTCTTGCTTTGATTTCTATCGAAAATGATTTTTTAAAGAACCTTGATTACGATTGGATTATTAATGATTTTAAAGCAATCAATATGGGATAGAACCCGTGAGCCAACCCAGCTCACCGGTGGGTTGGGTTGATAAAAAAAGTCTCATTTTGACCCCAGGTTATTTTGACCCGGCTCACTTAACCAACGGATTGGGTGAGTTCAACCCGTGGTGATTCAGGTTGGCTCGCGGGTTCTCTTGATTTTTTTTCCCCCTTCGAATAGATCACCAAGCTCAGTCCACTCTCCCTAGGAACCATCCAACTTTCACTCACCTAGCCTTCAACCCTTTGCCCCTTCAGAACATTCACGACTTTCAGTCTTTCATTCACAACTTCAATGATCATTCTTGTTGTTCCATGATTGATTGAAGGGACCACTTGTTTTTATGTTTTAGTGTTGGTTTTAGACCTTTGCATGGTAATACCATGCAAATGATAACTTTGAATGGATAAAACCACCTTATTCATACTCACTGCAGTTGTAGAAAATTATTTACGTGATTTAGAATGGAGCTCTACATCATCAAGTTCGAACAAGTTTAATGCGTTTGACATATGCTTGTAGCTATGGAATAGAGTTCCTAATTCATTATGACTGTAGGTAAAGCGGTTTGAATAGCACAAAAAAATTAGTGATCAATTCAAAAGTTGTTTTATTTATTTATTTTAAATTTTATTTTTAATTCTAAGTGAGCCAACCTGATTAACCCAACAACTCATGGTAGGTCGAGTCGGATTAGCTATTTCTTGACTTACCGAAAAAGTGAGCCAACCCGGCTCGGCTCCCTTTATCCTCAACACCTAAACAAAGAACTCTGACCACTTTTCAAGCCACAAGCAACTTAAACCCCAACTCTTGCTGGCCTCTCGACTTTGGTGTCTCCCACCATATTAAAATTACTACAATCTCTCCATCAAGTCAGATTGTGTTGACCCTACTAACAGACTTACAATAACTAATACACGTTTGCCTATATCACGTACAGGTTCATTAGCCCTTGTCGCTATATATATTAATTGCTTACTCTCTTTTAAAATTCAACAATATGCCCTTTTGTACACCTTCAATTCACCAAAATTTAATTTCCGTCTCACAATAATGCAAACTAAAATGCTTCAATATAAAAAATTTCTATATATTCAAAGACTCAATTACAAATATTTAAAATATGCAGACGTATTTAAAAAATTATGAGTATGGCTTGACAAATTTTGTAGTATCAAATTTAGTCTCTGAGAAAAAAAAAACTCACACATTAGTCCTTGACAATTACAAACTTGAGACATATTAGTCCCTCCGTTGATGTCCGTTAGGAATGTTCTGTTAGTTTGCTGATGTGGCCCATTAACTCATTTAGCTGTCTGTTAAGAGACCAAAATGGGTCTAAAATTTGTCAGTGACTAAACTAGGTACCCTTTACTTTTCTCTTCCTCAACATCTTATTCTTCTCTCCCTCACCTTCATGTGTTTCTTTTCCTCTTTCTCTCATGCTAGAGGATTGATGACTAAATTGAAAGTTTATCCCAACCTTTATCCCTCTCTCCCTTTTGTTAGCACTTTCTTCTTTATTTTTTCTCACTCAAACCACCATCATACCAAAGAACAATAAGAGTAAAAGAAACATTAACCACAAAGAAACGATTCATCAAGGCCTCATTCATTCCTTTCCTCATTTTTGAATGCCAGAAATCAAAGAAACTGATTGTTTGCTCTGAAACAATAAATCAAACCTAACAACATTCAGAACCTATTTCTTCTCCAAAACATAACTCAATATACGCGACCCTAACGCCGTCATTCCTAGCCTCACCACACCAGAAGCTCCACCGATAGTGAGCCTCAACGAGTCTAGATGCCGTCGCCATGCGCCGCCATTCAGCCACCAAGTGTCGCATCCGTCATCTTCTCCATCATCGCACCCCTCCATCCTCGCACACCTCAGCCACCATCGCGACGCTGCCAGTGTATCCGGCAACACAAGTCCAAACTTGTCTCTTCCTCCCAGCCGCTACTAGCTCCGTTCCAACTTCACTAGACGCGTGACCACTCTACCATGGGAGAAAGAGAAAGACGAAACAAAGGAAGGTGAGAGAGAGAGAGAGAGAGAGAGAGATAAGGGGTTGAGGAAGAGGCGAGTAAAGGGCACCCAATTTAGTCTCTGACAAATTGTAGACCCATTTTGGTCCTTAATGGACAGTTGGATGAATTAACGGGCCACATCAACATACTAATGGAGCCTTCCTAACAGACATCAACGAAGGAACTAACGTGTCTCTGATTTGTAATTGTCAATGACTAATTAATGATTATTTTTTTTTTTTGTCAGGGACTAAAATAGATACCGCAAAAATTATCAGTGACCAAAATGGGTCTTACTTGTTAATAAAAACTAAAAAAAAAAAAAAATTCAAAGACGCGGTAAGTCTTCCGTGGTTGATGTACAAAAAATATTATTGTGAAACAAAAGCCATTAACGATCTCTTACGTCCTTCGGTCCTTGGTATTGGCACCTTTCTTATTGAAGCCGGCAAGAATTTTCAGAAGACAAATCTTCGAATCCTTTTCCTTTATATTTCAATTTTGTCACATTAGGGAAAATTACCATTCATTATTCTCTACATATTTTCACTGATCGGAATCATATATCTAGCCATCATGCAAGAATGATGAAATTTCTAACGTCCAAGCTGTATCTTTAGACTCTATTATCTATTTTTATTTAATGAAAATAAAGCACATATATGCACTCACATCAAGAAGTCCTTTCAATTTCTTTTTGATGAACCATTGTCATTATGACTTTGGCTCCCTGGTGGTATCCCGGAGTATCCCACACGCTTCGACTATTTGAACCGAATATGGGATTAAATATAATGATATAATGATCAATTAATGTCACAAGAGAAAATGACACAATTTCTTTTTAACAAAAATTCACTATTATTTAGAGTCCTTCAATCCGGCATAGAAATAATTTGAGAGGATTGAGATCCCTTTGTTATTTAGCAAGATACTCTGGAAGAAGATTGATGCCCTAAATCAGTTTCCATATTGTGCTTACAAATACTGAATGTACTTACTTATCTCATCCTCACAAGTTAAAATTCCATTTAAGTAATCAGTTGAGTCATCAGCTACTGGTGCACTGTCATCTAGGAAGCACAGTTGAGAATAATTAGTAGACTCAATGCAAGAGCTGCCACTGCTGTCACCACCACTTGCAGGACAATTTCCAAAAGATATATAATTAGATGAAACACACAGCCAATTATCTTCATTGTCTGAAAAGCATAAGGGTGTGGTCACTTGGTCGAATATTAGTCTAGGACTAGAAGGGGAGCCAATTGTTTTTGTTGTATGTGGTCCATCCTCAAAAAGGTTTAGAGCAGGCAAACAACCTCCAACTTGATCACTGCCACTGACACTAACTTCACTAGCCTCACCTTTTTCCCCACTTTCCATTAATTTTGAAAACACTGCCCTTGCAGCTTCATGGCCGCGAACTTTCCGCGAAAGGGAAGTAGCCATTTTGTTAAGTAATTGGGCAGAAGTTGAAGAATGACTTGAAATTGAGCTAAAATTAGGCACAGGAGACTGCCTGATTTCAGTTTCAGGGATGACAGTATTGTCGTTACTGTTACCGTTACCGCACGTAGTGGGAAAAGTCTTTGTTGTTATTGTAGTGTCGTTGTTACTGCTATTCCCAGCAACATGTTGCAGCGATTTTACAGCGTCAAGGTAACCTGTCCCCACAATCTTTCTGGCAACTTTATTGATTAGCTGAGTCGAAGATGAATCTGACTTTGAAGAGCTCTGTTGAGACTGGCGTGCAGGGGGCTCGCTCACCTGAGTGGTGTTTGATTTTGTGGTAGTGATAGCGTCGGAATTTGATGAGGAACTAGTAGTGCTAATTGGTTTGGGACTCAATGGGTCTGCACCTTTAATTTCTAATTGCTTTTTCAGATACGAGTTCCAATAGTTCTTGATTTCGTTGTCTGTTCTCATTGGCAAGTGCTTGGCGATACTTGACCACCTAGGAGGGAAAGAAAAAGTAACAAATCATTATAATGCACTAATATTTACATAAAATCCAATGATGTTTATTCTCATTTTGTTTTCCATAAAAGGTAAACAAAATTATATCAAAATGCATAAATTCTGCACAGTAATTAATTACAAGACTATATATTACAGCAACTAGATAATTCACCTGTTGCCAAGAACTGCATGAAGTCTTAGGATGGTCTGCTCTTCTTCTTCGCTTAATTGTCCTCTCTTAATGTCAGGTCTGAGGTAATTAAACCATCTCAGCCTGCAACTCTTTCCACATCTCTGAAGGCCTGTACAACAGAACCCACACACATTAACTCAAAAATGTTACCGTCTTTTACTTTTCTTACACTGGAAAATGTTATTTACTAGTACATTTAGCTGTGTCCAACAGTAACGGCAAATTATTTATTAGTTAACTGTACTTAGAAAAAGCCAAATTAATTCTACGCACTTCTGTTTCTAACCAGCGGCAATCAAAGGTAACGTTCCACTCCATCATAAGAATAATATATCAGCAGCGCTATTTAGTAGGAACGTGTTGCGAACAAAATTTGCTGGACTAGTCGAGTATGAACGTGCCAATAAAAATATTATAAAAAGTCCAAATTAATTATATAGATAGTATATTTTAGGATTTGTATGTCTAGGTACGAATCCTACCATATACTATCATTTACTTGTGTTTTCATATTATTAATTTGGGCTTTGTATAATATATATTTTTACTAGCCCATTCATCCTCAATTGTCCAGCAAATTCGTTGGCAGCACGTTAGTACTAAATAGCGCTGCTGTAAAATTAAACTAGCGATTTACTATTTCAATTTGAATAATAAAATGTAAAATAAAACAAAGACGGTATATAAGGGTTTGGAGAGAAACTTGACCTGCTTTCTGTGGCAAGGTACGCCAACTTCCTGTGCCATGTTTCTGAATGTAAGATATGAGTTTCTGGTCTTCTTCAACCGTCCATGCACCTTTTTTCATTTCCTCGTGATTGCAGCAAGGAGTCCTTCCCATTTCGCAATAATCAATACTGGAGCCAGGAAATCATATATATGCTCGAGATGAAGGAATATGCTAAACTGGGGGTGGCGGCTTTCTTGCTCGGTTGGGGAAAATTTAGTACACTTCTGCTGTGTGCCTGTGAGAGACAAGTTTTTATGTCTTATCTGAGACGGACAAAATGATCATCGCATTAAACTGTGAGTGTTTCCGTGGCTGTCTTTAAATAGAGCATGCAAAGGCTATATTCAATTATTCATCATTGATATAATATAAGGATTTTTCTAACTTGTACAAACTTGCACATATTAAGGAATTAAAAAATATAGAAATGTTGTATTGGAAAGAGTAGCTTTTAAAGAATTGAATACACAACTTTTAACACAACATTTCTATTTTTGATTCCTTAACACGTGTAATGTTGCACATGTTAGATAAATCGATAATATAAAGGTTTGCTGACGAGTGCATTAAGAGCATTGATTAAGCAATCAACTAAAATTTGTATTTGAAAATGAAATGTAAAACTTTTTTGTATATAATACATCATTTTTCTGTACAAAATTTTCTTTTTTGATTTCTTAAACGGGCATTTATTGGCATTTTTCATAATAAAATAAATAAATGGGTAGAGATATCAACTGACTAAATGTTCTAACGATAAATACCAAGATTTTAAATAAAGGCCTGCGACTACAATTGAGATCACAACGTTTTGATTTTAGAGGTCTTTGAAACCGAAACACGACCATAATTCCGATCGTATCGCCACATTTTTTTGCAATTATCCGTGGTTACGGTAAATGCAACGAAACCACGACAGAGACCATAGCCACAATTTAAAACTTTGATAAATAGTCACTTTAAAAATAAACTCGCAAACCATTTTCTTTGGAAATTGATATTTAGCTATTGCACATCGAATACTTATGGCATGTGGGGACATAGATATTATGGCTGGACCTAGTGGAGATACTGTAATTAACAAGGTGACAAGCAGGAAAACAGTTAAGTTATTATGCATGGCCCATTGGTCCTTCCCATGACTATCTGGAGGCCTATTTGTATTTGATTATTTAATGGATGATAATTGAAAAGCAACTGCAACAGTTTTCATCATTGCACTTATCAATTTTCTTCTGTTAAATAACAAACTTCAATATATGATCACTGGCTGGGACCATTGGTAGTTGTACGTAATAAATTGTGATTCATGCAGGTGAGTGATCTGATTATTATCATATCTTAAATGTATATGGTAAATTGGCTCCTTTAGCTACTTGGTGGATTCAAGGATTATTTTCACAAGTTAGTTTTTGTATTAGCTATGGACTAATTCTCACTCGAGTTTTTAGTCACAGTTAAGGTTCCTTATCTCTTTTCAATAAAGATGTGTTTTGCGAAATTTAATCTCAAATCCTCCACAAGCTTAGTCTATACAACCAACCGTGTGACAGTAATTGGATCCTATCACCATATATTTGAAGTAGAATATAACAAAACCTCATTAGTTACCCAAATGATTCATTGAGTTAGGTATCTTGGAACATGTCAGAATGGATTAGTTATGTTCTATATAGAATTTGAGAAAAGAGTTGCCTTCAAGTCTACAACTGAAACTGTAAGCAACTGTGTAAGGATAAATCTCAAGTTTATTTCAAAAGCATTTTATTTTTTGCGGTTATAAAGCACCGAAAAGAAACTACACGTGAAGGAAAACAACTCGATGTATGGTAGCCGCAGCAGAATAAGCTTAAATTTAAAAAATTGTGCACTAATTATTGGGAAGTGATGGTTGATTTGATCAATAAAGAGCATTTTCTTACCAATAAAATATGATATACTCCTACGGCAACAATAGTAAGAATTTTTTTATCATTAATTTGAAGAGGAATACTACCAATATATTCTCTTTCTTCTAATACAATCTCTCCTTTTGGTTGAAATTCATATGAGTCAAATATTTTGGAAATGAGTTACATAAAAGGGAGTGTGTTGGGAATAGAGTGTTAAGGACTGTGTTGCAAACAAATTTTTTTTTTAATTTGAATTATATTATATGTATTTAAAAAAAAATTCCAATTAACGGTGCAGATTTTTTTAGCATATATATTTAAATATCTTTAAGGGATGTGACATATTATTAATTACATTATTTCTTATAAGGTTTAAACTAATTAACAAGTACAATTAATATTGATATGTAAGAAAATAATTAACTTAATTTTATAATTAGTTAATAATGCATGTGTATCTTATTTTCAGAAGGTAGTGAAACTCAATAATAATAATAAAAAGGTTAAAATACAATTTTGCTCCCCTATCTTATTTTTTTTAGTTTCAAGTTACTTTTCTAAGTAATAAATTTTTCGATTTGTTCCTCTATGTTGTCAACGTTAAACCAAATTAGTCATTTCTATCAGATTTATACTAACGGTATTAGATTTCCATTGTTAATCGCGATAGACACCCATACCTCGCTGGAATCTAAAAATTTTTGCCAGAATCTCCGAATTCTATACAAAACACAAGAAAAAAAAAATAACCCACCTTCTTCCTCTCTTTTCTTAGTCAACACCAATTGTAAACCCGTTGAAATCAACATAGAAATGGGTGTATCTGATGACTATCAGTGGAAATAACCATTTATTCGACAGAAAAGATATTTGAACACCCAAACTTGACACTCATTTTTTATACCTTGGTTAATCAGTGTAAATATTTGGTTAATTCAGTTCATTATATGGTTAATCACGTATAAATATTTGGTTAATTCATGGTGACTCATTAATTATATAAAGAACTGAATTAAATAGATATTTGCATGTGATTAACCAAATATTTACATGATAATAAAAAATAAGCTTCATATGACCCATTAACCATATAATGAACTGAATTAACCAAGTATTTACATGTGATTAACCAGGTGTCAAAAGTGGGTGTCCCAACCAGGTGTGCAAATAACACAACTATTTTTTATTCCATGCACTTTCTCATTCTTTCTGTCTCTAATTTCTTTCTATCTATATAACCCAGATTCTTGTGAAATTTCCACATTTTAGCGAGATATGAGTGTCTCTTGCGACTAATGGTAAACATTTAATACTATTAGTGCAAATCTGATAAAAAAGACTAACTTGGTGTAATGTGAACAACGTAGATGACCAAATCGAAACTTTTTTTTTTAACTTGATATAAGACTAAAAGTATATTTTAGCCCAAGGGATATAAGGTCATATCTATCTTCTTATATGCCAATGTGGTATCCTTAAGAAAAATAATTCATATTCTTTGAAACTTCATAATCAAAAAAATAATTTTTGTATAATATGCAGATCATGGGAATCCTAACAAGATTTACTCATTATTAATTTAGGTGATAATTTTACTGTGGTGATCCTTTGTTGTTTCTTTTGGGTTACTTATGTCATTTTAAAACAAATTCATTATTAATATAATAATTGTTATCAATTTCTAATTTTATCTCTAGATTATTGTTATACTTTTTAATCAATTTTTTCCCTTAATAATCGTATTAATTGGAATTTGTAAGTATATCACGAAGACACGAGCTAGGTAAAAGATTGTGCAAAGCTGAGAGAATGAAATATGGAACGTTGAGTTACATTAGACTAGGACCCTCCAAAAAGTTTGCCTATGGCCCCGAAACTTCTAGACATTTCCCTCATTACATGCATGTCAGTAATCCTTATTATATGTGTTTGTAGGGTTTAAGAGTTCGTCCAACGGTTCTCACATTCGTAGTGTTTTCCATATGATCATTGCGCTTTCTATGTAGTTTCTTGCATCTGTTTTCTTTCTTTTAATGGGATTAGGCGGGGGCTTTGGGGATGATGATGATGTATTTGTTATGTTTAATATAAATGACATCTTAGAGGTTGTGACGGGTTGGCAAACTTCTCTGTTAAGGGAAGCTTATATTTGATAAAACATTTAATAGGGTGGTCCTACAATGTTTAATGTGTAAGGGGCAAGGTTTTAAATTGCGGTCATGGTTGCGGTTGCGGTTACGTTTTGTTTATCGCTATTGTAGACAATTGCAAGAAAACGTGTTTGATGTGGCGGTGATTGCGGTCGCAATATCACTACTGCATCTAGTAGCTACAGTAACACTTATCCTGTAACGTTTGTTAAAGAGTTACCAAATTATACTGAAATAATATTTTTGTAACATTTATCTGAAAAATGTTACTAAAATCGTAGAGGACAGCACAATCAGCACATCCAACTCAGTAACGGCTAAAATATCGTTCTGCGCTCCCGTTCGTGACACTGAACAGTGCCGCGACACTCGATTGTGCAAGTAGGCCACAGATTTGGGCTTGTTCATCGATTTAATTCTTTTGATGTCAATTTCTACAATGCCACCACACTCTATTTCCCTTCTTCTTACTTTATCACTCTCGTCGCAACGTTCTCGAACCTTCCGTGACAAGGGCCGCAGCCATGCTCAACCTTCGGATCCAGCCAATTAGGTCCCTCACATTTATCGATTTCAATTTTTGTTCAACATCCTTCCGATTCTTTTGTCACCTACATTCTCATGAAACTTCGTTGTGCATGGAACAATTTCTCGTGATCTCGAAATGGAACCCTTTTTTTTTTGTTTTTCCTGAATTTTTGAACTTGCAGGAATGTGAGAAGAACGAATTCATCAACCATCATCGCTGTGTTACAACCCACGTTCAGGGTGACATCACGAATCACCAAAACTCTTTTAATTTCATGGGTTTTTTCGCAATTTCCCTTTCGATCTTCATTCACCTGGTGTTCACGTTAGCAATCATTAATCCTTCCGAAGATTTTTTTTTTTTAGCACCAGCTATTTGAGAAAATGCTTCAAAGTTCACGTGAAATGATTTCATTTTTGACATGTGGAGGTGTTTTTGTTGAGCATACATAGTGGATTCGTTTGGTTTAGTGAGCTTGTGGATATTCATCTATGATATTGTATTTTTCTTCTCACCTTCCGAATATAAATCTAAGGTGTAGGTACTCTGAAAATTTTGGGTTTTTAAAGCCATTTGATTGAAATTTCTAACATAGAAAATCTCTCCTAGTTGCTGACAGGGTAATTTGTTTGGATCCTGGTGTTATTCTGAAACTGTGGTGCTGCTGCTCTAATTGTCATATTGTGAACATGTTTTGTTCTGAAGGTTTGGTGCTGCTGCTCTAATCGTCATATAGTGGACATTTTTTTTATTAGTTTGGTGGTTGCTCGTGAGGTGCTTTAATCTTAGGTCCAGGGAGGTGTTATTTTGACTTTGGTGCTTGGGAGTTTTTGGTGTTTTTGATTTTTTTTTTTTTTGTGGGTTTGTGGTGTCTTTGGCAGTGGCTTTTTGGAGCACAGTTTTGTCTTTTTATTGTTTTTGGGTTGAGATACCCCTTGTGCCCTCTTTAATATAAAAAATTTAGGCTATAAAAAAAATTAATTTGGTGCATCAGGTTAATTGATCATGATGGGTATTTGATTATTTTCCTAATGGATGGAGGAATGCTTGGATACTTCTTCAAATCTGTTTGTAGGTGCTTGTGTGGTGGTGTAAAAATTTTGAAGAAAAAAGACAAATATTTCATGCCTTTTGAAATCTGGTTGTTGTACGTTAGCCTTGGGTCAAGTGAATTTTTTTGTTTTGGACATGAAGAGAAACTAAAAGGAAAATAGGTTACCAAAGTTGCTGCACTATTGATTGTCTTTACTATGGTGTTCTTTCCTTTTTTGTTTGATTATAATAAAATTTTCTTGTTCTGAAATTGGTTCACATTCTATCTTGGCCCATTCGATTTTGCGCAAGTTTGATTTTCTGATTGGATCCCATTGGGTGCTATGTGATGATTTAAATAAAATGTTATGTGATGATTTACAATTTGCTCTGTTCTGTTCAAGTGTTCAACACCTCAACTTGACACCCTGTTTCCTTCCCATGTTTGATAGTTAAGTATCTTTCGTGATGTGAGGTAAAAACTTAAACCGAAATGTTTTTCTGACTCCTCACTTGCGACAACTACCGAACAACTACGGTACTGTAGCGCTACAGTTCCGTATCTTTTTTTCTTTTTCTTTTTTTTTTTTTACAAATTTTGACTTTTTTAAATTAAATAAAAAATTTAGCTTTTTTGAATACTGACATTTTTGGTTAATTACGTGTAAATAAATGGTTAATTCAGTTCATTATATGGTTTAATGGGTCATTCTAAAGCTTACAATTATTTTCCACAACCATGTAAATATTTGGTTAATCCTTTGAAAGTGGATGGTTAATTTAGTTATATAAATGGTTAATTCAGCATCCTGATATTTCTAAGTTTTTAAACATCACTTAAAAATATTTGGTTAATCCTTTGAAAATGGATGGTTAATTCAGTTATATAAATGGTTAATTCAGTTATATAACCATTTAAAAAACTTGGATGTTTAAAAACTTGGAAGTATCAGGATGCTGAATTAACCATTTATATAACTGAATTAACCATCCATTTTCAAAGGATTAACCAAATATTTTTAAGTGATGTTTAAAAACTTGGAAGTGTCAGGATGCTGAATTAACCATTTATATAGCTGAATTAACCATCCATTTTCAAAGGATTAACCAAATATTTTTTTAAGTGATGTTTAAAAATTTGGAAGTGTCAAGATGCTGAATTAACCATTTGCATAACTGAATTAACCATCCATTTTCAAAGGATTAACCAAATATTTACATGGTTGTGGAAAATAATTGTAAGCTTTAGAATGACCCATTAACCATATAATGAACTGAATTAACCATTTATTTTACATGTAATTAACCAAAAATGTCAGTATTCAAAAAAAGCTAAATTTTTTATTTATTTTTAAAAAGTCAAAATTTGAAAAAAAAGAAAAAGAAAAGGTACTGTAGCGTTACAGTACCGTAGATTTTCAATAGATGTCAAAAAGCAGATGTTAGAATAACATTGCTCAAACTTAAAAGATACTCCCTCCGGACCTAAATATAAGCAACAAAGTAGCTACATTATTTGGACTTAAATATAAGCAAAAATCAATTAAGTCAACACTATTAAATGTTAGTATTGCAAAAATCAAGAAAATTAAACCAATCAAACCAATTCTCCATTTACTTTTCCTGGAGCATTGCATATTCCCTAGACAATTAACTCTCTTTTTTACACAAATCAAGATAATCAAACTAACTTAACTAACTTTCTTAATATGTGTGAATTTAGTTTTTTTTGCTTATAATTAGGTCCGGAGGTAGTACATTTCTTTTTCTGAATAAACCTATACCCCATATAAAATGGATGAATTAAAAGATGAAGGAATAAGTTGATGCTATTCCCTTTGTATCAGCAAAAATTGTCTAACCTCATAAAGCTACCTTTAAAGTGTTTTATTATCACGGGACATAAGGATCAGATATTCAAGTACACACTCACACTCATGTCTACTACTTGTGATTCTCTCTCATGTCACGAGGCTACCCTTGAGTTATTTTTTCTCGCCTTAAATTTAATTGGTTTTAGTTTTTTTTTTTTTTTTTTTAAGTGCTTTCTCTCTTCTTGCCAATAGGAGTTTTGGTATGTGTGTGCCACTGTTATCTGCACTTTTCTTTGTCAAGCAAATGAACATATATGTACTCCCTCCGGTCTCTATTGTAAGCAAAATTAAATGAGACACAGATATTAAGATAGTTAGTTGACCTCATTTAAAAGGGTCATTGGGAATAAAAAATTAAGTTTGTTACCTAAAATTACCCTTCCTCTTATTTATTAAGCTTGTGTTATTGAGAATAAAAGGAGTCATTGGAAAACAAAATTTGTATTAAATGAAGGGTATTTTGAGAATAACTTTATTAAATGAGAAGAAAGTAGTTGAAATTTGCTTATATTTTGGACCAAAAAATTTGGAAATTTTTGCTTACATTGTGGACCGGAGGGAGTATATATTTTTTTTACAGGTGATGGTGAATGAGAGTCTAAGGAGGTAGCAAGTGATGAGCTTTTCAGCAATATTTCTCTTTGTAGCAATGCTACTGGCCTACTTGTACAATTTCTTTTATTTTCAATTAGACATTCGTGTTTCTGTCTATGGTATGTGCTTGAATTTTTTTTTTCCTTAGTTTTGTATTTGGTTTTTATTGTTCCTCCCTGATTAAACATTTTGATCAATAAAAGTGTTGGATCAGATAACTTGGAAAACCTGAAGAAGCTTGCGGAGCAGTTTCAAAAGCTTGTTCCAGAGGAGACAATTTTTATTTCTTTGTAAATTTTTTTTATAGGTAAATATTAGTGTTAATATTTTGTTAGTATATAGGGTTTGAACTCTTAACCTCCTTAACTCTCCCACCTCAACCACCAAGCCCACCTTATAACCCCTTTCAATGTAATGTTAGTTTCTTTGTAATATTGACATTATTGTAAAACTTGATTTTACTTTAAATTTTTGATGGAGATGAATAACTTTAATTTGTTTTAGTTATATATGAACTATTTTTAGATTATTTTCTTGTGTTTGCTTTGGTTGTTACAAAATTAATTAATGACATCTTTAAAATAAAGATTTAAAATAAATAGCATCTTTAAAATGTTACAAAAAGGTAATTAGTAACATTTTTTAAAATGTCACCAAAAAGGTGGGTAATTAGTAACATTTTTGAAATGTTACAAAAAAATGGTAAATTAGTAACATTTGTAAAAATGTTATAAAAGGGTAAATTAGTAACATTTTTTAAATGTTGTTAATGATGTGTTAAAATGTTGCTAAAATCTTTTAGTAGCATGGTTCAGATATAACACTTGTGAAAATGTTACTAATGCAAATAGCAACATTTTTTGATAATTTAGTAACAATTTTCAAATGTTACTAAATGTCAATAATGTTGTAGTATATACACTACTACAGATTCAGGATTTCATAGTATTTATTTATTTTTACTTTTTATAGCGCTTTCAAGCACTATCTATCTTGGTGCTATTTAAAAAGGTAAACAAACAAATCGTTATCGTAGATGTACCTACGATAGTGCTTCCCCAAAGAAATGCTATCATAGTTATAAGCGTTGTCATAGGGTCTCACAAAAGATAGCGCATAACATAAGAGGCACTATCTTAGCTTGCAACAAAGATAGTGCTTATCTTAGAAAGTGTGGATAAATGATTCTAAATATTTTGATTAATGACTAAATTTAATTCAATTGATGACATATGATTTGCTAATTACTTGTAAAGCTATAATTTTCAAATTAGAATTACGGAGCAAGTAAAGTTTTTTTTTTTTTTTGATAAGCAATGAATATATTAATAGAGTAAAAGGTTTACTCTAACCCAAAAAAGAAAGTTTGATAATTACAACACTGAATTCAGACCAAAAGGTATAAATTCAACCAAAAGCAAACAAAGCAATACGGTTGAACAATAACTCAAGTCCCAAACTCCACACACAACAAAAAAGTGCAGGACTATACAGCTGTAAGCAGAGAACACAGCTAGTATGATAATCCCCCATTAGGTACAGTAGCGCCCCAACTGTTAGAAACTAGTTCTCCACCCTTTTATAACCGTACCATACTGCTGCTGCAGCTTCACATGGCGCCTTTGATGCATTGCATAGGGTTAACACACCAGTCCACAAATGAGAAACCTCCCCTATTTCCTTTAGCATTACTCCATGACCAAACTCTAACTTTTATCAACTCCAATACCCTTTCAAAATCCACAGATCCTTGTTTAAAAATAAGCTCATTCCGGTGTAGCCATAATGACCAAATAATTGCAAACCAAAGTAATCTCCAAGTCTTGTTTGATGACCTACCTGAAACCATTCCAGCATGTTGCAGAAATAAATCCTTCAAGTTCTAGCTAATGTAGTTTGTAATCCCAGCCAACAAAAAACATACATCCACACATTATATGAAAAAGTGCAAGATAGGAATAAATGTGTAGTAGTTTCTACTTCTGCATTACAGAATTTGCAAAAATCTACTCCATCTTGAACAACAATGCCTCTCCTCTGTAAATTTGTTGTTGTTGGGATTTTATCCAATAGTGTTCTCCAGCAGAAAGCACTTATCTTCAGAGGTGCTTTTGTTTCCCACAACAGCTTGTAAGCCGCATCTGGTTCCACAGGTACCACCTCCATTATTTTTAAATAAGCTTCCCTGACCACATATGTAGAAGATGGAGTCGTCCCTTTCTGGTATAATCTGACAGCCAGCAAGTTCATTCAGCAATGTTTCCACTAGTTCTTCCTCCCAAGTAAAGAGTCTTCTTCTCCAAGAAAAACTCCAACTCCAAATACCCTCACTCCAGTGACCCATGTCTGAGACTCTACCTTCCTTTTTGTTGGAAATGTTGAAAAGCCTCTGATAAGAAATTACTAGAGGAACCAAACCTAACCAAGTTTCACTCCAGAAACCTATTTTATTACCCCTCCCCAAGTTCCTAGTTATCCCCTCAGATAACCATCCCACCCTGTAAGCATTGTCCCCCTCTAGACATCCTAAATCTCTCCACCACCTAGACACCTCCCCACCCTCCAGGGATGAAACACACCAAGAGGAACTCCACATAGAAGGATCTCCATACCTCACTTTCAGTACAGAAGACCAAAGTGAATTACTTTCATTAAAGAATCTCCACCTCCATTTTCCCAACAAGGCTAAGTTAAAAGCACTTATGTCCCTAACCCCAAGGCCACCCTCCTCTCTTTTTTTGCAAACCACTTCCCACTTTACCCAACATATTTTCCTACACTCCTCACTCCCACCCCAAAGGAAACTCCTTTGTAATTGGATTATTTTGTTTAACACCTTTTTTGGAGCCCTATAAAAAGAAAGATAGTAAACCGTGAGGCTTGAGAGAACCGCATTAAGGAATGCAATGGAACTCAAAGTGAAACTCATGAAGATGAAAAGATCATGAAGAGGAAAGGATCATGGAGATTGACATTGCGACACCCTACCTTGGGCCGTCACATAGTAACCCGTGCGGAAAATAAAATTAAATTATGCCGGTTGCTTTCGGAAAATACCGTTTTCTAAACCTTCACTTAATACCAAAAATGGTGATAAATTTTTTTTTCTTTTTCCTTTACCTGTTGACTTGACAACATCTAACAACATAAGTAACACACCATATATACATATCTATATGCATCATCGTTTTATACAAGATATCAACTATATAGGGCCTTTATCAGGACGGTCATTCTCCAAACTAAGAAAGTAAATAAAACATAAGGACACATAGTGAAACGTCTAGGCCATATACAAAAATCATGGCTCTCAGTAGCCAGAAAGACAGACAGAATCACTACCCCAAAAATAAAACTACCTACAGCTGGTCACAGACTAGTGGTACCCATTGGGAAGACTAGGGTCTATCCCACTCCCTACCGACGAGTCAGATGATGACACAGCAACACCCTCATCAGGTGAATCATCATCATCATCCAAAGGAATGTACTCGGGTCCATCCTCCACAAACTCCTCCGGATCCTCCTCGGATCAATGACCATCTCCTCTGGATCCACTATAATCTCCTCCTGAGCTGGCTCAGGTGCTGCCTCAGCTACGGGCTGAGCCTCTATCTGTCCATGATCGACCAAGTACTGTGCAAGTAGCCATAAAGGTGGTAGAGATACCTCAACCGTCTCCATCGACCGATGCTCTCTTTGGGGCCCTGTCTCGAGTGTACCCTCTACTGTATGTATATGCCCGGTGTAACGACATACATGGGCTCCCAGGTGGATCACCCACGCATTGATGTTATCGGCGTCCTCAAAATGAAGGCTCTGAAACCCCATGTGGGCTAACGGTATGGCCGGATCCATCTAAACTCAGATAATAACAATACCCATACAGAGAGAAGAGAAACAGTAAAACATGCAAGGGTGAGAACCGATCATCTGGATTTTAAAACAACAACCACATGTACAACTCTCAATCACCACTTAACATGAATATTCAAAAATCAACATTCAAAGATAAACAATATATATTTATCACAGGGTTTCATACCCGACAGTCGTAACCGTTTTTAAAAACATGACACTTCAATATCATCAACTAACTTTGAGACTTAATCTCCGGAGCTCCCACCATCAAGTAACTGAGCTGATCAGGCTCCAATTGCCAAATAAGGCAGAATCAATGCCAGAGATGGCAAAGTTCAAATAACCATTCCACAGTCCAAAACGAGGCAAAGTGGTGTCTATAAATAGCACATGGTTTTCTTGGTCATATATCCATCAAGGCATAGTGATGCAAACTGCATGAATACTTGCCATCAAGCATTCAAGTCCTATGCAAAGGCAAGTCTGCCCTGTAATGCATGAAAAACGTTTTGTTCTCGTTGTTTTCTTTGTGTTCAATCTTTGGTTGTCGGAGCTAAAAGTCTCACGACCAAAACAACATTTTAAACTTTCAAGTTTAATACCTCTTTCAAACCTCTTTCAAACCATAATTGACTCTGAGTCAAAAGTGTGCAAATCACGAAATCTAGACCGATGCACCAGTCGTAGATACGTAGATTTTAGTGCACAAAACCTGAAATACCTCTTATAGGACATTTAGTCCACAACTTCAACCTCTTAGAACTCTAGACCCGACGTCTCGGTTACTAGGCTCGTTCAAACCATTTTTGTTTTGTGAAATACAAAACCAACGTTTCCTCAACTTATCTAAGTTGACGGAAATAACTCATTGTTAATTTAAAATTGATACTTTCAACTGGAAAACCTCATTTGAGACAAATTCTCAGTATTACACGGTATTACCCATTTTAAGACCACTTTCACAATTATTGACGGAATTGTCCGTCGTTTGCCGTTTAAAACGCATATAAGTCAAAATAGGACCCTTTGTAGTAAAATAATTTTTCCAACACTGTAATAAAATATTTTTGAAACTTTTTCGCTTAAAACATTATTTTCTAATATTTAGGAAATTCCTTAGGTGAAAATTAGCAGTGCTAAAATATTTTCACGGTTACGTCCGCTATATAACTCATAAAACGTTCTTTCGCTGTTAAATAATTAGAATAATATTTTTTTTTCCACTTTCTCCCATTTTTCATCAAATAAATAACCAAGTAATATTATATTACTATCTCTTTTGAATTAAACTCATTAATTCATAAAAAAGCTTTTAACTGCTTTTAACCCGTATTTAATTAAGCTCTGACCACTGTCAGGGTTTCCAATCCACATTCCACATCAAATAAATACATCATGTCAATAATATATCAAGTAATAATTAAAGACATGTCATCAAATAAAACAATTAATTAAATGCAGATAATTAAACAATTAACAGCAGATAATTACTAAACGAAGAATGCTAACGACGTAAGAAGTACACACACCAGATAATTAATACAACACAACAAGTACACATGGTTATCGAAAAAAAACCCTTAAGGTAATCCCCTTACCTTAAAGCAAGGTGTCTCTGAAAACAGTTCGTCGGATATCCAAACAACGCTAACGACGCGCGTATACGACAACTTAGCTTATCCTTCATTAAATACAACAATCAATTAACAAACAAAACAACTTAATCAAACCTAAAATCCTACATGTTGGTTTCGGCCTAGGGCTGGTTTTGGAGTTAAAAATTTCCAAAATTTCTAAACTCTTGGATTAAGAACCTATATTCACTTAAAACCCTAAATCAATGATCATGGCATAAGAATAAAAATTAAATCCTCCAAACCCTCAACATATGAGTTTCGGCCATGACCATGAAAATGGTTTAGAGACCCTCATCTAACTCAAATATCATAGATCCAATACCTATACAATTTATAAGATTGAATCATGTTAAGAAATTGAACAAAAATCTCCCCCCCACAAAACCCTAGGTTCGGCCTCATGGGGTTCATAGGGTTCGAAATTTTTTCTTCAAGCAAGCTTCTAGATCTAGAATATAGAGGTGATAAGAGGATTATAGAAATTTTTTTCATCCCATTTGGACATTCCTATGAATTTCTATGAATTTTTGAAGTTAGGAACCCTAAAATGCATCATATAGAGAAAGGCTTCAAAACAAAAAAATATTTGAAGAACATGATGCTAATCAAGGATGATGAGAATGGTATACCTCTTAGATTCACGAAAATAGCAAGAAATCAACACCTTCCTTCACAAATTGAGCCTAGGTAACTTAAGAGCTTTAATGGAAAATGAGCAAAGTCTTGATGTAGGTGATGACTCTAGCTATTTATAGAAGTGGAGATGGACCCTTGAATGCCTTGGGCCGTGGAGAATGGAAGAGAATTGGGTCCACTCATAAATTTTCAAGGACAAAAGTGTAATCTTGCTTTAGGTTAACTTGTAGTTAAAATCAACTAAAGGGTATTTTGGTCTTTTCCTCCTAAAACTAATCATGACCATGGGGAGTCATCTATATGACTCACCCCTAGTGAGTCATCATGATGTGACATGTCCTTTATCCGTTAACGGGTCCCGCAAATCCCGTATTCAGCTCCGTTGTTCACCCGATTTAATATAACGCCCGGATATTATATATTATTTCACTTTTTAGTAAAAAATTTAAAAATTTCCAAAATTGTTGGGAATTAAAAATAAAACCTAACCATTTCGTTCACGAGTCAAAATTAGGCCATTTGAGCAGTAAAATCCTTACTGTCAGTAAAACGCAGATCGGGTTTCGTCTGAATTTTTGACCCAAAATTTAATCGTAGCTTTCGACGGTAAAGTATAATATGGATATGATCTTGGTTTATCCAAAATCATTTTCTAAGTTTAAAAATAAATTTCTAAACGTTTCTGTTTATGTTACTGATATAAAAACAGTAAACAGCCAAAAACCGGGTGTTACAGACATGAAGAAGGAGCATCATAAGCAAAGTAAATGGAAGACAAGTTTAGATGCATATATAAAGGAATTTCTAAATTTAATTCTTAGTTAAGCTCTCAAGAAAAAGGAAAATCAATTTTCAAAAGTAAAGAATCTTTTAAAATGAACTTAGAATTGAAAAGGTTAATTAAAGGATTAGTACATCTATATATACATATGTGTACTTTCCTTTAATTAACTAACTTTGTATTGAAATCTATGTACACATCTATGTATAAGTGTTATACATCGATTGACACTTGAGTTACTTGAGCTGAAAATGTTTTAGAAATATGTACATCTATTAGTACATCTGTGTTTAAGTCGGAACAGAACCTGAAAGTTTTGAAATGCATATATAATCGAATTAGCATAATCGATGTATATTGTTCTGGACTAAAATACACAAGTCTTAAAGAAATACATTGATGTATTAAAGAATGTAATCTATTGACTCAAGAACATTCAAGAACATAATCGATGTACACAAGAAAATATTCTATGTACATAGGAAATCAATCGATGTACACATGTTCTGAAAGTGAAAATCTGGTTTAATACATCTATGTACTAATTGATTGACTGGTTACAGGATTTAAAATTCAAATATGTTTTAATCTTAACTGATTAGTTATGCATGTCCAACAGATCTATTTTGAATTCTAACTATATAAGGACATGTTCATAATACACATTTTCTATGAAAAAGAGAGGATAAGAACTCATTTTTCGAAATCAATCACAGAAAATTCTTTGAGAGCTTAGCATTGAGAAAATGTGAGATATTTCTATAGAGCTTCAATTTGTAAATCTGATTACTGAGAATCTGTATACGAATTCTTTGATTTCAACTTTCTGCTTAGAGAGAAGTGTCTCTCATGGGGTGTTCAAGAGTATAAGGGACTCTTGGTGTTGTGCAAGGGTAGAAGGAACTCTTGTGGTTGTGAAGATTGCTTTAAAAGTCGTCATAAGGGTAGAAGGAACCTAGAAGTGAAGCTTTTGTAAAGAATCTTGTAAATTTGTTTTGATTAGTGGACGAAACTCACGGAAGTGTGGAGACTAGATGTAGGTTACCAGAGGAGGTAGCTTAGCCAGCATAAAATTGGTTTGCGTTTCTCTTTCCCTTAACTCTTTTATATGCTTATTGATAATTGTTAGAGTTAGAAGCATGTTAGGGAAATCTTTATGATTTGTTTTGTTTTGTTAATATTTGACATCTGAAATCTAAGTCTTGTTAATCTGAAATATAAGGACCATCAGTGATGATCTACCACAGATCTGAGTTTGTGGACATGAAGAACCATTGGAATCTTTCTTTCCAATACATGTAGTTTTCTCCATTGAAGAAGAGAGGTCTGGTCATGGATGTTCCTTCCATCCCTGAGTTGCTTCCACTTGTACTAGCTCCATCTGTCATGATTTCTGTTCAACAGGATCTTTCCTCAACACTGTTAAGTGCTCAACCTAAAGGTTAAGCTCCAATGCCAACTGAAATAAACACATGAAAACACAAGAAGGGGGTTGAATCGTGTTTTCACTTAAACTTTTCAAAAATATGAAACTTTTCTCAAAGACGTAGTATCAGACACTTTAATGCGTCTGATGCAGTTTAAACATAGAATATGTTAATTTAATTTAAACACTTTTAACCTCAATTAGCAAAATAAATATATGAAGCAAACTTAAAAGGATAAGGATAAGGAAGTTGACACATAAATTTATACTGGTTCACCCCAAACATTGGGCTACGTCCAGTCCTTGGTTTCGCCAAGTGTTACACTATAACTGAGTAGGTTACATGTGACACCCTTCTCGAATGCTACATTGTCTGTGACTTTTCTAGTTTATAAGACCAAGTAAAGCGGAAAATAATTGTTTTACCAAAAATGGGTTTACTTTTTTTTTTTTCTCTTTAGCAAATGATACCATACATACTCTTTAACATATAACATCCACTGATATATATATATATATATATATATATATATATATATATATATATATATATATATATATATATATATTACAAACATTCTCGAGTATCAACAGTCATACATATTCAAAAAAAGACGGAAATAACAACGCCCGCAAAACAACGATAACTTACTGGAAATATGTTTATAATAATAGTAACAACTTTAGAGACATAACTCTATAAAATATAACATAGACACGAGACTGGCCAAACACAAAATACTGCCAAAATGTCTGTTATACTAAAGCCCTTGAGACTGTGTCCATGTCTCTATGTACTCTCAAACTCCAGCGGGTGTGATGGAGAAACAATGTTGTCGTCATCTTCGCCCGACGTAAGATAGAAAACAGCAAACCAGAAAATATAGAAATGAGGTGAGATTTTCGTTCATCTTACACTTAAGGCAGACATGCAGTGGTACGACACACAGGTACGTACAAATATGAATAAATAGTTATCATCCATCACAACAGAAATAATAATGTGTCACAACAACATAATCATGAGGCACCATTTTTCCTAGATAGAAGACATCTAAGACTCGAGGAATGACTTTTGATTCCCTATACCATAGTTTTAACAAACAGTCAAAGAGAGTGGTTCGGATGATTGTTCCAGAGTCCACCAGCCTTAGGTAATAAAATGTGTCAATAGTTGTCATCGTGCACATAGGCGTTTTTCTGGAACATCCTTCACTACCATAAAATACATAGTGTCTAGTAGAGTATGTCGGTGTATTACAAGATCACCATGCCACAGAAGAGCAACCAACTGGGCCTATATGAGTATTTCATACCCCGACACCCCTAAGCATCAATAGATCATCACTATGAAATTCGCACCCGCATTAAAGTGTTAGCTCAATCTCCTAGGCACAACGGCCTTACAGAACATAGTTTCACTATGTGTTTAAGAAAACTTTGCCGGAAATGTGTTCTTCTCGTCCATCCATCGGATAACATTGTTTGACTCCATCGGAATCCTTTCAACGTACCGTAACAGATGCTAGATGTTCTTAAGTCTGAATCACCGGTACTTAATCATCATGCTAATCGATGTACACCAGAAAATATTCTATGTACACAGGAAATCAATAGATGTACACTTGTTCTGAAAGTGAAAATCTGGTTTAATACATCTATGTCCTAATTAATTGACTGGTTACAGGATTTAAAATTCAATTATGTTTTAATCTTAACTGATTTGTTATGCATGTTCAACGAATCTATTTTGAATTCTAACTATATAAGGACATGTTCATAATACACATTTTCTATGAAGAAGAGAGAATAAGAACTCATTTTTCGAAATCAATCACAGAAAATTCTTTGAGAGCTTAGCATTGAGAAAATGTGATATATTTCTATAGAGCTTCAATTTGTAAATCTGATTACTGAGAATCTGTATTCGAATTCCTTGATTTCAAGTTTCTGATTAGAGAGAAGTGTCTCTCGTGGGGTGTTCAAGAGTAGAAGGGACTCTTGGTATTGTGCAAGGGTAGAAGGAACTCTTGTGGTTGTGAAGATTGCTTTAAAAGTCGTCCTAAGGGTAGAAAGAACCTAGGAGTGAAGCTTTTGTAAAGAATATTGTAAATTTGTTTTGATTAGTGGACGAAACTCACAGAAGTGTGGAGACTAGATGTAGGTTACCAGAGGAGGTAGCTTAACCAGGATAAAATTGGTTTGCGTTTCTCTTTCCCTTAACTCTTTTATATGCTTATTGATAATTGTTTGAGTTAGATGCATGTTAGGGAAATCTTTATGATTTGATTTGTTTTGGTAATATTTGATATCTAAAATCTAAGTCTTGTTAATCTGAAATATAAGGACCATCAGTGATGATCTACCACAGATCTGAGTTTGTGGATATGAAGAACCATTGGAATCTTTCTTTCCAATACATGCAGTTTTCTCCATTGAAGAAGAGAGGTCTGGTCATGGTTGTTCCTTCCATCCCTGACTTGCTTCCGCTTGTGCTAGCTCCATCTGTCATGATTTCTATTTAACAGGATCTTTCCTCAACACTAGTAAGTGCTCAACCTAAAGGTTAAGCTCTAATGCCAACTGAAATGAACACTTGAAAACATGAGAAGGGGGTTGAATCGTGTTTTCACTTAAACTTTTCAAAAACATGAAACTTTTCTCAAAGACGTAGTATCAGACACTTTAATGAGTCTGATGTAGTTTAAAAATACAATATGTTAATTTAATTTAAACACTTTTAACCTCAATTAGCACAGTAAATATATGAAGCAAACTTAAAAGGATAAGGATAAGGAAGTTGACACATAAATTTATATTGGTTCACCCCAAACATTGGGCTACGTCCAGTCCTTGGTTTCACCAAGTGTTACACTATAACTGCGTAGGTTACATGTAACACCCTTCTCGAGCGCTACATTGTCTGTGACTTTTCTATTTTATAAGACCGAGTAAAGCGGAAAATAATTCTTTTACCAAAAATAAGGGTTTACTTTTTATTCTTTTCTATTTAGCAAATGATACCATACATACTCTTTAACATATAACATCCACTCATATATATAAATATTTTACAAACATTCCCAAGTACCAACAGTCATACATATTTAGAAAAAGACGGAAATAACAACGCCCATAAAACAACAACAACTTACTGGAAATATGTTTATAATAATAGTAACAACTTTAGAGACATAGCTCCATAAAGTATAACATAGACACGAGACTGGCCAAACACAAAATACTGACAAAATGTCAATTATACTAAAGCCCTTGAGACTGTGTCCATGTTTCTAAGTACTCTCAAACTCTAGCGGGGTGTGATGGAGAAACAGTGCTGTCATCATCTTCGCCCGACGTAAGATAGAAAAAGCAAACCAGAAAATCAGAAATGAGGTGAGATTTCCGTTCATCTTACACTTAATGCAGACATGCAGTGGTAGGACACGCAGGTACGTACAAATATGAATAAACAGTTATATGATCCATCACAACAGAAGTAATAATGTGTCACAACAACATAATCACGAGGCACCGTTTTTCCTAGATAGAAGGCATCTAAGACTCGGGGAATGACTTCTGATTCCCTATATACCATGGTTTTTAAAAAACAGTCGGAGAGAGTGGTTCGGAGGATTGTGCAGGAGTCCACCAGCCTTGCGTAATAAAATTCGTCAACAGTCGTCATCGTGCACATAGGCTTTTTCGGGAACATCCTTCACTACCAGAAAATACATAGTGTCTAGTAGAGTATGTCGGTGTATTGCTAGATCACCATGCCACAAAAGAGTAAACCAACTGGGCCTATATGAGTATTTCATACCTCGACACCCCCAAGCATTAATAGATTGTCACTACGAAATTCGCACCCGCATTAAAGTGTTAGCTCAGTCTCCTAGGCACAACGGCCTTACAGAACATAGTTTCACTATGTGTTTAGGAAAACTTTGCCGGAAATGCGTTCTTCTCGTCCATCCATCGAATAACATTGTTTGACTCCATCGTTTTGTGGACATGAAGAACCATTGGAATCTGCCTTTCCAATACATGTAGTTTTCTCCATTGAAGAAGAGAGGTCTGGTCATGGATGCTCCTTCCATCCCTGGGTTGCTTCCGCTTGTGCTAGCTCCATCTGTCATGATTTCTGTTCAACAGGATCTTTCCTCAACACTGTTAAGTGCTCAACCTAAAGGTTAAGCTCTAATAACAACTGAAATGAATAGGGATGGCAACGGGGCAGGGCAGGTATGGGTAGCACTCACCCGCCCCCCGCCCCGTCGGGTGAAAACCCTACCCGTCCCCGCTCGTTACCCGTGCGGGTACCCATTTGACGGGTATTTAGCGGGTTTGTGGATACCCACGGATGTTACGGATATCCACGGATACTTGTTTAATCTGTTAACATCAACAATTTTTTTTCCAGAAAAGCTTTTATCATTGTAATGCTGGAACACTCTAACCCTTGAAGACTACAGTAGGCAATTAATCCTAGAAGAATACAGTATATAAATCTTATTTCTATCCTTTGAAGCACTCTAAATCTCTAATAGTATCTGTTTGTAATTGCTATGGTCCTTAGTCTCCTAAAATACAAGACATCATAATTCATACATCATCTGTAGGGGAATGCCAAATTCATCCCATGCAGGAAGGGAACTCATATCTTGGCTTTTCAAATATGTCAAATGACATGAGTTATCTCAGAAACAGACCCTAAACATCAAATTTAAAAATGAAATTCTATACATCCTTAGGTTTTTATCAGAATAAAGTGAACTAATTAAGTTACATTTATTATGACAATAACCCAAAACAGGGGTTACTGGGAAACTGAGGAACCCAAAACAGGGGTTACATTTATTCGCCCTTCACCTGCGTGACGCGAACGGAGAAGGAGGACGGAAGTGACCAGACGGCGGTGGAGGACGACGCGGCTGAGACAGACGGGGCGACAGATCTGGATTTGGGTTCGCGTGGAAGGGCTGTTGGTGAAGAGAGGCTAATATAGATCGACAACGTGCAGGCGATGCGTGGACAGCGAGGGGCGACTGACACGGAGGCTTGTACGACGGAGCGTGGAGGGGTTCTGCGAGGGGCGGCATCGTACTGTAGTGGTGCGGTTGCTGAGTGTTGCTATCTTTCATGGGAAAATCTTGGGCGAGCGAGACTCGCGAGAGTGAGAGGAACTGGGCGGCAACCGGCGAGGAAAAGGGGAGGAAGACTGAGTCAAAGGGAGTGAGTGAGTGGAGGAAGAAGGGAACGACGCAGAGAATGAAATGGAAGAGGTGAGCGAGAGGAACTATAGTGTATATTAGGTTAGGGTTAAAAATCAGGGACATTTGTGTAATTCCACTATCAGGGACGGGTATCCACGGGTACGGGTACCTCAACACCCGCCCCCACCCCATTAACAAATGGGTAATAAAAATACCCGTTTATTTTACCCACGGGTACCCATTAAGACCCCCGCCCCGTGCCCGTTGCGGATTTTATCCCCGGATACCCACGAGTACGGGTAAAATTGCCATCCCTAGAAATGAACACATGAAAACACAAGAAGGGGGTTGAATCGTGTTTTCACTTAAACTTTTCAAAAATATGAAACTTTTCTCAAAGACGTAGTACCAGACACTTTAATGCGTCTGATGCAGTTTAAACATAGAATATGTTAATTTAATTTAAACATTTTTAACCTCAATTAGCACAGTAATTATATGAAGCAAACTTAAAAGGATAAGGATAAGGAAATTGACACATAAATTTATATTGGTTCACCCCAAACATTGGGCTACGTCCAGTCCTTGGTTTCACCAAGTGTTACACTATAACTGCGTAGGTTACATGTAACACCCTTCTCGAGCGCTACATTGTCTGTGACTTTTCTATTTTATAAGACCGAGTAAAGCGGAAAATAATTCTTTTACCAAAAATAAGGGTTTACTTTTTATTCTTTTCTATTTAGCAAATGATACCATACATACTCTTTAACATATAACATCCACTCATATATATATATATTTTACAAAACATTCCCAAGTACCAACAGTCATACATATTTAGAAAAAGACGGAAATAACAACGCCCATAAAACAACAACAACTTACTGGAAATATGTTTATAATAATAGTAACAACTTTAGAGACATAGCTCCATAAAGTATAACATAGACACGAGACTGGCCAAACACAAAATACTGACAAAATGTCCATTATACTAAAGCCCTTGAGACTGTGTCCATGTCTCTAAGTACTCTCAAACTCCAGCGGGTATGATGGAGAAACAGTGCTGTCGTCATCTTCGCCCGACGTAAGATAGAAAACAGCAAACCAGAAAATCAGAAATGAGGTGAGATTTCCGTTCATCTTACACTTAATGCAGACATGCAGTGGTAGGACACACAGGTACGTACAAATATGAATAAACAGTTATATCATCCATCACAACAGAAATAATAATGTGTCACAACAACATAATCAGGAGGCATCGTTTTTCCTAGATAGAAGACATCTAAGACTCGAGGAATGACTTCTGATTCCCTTAACCATGGTTTTAACAAACAGTCGGAGAGAGTGGTTCGGAGGATTGTGCCGGAGTCCACCAGCCTTGCGTAATAAAATGCGTCAACAGTCGTCATCGTGCACATAGGCTTTTTCGGGAACATCCTTCACTACTAGAAAATACATAGTGTCTAGTAGAGTATGTCAGCGTATTACAAGATCACCAATGCACAAAAGAGCAACCAACTGGGCCTATATGAGTATTTCATACCCCGACTGTAACAGCCTGATTTTCATTATACTGTTTAACCAATTAAAAAATAAGTAATTATATTTTAATATGAAAATTAGAAAATATTTTTTTTAATGAAAATAAAATCATATTCGTAGTCTATCTCATGGTAGAAGGCTATGGTGAAAATTTGGGTTGAAAATTCAGACGGAGCCCGGTCTGCGTTTTTACTGACAGTAAGTTTTTACTGAGCAGAAAACTTAAATTTGACCCGTGAACGAAATCATTAGTGTTTTTATAGTGTTTCCTTGAACATTGGTTAATTTCAAAAATTTGAGTTTGGAAATAAAATGTAATATTTTATTCGGGCGAAATTACGATCGGGAACCTGAACCGAGAATGCAATGGAGCAGAATGGGGAACATAAAAGAGTTGAAGTGACTTGATGAGGGTTGATGTGACTTGATGGACTAAAGTTTATGACACATCTAAAAGTAATAATCATGACACTTTTTGAATTTAATTTTTTTTTATTCCTAAAACTCATTTTACCTCACTTTTTCCAACCAAACACACCACAACCAAAACTTGGAGCCCAAGCACATTTCCTCTCTCCTCAAGCACGAAAATCCCTCTCTCTTCCTCTATATTAACACTTCATCTTCTTCCTTTCTCTCATTTCTTCCTCCTACAACTAAAAACTCCATTTTCTTCTTTCTCTCCCAACTTCAAGCACATAAAGCTTGCATTTTTACTTATATTTTCACTGCAAGTTCTCCACAAGAGTTGATCCTTGCATCAAGGGTAATACTCTCATACCAATCTTTTTGCAAGTTTCACCTTTTATTTTATAGTTTACTCTACTTTTTTCATTAAGTGTTCTTAATGGGTTTCCAACTTCTAAAACCTCTAGAAAATTGTACAAATATTCTTTTGAGTTGAAACCACTTTCTATAGTCTTGTATTAACCTCTAGTTTCACATACAATGAGCTTGTGTTGAACAAAAATTTTTAGTCATTTCTTCCAAGGATGGCCGAAACCTATACATGGTGGCCTAGGATGTTTTGTTTCAACTTGTTGTTAAATGATCATGTGTTTGAGCTTCTAAATACCCCTTGATCTTAAAGTCTATAATGTTGGAAGGCTTGATAGCTTGTTGTCCTATGATGGCTAAACCATGAGGTTTTGAGGCTTAGGAGGCTTGATTCAACTTTTCAACTATGATCATGGGTTTAGAACTCTTAATACATTGTGATGCCTATGAGTTTTCATCAAACAAATAACTTTTCTTCATTCTCCTAGGCTATGCCGAAACTCAATGTTTTGGAGCTAGGATGTTTGAGTTTTCATTTTCCAAAAATGATCATGGACTTGAGCTCCTTAAGACATTAGGATGCTAAGTCTAAGAGATTGGAAAGTTTAAAGGTTTCTAACCTAGTAATCCTATGATGACCGAACCTATGAGGTTATGGACCTAGGATGTCTTGTTTCGATTTTTCCAATATGATCATGGATTTGAGCTCCTTAATACATTTGGATGCTAAATCTAAGAGATTGGAAGGTTTAAAGATTTATAGCCTATTTTGGTGAATGAGGCCGAATCTAGAGTCTTTGGAACAAAGAAGTTTTGTTTTATTTTTTCAAAGTAGGATCATTGATTTGAACTCTTTAGTACCTTTTGATGTTAAATCCAAAAACTTGAATCCAACAAAGTTTTCTAGCCTATTTTATAATATAGGGCCGAAACCCTACCCTAAGAGGTTAGATGATTTTATTCAATATTTTCAAGTTATAACAATTGATCTAAGCTACCTAGAACCAAAATGATATGTATCCAAAAGCTTAGGTTGAGAAAAGAATCCTAGCCTCATTTTGATGAGTTGGTCGAACCTAGCATAAAATACACATAGATGAGTTTGTTTGATTAATCAGTATTTATATCATTTGGTTGAAGGTGGAATTGGTAATTTGTGGTGTGACAACAAGGAGCTACGAGTTCGAGCTTCCAGTGATAACTCAGGTGGGGGAAAGAATCAACCTATCGTCGGAATCGATAAGTAGTAGATTATGTAGTAATTATGTAGGGCGACCTAAACCCTACTAGAAGTCGAATAATCGACAAGACCAGAATCACTTCAAATTGCTTTTATAAAACATCCATGGTGATTCGGGTATTGTAGGTTTATCGATATTAGGTTGATGTTTATACTGTTGATGGTTGATTTGAGTTTTATTACCTTTATTGAACTGATTTAGTGCTATGTTAATGTTTTGGAATATCTTTGATTGATTTGATGTTATGCATGATCTATGTGGTATTTACTTTATGCTTAGTGGATTAAGCGAATATATATATGTTGTCTAAAAGATGAGTTGTTTTGGGCGTGAGGATCATGATGACTTTTAGAGGTGCCTAACCTAAATGAATTATGTTAAAGAGGTGTTGTGACATAGAGCATGTGTTGAGGTCTTGACGAGAGGTTAAGGCACTAGGTTATGACCATAGGAGTCTGTGAGGTTCATAAGTTGTGTTGTTTCTATAACCGTATGTCGGACACATACGAGACCCGAAGTCCTTGTGGGACCGTCCAAAGGGTAAACTTAACTTGTGCAACTATGAGTGTCATTGCTTTGCATGAGCACCTCTGGGAGTGGACGAGGTGTGCACCGGGATCATCGTGCAGCTATAGTGTCACGCTTTGCGTGAGCGTTCTTGCCATGGTGAAGGTGTGCACCAGGATAATCGTGCAGCTATAGTGTCATTGCTTTGCATGAGCACCCACGGTCCGGGGTATGCACCGGGACAAATGTGCAGCTATAGTGTCATTGCTTTGCATGAGCATTCTCACCATGACTAAGGATGTGCACCGGGAATGGGACGTGTCGCTTGGACGACTGACCGATAACCATAACTATGATAGGGAAACTGTAGCCATTTCAGTATCAAGGTTTAGTTACAGGAGTGAGGGTATGAGTGAATATAAGAATTTTATGGAAGATGGATGACTTGACTGATGCTGTGTCTGTGATAATTACTGTATAGTTTACTATGACTCTTTTCCGCTTTTGATGATAGAACTGTTTCTTATCCCCTTGTATCTTCTGTATGTTTGTTTCATCTCTTATGGATCGTGTTCGAAGACCCTGTGGCTGAGCTGAACGAAGAGGAGCTGGATGGGACTCCCTACGAACCGGATGCTGGAGGACGAGCCGTGACCCCTGATGAGTAGGGTCTAGTTTAGTTATGGCCAGTGCGTCTGTGTCGTGACGCTTTATCTTTTCCGCTTATGTTTTGTATAACTATGCACCTGTTAGGGATCCTATTGACGGGATGCCCTGAAACAGTGTTTGATAACTCTGATGCATTAAGTATGTTTAATATAATTATGTTTTCATATTCTGTTCTATATGAATCTGTTTGCTTAAGAAGTTAAGTTTTAATTTCTACGTATTTTCACGTTAAGTTTACGAAAAGGAATATATTTATCAAGGTTTATTTTTTCTAATAAAACACCGAGGCACAGCGGGGTGTCTCACCGACAGCCCCAAGCATCAATAGACTGTCACTACGAAATTCGCATCCGCATTAAAGTGTTAGCTCAACTCCTAAGCACAACGGCCTTACAGAGCATAGTTTCACTATGTGTTTAGGAAAACTTTGCCAGAAATGCGGTCTTCTCGTCCATCCATCGGATAACATTGTTTGACTCCATCGGAATCCTTTCAACGTACTGTAACAGATGCTAGATGTTCTTAAGTCCGAATCACCGATACTTAATCATCAAGCTAAAGTTCTCAAGTAACCTTTCATCTTTATGCAAAGTTTTCTTAAAATACTTGATTAAAATCCTAGCACATTATGAGATTAGGATACAAGTCCAATTATTTATTTCTCTTTACTTTTCTAGTTGAGCCTTTTTCTTTGGCTTCCAATAAAACAAATCATTCTGAGTCCATTAAATTTTATGGAATATGGATAATGAATTATCCATACTTTATGACATAAAGTTGTGTTCCACCCCACGTCATAAATTATTAAGTTCGTATTTTCACTAAGTCGTTCTTGACTTCGGTTTTTGCATCTTACCGTAAAATCTTGTCTTTGAAGACTAAAATCCTTTTAGCTTAAAGTCAACACCTTTAGGTAAAATCAAATCCATTTTCAAGAATAATTTCCCTCAAAGATACTTAGGTGTCAATTTCTCCAAAGCATTTTCTCGAAAATCCTTAAAAACGTTTGACGACGGTTTCGCCGCTTTAGACTAAATTTAGGCCCAAAAGCTATATTTTTGAAAACATGGTTCTTCACCTCAAATGTATTACTCTCCTAGGTTATCTTACTCATATGAAAATGTTGAAACACTGATTTTCAATCAAAATCTTCATTTATACAAAATTTCTAAGAATTTGACCGAACGTCGTTAATTTTGTAAATCGCGTAAATCCTTTTTCAACGATTTTACACTCTAATAGTCCAAAACTCATTTTGGAGTTTTAGAAACAGTTTTATAGGCATGAAAAACAGTTTCTAACTGTACAATTACATAAATTTTCGAAAATTGCAGTTTAGTCCCTAAACTTTCATTAATTACAAAAAGGTCCTCATTCACTTAAAACCTTATAACTTTTTATTTATAACTTCAAATCACTCCAAACCAACTTCTTTATAAATATTTTTCAGTTTCCCTCAAAATTTACAGAAATTACATTTCTGCCCCTAATATTTTACAATAATTGCAAAAAGGTCCTTTTTTACAAAAAGGCTTATAACCTTTTATGTATTATCCAATTAACACCAAACCAATTTTTATGGTTTTGTCTCATCAAGGACTACAATCGTAACACACAAGAATATGAATTTCAGTGCAGCCACTGAAATTCTCAGAATTTGCATTTTAGTCCCTAAGGACTCACAAATTCATAACTTTCATTATACACATCCAAATCAATCCAAACCAATTTCTATATTCTTATTTATTCATTCAATCATCATAAAAATTATTCAAACAATTTAAATCATCATGAAACCCTATTAAACTGCCAAGGCCGAATGGCTTAAACAAGTTATTTATATAATTTTCTCAAATAGTCATGCATCATATAATCATATTCAACATCAATAGTAATTCTTCCACAAACACAAACATCAATCAATCCCTCCAACAGGATCACACATATTCCAAACAATAAATTTCACAACTTTCAAACAATGATTTACAAAACCATTTACACTAAATAACACTAAATAAACCATCAACATGTCTACCCTAAGGTAGGATGATGGTAATCTCCCCCATACCTTTGTTGATCACTTAGAGGATGATGTTCATCTAGGGCTCCAAGGTTTTGTACTTAAAACCTAGCCATGAACAATCAACAAAACAACAAGTTAAATGATGAAGAAAAACCATCTAAACCACTTGATGAGTGATTCGGCCAAGACAAGAAAAATAGGCTAGAGATCTCTAAATTTTTCAAGCTCTTGGATGATGAAAATAGAAGTCATATTAAGATCATAGAAATTGGAATCACATTAAAAGGATTTTTCTATGATTTTCTAGAGATTTTTGAAATTCTGGATCTAAGAATTTGAAATTTGTGAAAACTTGAAATAGAAAGAAAAGTTGTGAAGGAAAAGGAAGGTATGATCATGAATCACAAGAATCTACCTTTAGAATTCGAAGAACCAACAAGAACTTACACTTCCTTTGTAAATCAAGTGTAAGACTTAAGTGTTTGTGTCAAAGTGTAAGAACATGAACCAAATGGAGGAAATGAAGTGAAAACGGCCTTTTTATGGGATGATGGCCGTGAGTTTTCTAGGGCAAAATGGGCCAAATTTTGCTTGGTTCAAGTTGTAATTAAAATGGAGGTTTAAGGGCATTTTAGACATTTCACATATAACCATCATTACTTGCCTTTAATGCAAGATGACTAACCCCTATGACTCACCCCCATGAGTGATGACTCATTGTGCTCATCCACCCGGCATCGGATTTTGTCTCTGCACCTCCATTCTCAATTCCGTTGATCCTCGATCGTCGAGTACTTGCCCGATTATCGTATGATAACCTATTTATTTTGAAAATTTTCAAAATAACCACTATGGTTGGAAATAAAATATAAACCTTAATTGTTTTGTTCTCGGGTTAAAATTAGGTTTTCTGACCAGTAAAATCTTACTGTCAGTGAAAACGCATATCGGGTTTCGTCTGAGTTTTAAACCTAAATTTTTACCGTAAGCTTCTACCATAAGGTAGAGTATAATTATGATTTTTATTTTATTAAAAATCATTTTCTAGATCTAATATAAAAATTAAAAACAATTAAAATTCCACTGATAATTGGAAAACAGTAAAAACAGCAAAACGGTAAAAACAGTAAAAACAGGGTGTTACAATACTACCCCTCTAAAAAGAATTTCGTCCGCGAAATTAAAGTTACCTTAAAACAAATGCGTATATTTTTCCTTCATCTGGTCCTCCAACTCTCATGTAGCATCTCCTGACGTTGCATTCCAGATCACTTTGACCAATGAAATTGTCTTCCCTCTTAGTTGTTTCACTCTTTGATCCTTGATCCTCACAGGTAATGCCTCATAGGTTAAGTTATCTTTCAATAGTACTGTCTCAGGTACCATGACATGACTAGGATTAGGAATATACTTTCGCAATTGAGATACATGGAAAACACTATGAAGATTTGAAAGAAAAGGCGATAAGGCAATTTGGTAAACCACAGGACCTACTCGACGAAGAATTTGGTAGGATCCAATGAATTTAGGAGTGAGTTTCCTGGACTTAATTACCCTGCCAACCCAAGTCATAGGCGTGACTCTCAAAAACACATGATCGCCTTCCTTAAACTCAAGAAGTCGTCGTCTCTTGTCCGCATAACTTTTCTGTCAACTCTGAGTTGTCAGCATTTTCTCCTGAATCATTTTTACCTTTTCTGTTGTCTGTTGCACGATGTCTGGTCCCAACACTAAACTTTCTCCATCTTGGTACCAACACAAAAGTGTTCTACATCGTCGACCATATAAAGCTTCATAGGGTGTCATTCCTATGCTCGAGTGGAAACTGTTGTTGTAGATGAATTCTATCAACGGTAGAAATTCATCCCAACTTCCAGTATACTCCAACACACAAGCTCTCAGCAAGTCTTCAAGTGATTGGATTGTCCTCTCCAATTGTCCATCCGTTTGTGGATGATACGCCGAACTCAGTCTGAGTTTTGTTCCTAGTGACTCTTGTAGACTTTGCCAGAACCTTGACGTAAATCTCGGATCTCGATCAGAAATAATGCTAGAAGGTACACCATTTAATCTGACAAGCTCCCCGATGTATAACTGAGTCAATTTCTCCAATGAATACTTTATATTGATGGACAAAAAGTGAGTCGACTTGGTTAGTCGATCAACTATTACCCATATCGCATCATGTCCCTTTGGGTCTTTAGCAAACTCGTCACAAAATCCATCGCAATACCTTCCCATTTCCATTCTGGAATGTTAAAAGGTTGTAGAATTCCTGATGGTCTTTGATGTTCAGTCTTAGCCTTTTGACAAACTAGATAGGAAGCAACATATTCCATCACGTCTCTCTTCATCCCGTACCACCAATACAATCGCTTGAGATCTTGATACATCTTTGTTGCTCCCGGATGTAAACTTAGTTTACTCTTGTGAGCTTCTTCCAGAATCAACTTTATGATCTCAGAATCGTCCGGTACACAAATCCTTTCACCGAACCTTAAGATTCCATCGGTTCCCTCTTTGAATTCTGATGTTGCTCCTTGTCGCACCAATTCCCTTTCTTGTTGTAGGTACTGATCACTTTCTTGTTTCTCTCGTATCCGTTCAATCAATTCATTGGAAACAGTAATCATACCTAAGCAAAGCTTTCCCGGTGACATTTTCAATCGTCAACTGCATATCTCTAAATTGCTCTAACAACTCTTGCTCTTTGACCATCATTTCAGACGCATGCATTGATTTTCTACTTAAGGCATCCGCTACCACATTTGCTTTTCCAGGGTGATATTGTAGTTGGAAATAATAATCCTTCAGAAATTCCAACCAACGTCTCCGTCGCATGTTGAGCTCCTTTTGATCAAACAAGTACTTCAAACTTTTGTGATCACTAAAAACGTTGAACGTTGCTCCATACAAATAATGCCTCTAGATTTTTAGCACAAAAACTATAGCCGCTAACTCCAAGTCATGAGTTAGGTAGTTCCTCTCATGAATCTTCAATTGTCTAGAAGCATAAGCTACCACTTTCCGGTTCTGCATCAGCACACAACCTAACCCTTGATGCGAAGCATCACAGTATATCTCGAAAGGTTCCTTAGGATCAGGTAACACTAACACAGGTGAAGTAGTCAACCTTTTCTTTAACTCTTGGAAACTCTCCTCGCACGCTTCAGTCCACGCAAACGCTTGGTCTTTCCACGTTAGTTGAGTAAGAGGTCCTATTATTTTGGAGAATCCCTCAATGAATCTCCTATAGTATCCGGCTAAACCCATGAAACTACGAATTTCTGTTACCTTCTTTGGTCTCTCCCATTTTAGAATAGCTTTAACTTTTGACGGATCCACTGCGATACCTTCACTCGAGATAACGTGTCCTAAAAATTGAACTTCATCTAACCAAAACTCGCACTTTTCGGGTTTCGCGTATAATTGTTTCTCTTTTAAGATCCAAAATGTTCAGCATGCTTCTCTGGATTAGGAGAATAGATTAGAATGTCGTCTATAAAGACAACGACAAACTGATCTAGATAAGGATGAAAAATCCTGTTCATGTAATCCATGAATATAGCAGGTGCATTCGTCACTCCAAACGGTATCACAAGGTACTCATAATGCCCATAGCGTGTTCGAAACGCTGTCTTCGGAATATCCTCCGCCTTCACATGAATCTGATGATAGCCAGATCGTAAATCTATCTTTGAGAAAACTACTGCTCCATGTAACTGATCCATCAAATAATCTATCCTCGGTAGTAGATATTTGTTCTTGATAGTCACTTTGTTTAACTGACGAAAATCTACACATAAGTGAGAAGTCCCATCCTTCTTCTTCACAAGCAAAACTGGAGCTCCCCAAGGTGATACACTAGGTCTTATGAATTCTTTCCTTATCAGTTCCACTAGTTGCTTCTTCAATTCCTCTAGCTCTGATGGCGACATATGGTATGGTGCCATGGATATCGGTCCAGTGCCCGGTACCAGATCAATCGCAAACTCAATGTCTCGAACAGGCGGTAGTCCAGGTACATCTTCAGGAAAAACTTCCAGAAACTCATTAACGACAGGTATGGACTGTAAGTTAATCTCACTCTTGACGTCTAAGGAAAACAGTAACATGTATCCTTGAGCTCCCTCTCTCAAAGAAGCTTTTACTCGGTTAGCAGACAAAAATCCCGAAATCTCATCCTTAGGAAAATTTAAGGATTTATTGGCACAATCTATCAGGATATGGTTAGAACATAACCAATCCATTCCTAATATCACATCTATTTGCGAAAGAGTCAAACAGATTAAATTAACCAAAAATTTCCTATCTTCTACAAAGATAGCACAATTCAAACAAGCTGTAGTAGTCAAAATAGGTTCAGCAGTAGGAGTAGATATAGTCAAGTCAAAAGGTAAAGAAGACACAGGTAATCCTAGCAATTTAGCACAGTCATATGCAATGACCGAATGAGTCGCACCCAAATCGATTAGTATAGTTAAAGATTTACCTCCTATGACACAATATCCCTGAATCAGATCTTCATTGTGAGAGGCCTCAGTACCACTCATTGTATAAACTCTTCCTCCAGCTCTAGGTCTTGCAGCTTGCACATTGTTCACAGAAGGTTCTGTGTTAAATCGTCCGTAATTCCTAGCGAGATGTCCAGGTTGTCCACACTTAAAGCAAATGATTCTCGTAATCTTGTAGTCTTTAGTAGCGTGACCCATGCCACACTTCATGCACTTCTGTGGAACATTCCTGGTTGAACCAGCACCTCCACTGTTTCCACCAAAAGATCGTTGTTGGAACTGTTGCTGACCTTGTGGCCTATTGAATGGCTTCCTCTGGAATCGATTGTTATTCTTGTAGTTTCCCCTATTGAACCTAGACGGTCCATAACTCTGTTGATTAGCATCACGACTCGCCTTCAAATCCTCTATCTGTCTACCCTTATCCATCAGCCTCGGAAATACAGATATTTCCATTGGAACTACTACTTCCTTCATTTCATATCGCAACCCTCCTACGAATCTGCGACACTTCCACCCTTCATGTGGACTGTCACCCAGATAGGCTGAAAACTTTGACAGGCTTTCAAATTTGGCGCCGTATTCAACTACAGTCATATTGCCTTGCTTCAGCTGCAGAAATTCCATTTCTTTAGCATCTCTTGCACTTGCCTGAAAATACTTCTCCAGAAACTTCCTACGAAAAGCTTCCCAGTTCACCGCTTGTTGATCATGTTCAAGCACTTGGCGAGCTCCTCTCCACCAATTCTCAGCATCGCCCACCAGCATGTAGGCAGCATAAGTAACCTTGTCGTTATCAGTACACCTTAGAGAAGCAAAAATATTTTCCAAAGATTGAATCCACAGCTCAGCTTTCTCAGGCTTAAACTCTCCCTTGAATCCCGACGGATTTCTACGCAGGAGTTCATCAAGTCCTCTACTTTCAACTCCCCTTTTCTCGCGTTGGACAAACGCGGCAGTCATTTGTAACATTGCTCTCACAGCTGCATTCATAGCCGTAGTTCCTCCGCCACGAGCCATTATAATCCTACAAGACCAAAATCAATTAGTCATGCATATTACAATAAACTCAGCACAAACAATATCATTTCTTTTAGAAATAATATCAAAAACACATAGAGAACACGCAGCATAAACAAAGACAGACCTAAACCACAAACCCTAACAGACTCGGCCAGCTCTGATACCAAATAATGTAACACCCTTTTCGGGCGCTACATTGTCTGTGACTTTTTTATTTTATAAGACCGAGGAAAGCTGAAAATAATTCTTTTACCAAAAATACGGGTTTTTTTTACTCTTTAGCAAAAGATACCATACATACTCTTTAACATATAACATCCACTCATATACATATATATATATATATATATATATATATATATATATATATATACACACATATAGTTTACAAACATTCCCAAGTACCAATAGTCATACAAATTCAGAAAAATACGGAAATAACAACGCCCGTAAAACAACAACTTACTGGAAATATGTTTATAATAATAGTAACAACTTTAGAGACATAGCTCCATAAAATATAACATAGACACGAGACTGGTCAAACACAAAATACTGACAAAATGTCCATTATACTAAAGTCCTTGAGACTGTGTCCATGTCTCTAACTCAAACTCCAGTTGGGTGTGATGGAGAAACAGTGATGTCGTCATCTTCGCCCGACATAAAATAGAAAACAGCAAACTAGAAAATACAGAAATGAGGTGAGATTTCCGTTCATCTTACACTTAACGCAGACATGCAGTGGTACGACACACAAATACGTACAAATATGAATAAACAGTTATATCATCCATCACAACAGAAATAATAATGTGTCACAACAACATAATCACGAGGCACCGTTTTTCCTAGATAGAAGACATCTAAGACTTGAGGAACGACTTCTGATTCCCTATACCATGGTTTTAACAAACAGTCGAAGAGAGTGGTTCGGAGGATTGTTCCGGAGTCCACCAGCCTTGGGTAATAAAATGCGTCAATAGTCGTCATCGTGCACATAGGCTTTTTCGAGAACATCCTTCACTACCAGAAAATACATAGTGTCTAGAAGAGTATGTCGGTGTATTGCAAGATCACCATGCCACAGAAGAGCAACCAACTGGGCCTATATCAGTATTTCATACCCCGACACCCCCAAGCATCAATAGATCGTCACTACGAAATTCACACCCGATTAAAGTGTTAACTCAATCTCCTAGGCATAACGGTCTTACAGAACATAGTTTCACTATGTGTTTTGGCAAACTTTGCCAGAAATGTGTTCTTCTCGTCCATCCATCGGATAACATTGTTTGACCCCATCAGAATCCTTTCAACGTATTGTAATAGATGCTAGATGTTCTTAAGTCCGAATCACTGGTACTTATTCATCAAGCTAAAGTTCTCAAGTAACCTTTCATCTTTGTGCAAAGTTTTCTTAAAATACTTGATTAAAATCCTAGCACATTATGAGATTGGGACACAGGTCCAATTATTTATTTCTCTGTACTTTTCTAGTTGAGCCCTTTTTCTTTGGCTTCCAATAAAACAAATCATTCTGAGTCCATTAAATTTTATGGAATATGGATAATGAATTATCCATAATTTATGACATAAGGTCGTGTTCCACCCCACGTCATAAATTATTACGTTCGTATTTCCACTATGTCGTTCTTGACTTAGGTGTTTGCATTTTACCGTAAAATCTTGTCTTTGAAGACTAAATTCCTTTTAGCTTAAAATCAACACCTTTAGATAAAATCAAATCCATTTTCAAGAATAATTTCCCTCAAAGATACTTAGGTATCAATTTCTCCAAAGCATTTTCTCGAAAATCCTTAAAAACGTTTAACGACGGTTCGCCGCTTTAGACTGAATTTAGGCCCAAAAGCCATATTTTTGAAAACATGGTTCTTCACCTCAAATGTATTACTCTCCTAGGTTATCTTACTCATATGAAAATGTTGAAACACTGATTTTCCATCAAAATCTCCATTTTCTAACTGTCCAATTACTTAAATTTTTTAAAATTACAGTTTAGTCCTTAAACTTTCATTAATTACAAAAAGGTCCTTATTCACTTAAAACCTTATAACTTTTTATTTATAACTTCAAATCACTCCAAACCAACTTCTTTATAAATAGTTTTCAGTTGCCCTCAAATTTTCTAGAAATTACATTTCTGCCCCAACTATTTTACAATAATTGCAAAAAGGTCCTTTTTTTTACAAAAAGGCATATAACTTTTTATGTATTAATCCAATTAACACCAAACCAATTTTAATGGTTTTGTCTCATCAAGGACTACAATCTTAACACGCAAGAATATGAATTTCAGTGCAGCCACTGAAATTATCAGAATTTGCATTGCAGCCACTGAAATTCTCAGAATATTCATTTTATTCCTTAAGGATTCATAAATTCATAACTTTCAATATACACATCCAAATCAATCCAAACCAATTTCTATATTCTTATTTATTCATTCAATCCTCATAAAAATTATTCAAACAATTTAAATCATCATGCAACCCTATTAAACAGCCAAGGCCGAATGGCCTAAACAAGTGATTTAGATAATTTTCTCAAGTAGTCGTGCATAATATAATCATATTCAACATAAATAGTAATTCTTCCATAAACACAAACATCAATCAATCCCTCCAAGAGGATCACACATATACCAAACAATAAATTTCACAACTTTCACACTTATGATTTACAAAACCATTTACACTAAATAACACTAAATAAACCATCGACATGTCTACCCTAAGGCAGGATGATGGTAATCTCCCCCATACCTTTGTTGATCACTTAGAGGATGATGTTCACCTAGGGCTCCATGGTTTTGTATTTAAAATCTAGCCATGAACAATTGTAACACCCCCCTTGGGCGTTACATGTCTACCTCTTAACTCGTCGCGGAACTTAAATAAAAAGAATTTTGCTGGTTTTGCTTTCGGAAAAATAATTTACTTTAGGTCAGAAAACTTGGGTATAAAAATTTTCTTCTGAATATTTCGGAAAAGTGATACACAGTCACAAAAGTAAAATCACATTATACTTGAATAAAGATCTAAAATTTTTACAAAAATTTCGACAGAGTCTCCTCTGTAATTCCAACATCCCAGAATGAAAACACCTGCTGAAATACTTATATTTTCAACCCAGAAATTCCAGTCATATAAAATACATCAAAATAGTAATATTATGAAAATATTTAAATCAATAAGCTATACATGACTAAAAGAAAATCTTAGATTTCCATCTAAAGGAAAAGCTCTCAGAGACATAAACAATCCATTTAAAATAAAGGCTCTCCGAGCCATGAACATATACTATTATAAATCAATAATATCTATAAAAAAAACTAAGCTGGTCGTTCTAAAAGACATTCATAAACATAACAGGAATTCAATAAAAGACTCTCAGAGTCATAATACATATAACTATGACCTTCTCCAAATAAAAATTAACTCGATAAACTAAGCCGGTCGCACTATGAGACTCTTACTGGGAAAAGACCTCCATGGTCATTCCAGTTACTCAACCTTCTTTAAAAGTCGAGAATAATCCCTCCGCTTTGGGATAGAGAACACCTCAGCATCATCTGCAGTCACGTACCAAGGTACGACACAAGACCACACAAATATATTGCAAAGGTGAGTTACCAATATATGAGTTTAAACATAGCAGTCATATATTTAACATATAAACAGCATTAAGTATATCAAGGTAATAGCCCAGGAAAACATAACAGTGTTCATCTTATAAGGTTGTTTTGATTAGAGATTTTTATTGTGAATTCGTGGTTAACACTTCAATATCCACTTTCTAACTCAATCTCCGGAGATCCTAACTTCCCTTCCTCGAGTATGATAGGCCGCGATAATTCCTATAACACAATTGTTTCGCGTTGGGTGGCCTCTCCACTGGGTCCTTTCCCCAATTGTTCTAGGATTTCGCGTATCACCTAAATAAGATTTGATAGTCCCCTATTGAGTACATTTCGTGCAGGGTAGCCGATTTCCACGACAAGAGGTTGCAAAGCCCCAAGCATTTCGTGGAGTTCGAGCCCGAATGTCCCTAAAGACCCAAAAGCCCAAGAATATGCCTTTGGTCCGTAACTATCAAATTTGTCAGTTCACCCTATGTGAAACTGTAACTCGATGGCACGTCTGCCAGATCATCTTTCAGATATTAGACTTTTAATATCAATTTGAGTTTTGAACTCTCTCTAAAGATTTTTCAAAAATCTTTTATCAACAGACACTAGTCCGACGTCTCGGAATTCTAGGTCTTTAACAGGAGGAAGGCTAGTCCGGCTTCACTGTAATCAGAATCCAGTCTGAAACCTCAGCACAGAAATATAGTCCTTTTCTGTTTCCTTTCCACTTTCCAAAGAAAGCCAAAAATCATGTTTTCCACTTTTCGATGTTCGTATATTTTTGATAAAACAAGGGTTCTCCTTTATAAGCCATGCTTCAACCAATCTCAAAATATTCATCAACATAATTGTATTCATCAAATAACCATACAGTTTCAGATCTCAGCATTACTTAACGCATATATGTATATGTATATATATATATATATATATATATATTCACAGTCATTCAACATATTATTAATCATCACACGCAGTTCATAGCATTAAATATATAACGGCTAAAAACTCCTCAGGCTTACTCCCTTTACCTTTGAAGACCAGAAAAAGATCCTCTCCTTGATGCTCCAACAATCATTTTCCTTCTAAATGATATCCCGAGTTCCTTTAACCCCTTGAAACTTATGCAATTTAAATCCTATCAACTCCCAATAACGCAAGACATGCTTCTCAATGCAAGACAATCGCCATCAACGTCCCAGCGAAGGAGTCCAAACATTTTACAACAACCAGAAAACCAAGTAATCAATTACTCATCATCAAACACACGCTCTAATTGGATTTGAACGCTTAATTTCACAAAACAGAGCCACTTTCAAAGAAAATCATATTTTGGGGCTTAACGTTCATAACACAATTTTGGGGAAACTTTGTTTTAATTAAAGAATCATGAAACTGAGCATAGAAGTCATCAATTAGGAGTCCTAATTGCACTAAAACAAGGTTAAGTTTCAAGATTGAAATCTGAAATTAAAATCTTAGGGTTAGGGTTTCAAAATTAATTTGGAGCTTTTACAATCTAGAAGAGAATAGGGGTAAACACTTACCCAAGATGAAGGAAGAGAGGACATGATGGCTGTACGGCCAACCGGCGCAGCGACAGTGGTTGAGGACAGCGGCGGCGCGACGGTGGAGGCAGCGGTTCCTGACCAAAAAGATGGGTTATGGACCGCACTTCAAAGGGAAGAGAATGGTTCAAACAAAACTGAAATAAAGAGCGGCACAGTGGCCGGAAAACGCACCACTACGGCGAGTTGCAGGCAGCTCCGTCCCGCATCTCCGGTGACGCGTGCAGGGAGATGAGTCGCGCTCGTCTCCTCTCGTGCGGCGGCTCCGATCGGCGGTGCAGGGACGGGGTCGCGCGGCTGCTTCAGGGAAGGAAGGAGGAAGATGAAGTTTAGAGAGAAGGAAGGTATGTGGGTTTGATGGAGGAGGAAGCTTTTAGTTTTGAGGAAGAAGAAGAGAAAAAGATGGAGGAGTGTGGGGGGAAAGATTCTGTCGTGAGTGAGGGAGATATAAGGAGTGAAAAATCATTTTCTTTTTATTTTAATTAGTAATCAGTAATAGGTAAAATAAGTGGTTGAAATTGATTTTAAAAAAAAGAAATAATATTATCCATTAGATATAAAAATAATGAGAAATAAACATATAATTTCAAAATTCAAAATAAAGTAAAGATTGATAGTTGAATTGATCTACCTAGAAAATCAATGATCCAAAATTAATCCCAGATTAATTTCAAACCAACATATTTTGAAATCTAAAATTAAATAGAGTAAAGTATGAAAATAATTTTCTTTCAATCATATCATTTAAAATATATTTTTTTCTAAACAAATACTAATAATGACAATAACATAACGTTATTGTCTAATAAAAGTACTTATACTGGAATAAGACAGTGGTGACACCCTTAATAAAATGATTTTAAATGAGTAATTAAAATTATTCAGACTAAACCAAGAAAAACATAAATTAAAATAATTATTCAGATAATTAATCCATCCAAAATTAAATAATATAAACATATATATTTACTGTTATTGAAGAACAGTAAAAACCGGGGTGTTACATTATTACCCCACTAAAAAAAAAATTTCGTCCTCGAAATTTAGTGACTCGAAACTAGGCAGGATCTTGTAATTACATCTTAATCCCAAGATCCTATTTTATACTTCCCGTATTCACTTTCCCTTTACATCCTTAACTCTCACTTTTGACACCAAGATTCAACTAAAATATACGTTCCTCTCACATGAATAGAAAAATCAAACTTAATCACTTCCATTCACAATTACTGGTCCATCAAAAAACTGATTTCAATTCTTACGTCATTCTATATCATTCTCGAAATTATCTACCACCACATATATCCACTATTCATGACATTTTATCTTAGTTTCTCCCACATGAAGAGCAAAATCAAAACTTAATCACTTCTATTCTCAATTACTGATCCCCTAGAGAACTGTTTTCCACACATCTAACTCTCATGATTATCATCAAGATCAAACTAACTTTACCACAACAAGTATCCATTTCCTACTCCAGGTATCCAATTATAGTCCTAGCCCCTCTGAACATAGTCTACTTTTACAGGTTATAACAAAATCACATATTGCAAGTCTCCAATCAAAACACCATAAAACTTCTTAAGATAACTAAAATCAAAATACAACACGCCAGATAGGATGATCTAATTTCATCAACTTTGAATTTCCCTAGCAAACTTAGAGAACACAAAAGTTTACTTCTTTCGATTAAAATTAACTTAGGTGAAATTACTATTCACATTCCGTTCACAACACAGACATCAATTCCTATTCCAGAGATCCCATCGTAGTCTAAGTTTCTTTTGAACATATTCTATCACTCGAAATCAGATCATAATCATACATTCCAATCTTAAAAAATATGATTACACTTCTTCATGCAACTACAACCAAAAGAAATCACTTTAGTTTGAATCATCCAAAATCATAACTCATGAACTGTTCTAACAACTATTTTTATTTCAGAACTCCTCTTTACTATTCCTGTTCAGCTTAGGGAAACTACTATAGACACTTTCCTGTAAATCTTCAAACTCATATACCCAATCTCAACTACAGTCATCAATCATTACTCTATATTCCTTTAACAGCATTCTGCCTCGATCAAAATTTGATTCATAATAATTTCCTCACTTACTGTTATTGATTTTAAGGATTCACATCTTACTAGTCACAACTATACCTCAACATAACTTCCGTCACTTCCTGTCCATCGGGCTAAAGAGATGATCATAGTTAAATACTACACTTACTCCCAAACCAACTTCCTAAAGATCACATTATTTTTCTCGCCTCACCTACTCGAGTTCAGGGTGATCAGTTGGACTTAGTCTCAACTTGGTCCTTAACACTTACAGTAGACCTACCAACCTTGACAAACTTCGATCTTCACTTGGAACGATGCCTTAAGATACTCCATGAAGTCTGTCCAGTTCTCTGATACTTACTTTGGTTTGCTTCTCCACTTCATGGTGGATCTTAACAACTAAGAAGGGTGTTGACTTCATCAACCTGTCCACTATCACTCGAAACGAAATAAAACTCTTGAAGGTACTCGGTAAATCCACGACAACATTCATTGCGATGCTAACATCTAAACTAGGAATGTCTCAAATGTCAATTACATTCTTACTGTACTCAACTAACTCTGATATCGTGATATGAATCAAGTAGCCATCCCCATAACTCATGAGATAGGTCACACGTCAATGACGTTTGGAAAAACACATAGGGTAAAATTGATCAAGGATGACAAGTCTTTTCGAACCAAAATAAGACATGATCTTAAAGATTACACAAAGAAATTTTCAAGAAAAGAAATTTTCTTGATTTCACTTTCACAAAAGCATAAAGAAGAATTCCATCAATTTTGAAAGATACCGGAACATCCAGTATGGAAAAAGATTCTTCAATTAGGTTCGTGTGTGTAAAAATGCATAGCTAATACATATTTACAACCATGACTCTAATAAAGTTCCTCCTTTCACAAGGACTTCCAACGGATTAGGAAATCAAAGAATGAATAGTTCCTAATCCCAAAAGGATTTATTCTTAGTACAAAGAATTTACAAAACGACGATTTGAAAAAGGAACACAGTCTGGCCAAAAATCAGACTTGGTCACCTCTATCAAAAGTAGAAGCGATTAGACTACGTTTCATCAAGAAATTTCCGTTATCACGAAGTTATCGGTGTTACGACTCAAGAAATAGTCCTAAAATTCTTTCAACGAATCGTGAGAATATCCAGGCCAATGAATATTACCAAATCCATCCACTCGAATGTCTAATACACTGAGGGTTATTCAGAAATGTGAGTACAAATTCTCACATACAAGAAATCCATTAGGGTGAATTAAAATTTCTGACTAGCATGACTAATTGCTAAATCATGATAGACTTTAAATCGAGATTAGAAAATCAGTTTTACAGGTATGAAATTGACCATAGAGATTGTCTAATACAACCATCGAAATTTGAGGAACAATTGTCGATTTACAAGTTCATAAAGGAATGAACAGTACAGATAAGAGTTTCCTTAATCATGAGACACTCACCCAAGGTTGAAGATTCAAATCATCTTGCCTTGGTTTCAACAAGCACACGGGTCTTTCCAGACACACTTATTATGGTCACTTTGAATCGGGCACGTTCACGGACAACTTAGTCAGTCTCTCAAATAGGTCTTCATTCTAATCCAGTGACAACTCGTCCTCAAATCAATTTTTGAGAAGACGACAACTCTTAGCAATTGATATACCAAATCAACTACACATGGCAGAGAATACTTGTTCTTAATCATTTCTTTATTGAGTTGTCAGAAATCCACACGGAGTCTTGAACCTTCACACAACATTGGTGCTTCCTACGGAAAAACACTGGTTTAATAACTGCTCAGACTATGGATCTTCCAGTTGAATCAAGTCGTCTAACTTGATTAACTTTGTAGGCGACATCCTACACCAAGTGATAGAGATCAACTCGAATCTAGGAACTAGATCGATTGAAAACTCAATATCATTTCGCAAACGGTAAACCTGGAACATTCTTAGTGAACATTCCTAGAAAATCTACTTTCACATGCATACTACTCAATGTCGGATATAATCCAAAAGGATAACCGAATAGGTCACACCTAGACCAAAATACAACCTACAAATCATCGTTTCCCCACAAGACAACTAGTGGAAACCTGTCAAGAAAAACAGATACTTATAAACCAACACGCATTGCTTCGACTGGGAAGCAATTCAACCAAGATCTAACCAGAGATCACACAACAAAAACATAACAGACCTATTCCCCAAGGTTCCCGAAAGACTCGACCAGCTCTGATACCACTAATGTAACACCCCCCTTGGGCGTTACATGTCTACCTCTTAACTCGTCGCGGAACTTAAATAAAAAGAATTTTGCTGGTTTTGCTTTCGGAAAAATAATTTACTTTAGGTCAGAAAACTTGGGTATAAAAATTTTCTTCTGAATATTTCGGAAAAGTGATACACAGTCACAAAAGTAAAATCACATTATACTTGAATAAAGATCTAAAATTTTTACAAAAATTTCGACAGAGTCTCCTCTGTAATTCCAACATCCCAGAATGAAAACACCTGCTGAAATACTTATATTTTCAACCCAGAAATTCCAGTCATATAAAATACATCAAAATAGTAATATTATGAAAATATTTAAATCAATAAGCTATACATGACTAAAAGAAAATCTTAGATTTCCATCTAAAGGAAAAGCTCTCAGAGACATAAACAATCCATTTAAAATAAAGGCTCTCCGAGCCATGAACATATACTATTATAAATCAATAATATCTATAAAAAAACTAAGCTGGTCGTTCTAAAAGACATTCATAAACATAACAGGAATTCAATAAAAGACTCTCAGAGTCATAATACATATAACTATGACCTTCTCCAAATAAAAATTAACTCGATAAACTAAGCCGGTCGCACTATGAGACTCTTACTGGGAAAAGACCTCCATGGTCATTCCAGTTACTCAACCTTCTTTAAAAGTCGAGAATAATCCCTCCGCTTTGGGATAGAGAACACCTCAGCATCATCTGCAGTCACGTACCAAGGTACGACACAAGACCACACAAATATATTGCAAAGGTGAGTTACCAATATATGAGTTTAAACATAGCAGTCATATATTTAACATATAAACAGCATTAAGTATATCAAGGTAATAGCCCAGGAAAACATAACAGTGTTCATCTTATAAGGTTGTTTTGATTAGAGATTTTTATTGTGAATTCGTGGTTAACACTTCAATATCCACTTTCTAACTCAATCTCCGGAGATCCTAACTTCCCTTCCTCGAGTATGATAGGCCGCGATAATTCCTATAACACAATTGTTTCGCGTTGGGTGGCCTCTCCACTGGGTCCTTTCCCCAATTGTTCTAGGATTTCGCGTATCACCTAAATAAGATTTGATAGTCCCCTATTGAGTACATTTCGTGCAGGGTAGCCGATTTCCACGACAAGAGGTTGCAAAGCCCCAAGCATTTCGTGGAGTTCGAGCCCGAATGTCCCTAAAGACCCAAAAGCCCAAGAATATGCCTTTGGTCCGTAACTATCAAATTTGTCAGTTCACCCTATGTGAAACTGTAACTCGATGGCACGTCTGCCAGATCATCTTTCAGATATTAGACTTTTAATATCAATTTGAGTTTTGAACTCTCTCTAAAGATTTTTCAAAAATCTTTTATCAACAGACACTAGTCCGACGTCTCGGAATTCTAGGTCTTTAACAGGAGGAAGGCTAGTCCGGCTTCACTGTAATCAGAATCCAGTCTGAAACCTCAGCACAGAAATATAGTCCTTTTCTGTTTCCTTTCCACTTTCCAAAGAAAGCCAAAAATCATGTTTTCCACTTTTCGATGTTCGTATATTTTTGATAAAACAAGGGTTCTCCTTTATAAGCCATGCTTCAACCAATCTCAAAATATTCATCAACATAATTGTATTCATCAAATAACCATACAGTTTCAGATCTCAGCATTACTTAACGCATATATGTATATGTATATATATATATATATATATATATATAATATATATATATATATATATTCACAGTCATTCAACATATTATTAATCATCACACGCAGTTCATAGCATTAAATATATAACGGCTAAAAACTCCTCAGGCTTACTCCCTTTACCTTTGAAGACCAGAAAAAGATCCTCTCCTTGATGCTCCAACAATCATTTTCCTTCTAAATGATATCCCGAGTTCCTTTAACCCCTTGAAACTTATGCAATTTAAATCCTATCAACTCCCAATAACGCAAGACATGCTTCTCAATGCAAGACAATCGCCATCAACGTCCCAGCGAAGGAGTCCAAACATTTTACAACAACCAGAAAACCAAGTAATCAATTACTCATCATCAAACACACGCTCTAATTGGATTTGAACGCTTAATTTCACAAAACAGAGCCACTTTCAAAGAAAATCATATTTTGGGGCTTAACGTTCATAACACAATTTTGGGGAAACTTTGTTTTAATTAAAGAATCATGAAACTGAGCATAGAAGTCATCAATTAGGAGTCCTAATTGCACTAAAACAAGGTTAAGTTTCAAGATTGAAATCTGAAATTAAAATCTTAGGGTTAGGGTTTCAAAATTAATTTGGAGCTTTTACAATCTAGAAGAGAATAGGGGTAAACACTTACCCAAGATGAAGGAAGAGAGGACATGATGGCTGTACGGCCAACCGGCGCAGCGACAGTGGTTGAGGACAGCGGCGGCGCGACGGTGGAGGCAGCGGTTCCTGACCAAAAAGATGGGTTATGGACCGCACTTCAAAGGGAAGAGAATGGTTCAAACAAAACTGAAATAAAGAGCGGCACAGTGGCCGGAAAACGCACCACTACGGCGAGTTGCAGGCAGCTCCGTCCCGCATCTCCGGTGACGCGTGCAGGGAGATGAGTCGCGCTCGTCTCCTCTCGTGCGGCGGCTCCGATCGGCGGTGCAGGGACGGGGTCGCGCGGCTGCTTCAGGGAAGGAAGGAGGAAGATGAAGTTTAGAGAGAAGGAAGGTATGTGGGTTTGATGGAGGAGGAAGCTTTTAGTTTTGAGGAAGAAGAAGAGAAAAAGATGGAGGAGTGTGGGGGGAAAGATTCTGTCGTGAGTGAGGGAGATATAAGGAGTGAAAAATCATTTTCTTTTTATTTTAATTAGTAATCAGTAATAGGTAAAATAAGTGGTTGAAATTGATTTTAAAAAAAAGAAATAATATTATCCATTAGATATAAAAATAATGAGAAATAAACATATAATTTCAAAATTCAAAATAAAGTAAAGATTGATAGTTGAATTGATCTACCTAGAAAATCAATGATCCAAAATTAATCCCAGATTAATTTCAAACCAACATATTTTGAAATCTAAAATTAAATAGAGTAAAGTATGAAAATAATTTTCTTTCAATCATATCATTTAAAATATATTTTTTTCTAAACAAATACTAATAATGACAATAACATAACGTTATTGTCTAATAAAAGTACTTATACTGGAATAAGACAGTGGTGACACCCTTAATAAAATGATTTTAAATGAGTAATTAAAATTATTCAGACTAAACCAAGAAAAACATAAATTAAAATAATTATTCAGATAATTAATCCATCCAAAATTAAATAATATAAACATATATATTTACTGTTATTGAAGAACAGTAAAAACCGGGGTGTTACAACAATCAACAAAACAACAAGTTAAATGATGAAGAAAAACCATCTAACCACTTGATGAGTGATTCGGCCAAGACAAGAAAAATAGGCTAGAGATCTCTAAATTTTTAAAGCTCTTAGATGATGAAAATAGAAGTCATATGAAGATCATAGAAATTGGAATCACATTAAAAGGATTTTTCTATGATTTTCTAGAGATTTTTGAAGTTCTAGATCTTTGAATTTGAAATTTGTGAAAACTTGAAATAGAAAGAAAAGTTGTGAAGGAAAAGGAAGGTATGATCATGAATCACAAGAATCTACCTTTAGAATTCGAAGAACCAACAAGAACTTAAACTTCATTTGTAAATCAAGTGTAAGACATAAGAGTTTTTGTGTCAAAGTGTAAGAACATGAACCAAATGGAGGAAATGAAGTGAAAACGGCCTTTTTATGGGATGATGGCCATGAGTTTTCTAGGGCAAAAGGGTCTAAATTTTGCTTGGTTCAAGTTGTAATTAAAATGGAGGTTTAAGGTCATTTTAGACATTTCACACATAACCATCATTACTTGCATTTAACGCAAGATGACTAACCCCTATGACTCACCCCCATGAGTCATTTGTGCTCATCCACCCGGCATCGGAAATAACCACTATGGTTGGAAATAAAATATAAACCTTAAACTGTTTCGTTCTCGGGTCAGTGTAAATGCAGACCGGGTTTCGTCTGAGTTTTAAACCTAAAGCTTTACGTAAGCTTCTACCATAAGGTAGAGTATAATTATGATTTTTATTTTATTAAAAATCATTTTCTAGATCTAATATAAAAATTACAAACAATTAAATTCTACCGATAATTGGAAAACAGTAAAAACAGCAAAACCGTAAAAACAATAAAAACAGGGTGTTACATTACATACAAGTATTATTTGCACACCTAGCCTCTTCAGGCTCATTCAAGTATTTTTTTGCACACCTAGCCTCTCCAGGCTCCTTAACAAGTATTCTTTTAGCAAGCCTCTTCAAGCTCTACAAGGGGTAAGTTTTTAAATGAAGCAACAACTTCAAAGTTTACTGCTTTGCAAGTTAACTGAGGTAACACTTAATGAGTGAATAAGAAATAAGGTTGGTGTGACTGCAAAAATAACTTCTCAATAAATACATATGATTGAGCAGAGAAGTATTCACAGGATGAAAAACTTTAAGAGCTTTGAATGCGAAAAGAGTATTGAATGCTAGATGATTGATTTCTGATCGATGTCTCCAAGCAGTCTTCAAAATCTTCCTTTTATACTAATTAGTAATAAATCTGTTGTGAGACATTTTTCAGATGACTATATTTTTGCTCTTCATTCATAAATGCTAAAGAGTCGTTCTTAATCTCCATTTAATTTTTATGATCGTTAGAGAGCTTCGGGACAAGTTTAACGAGTTTCTTGGCATAGCTTTATCAGAGTACAACGTGATTCAGAGCAGATGCAGTTGCTTTTCTGGCTTGGGCAGCGCGACTTTCCTTATTTGTGCAACATAGGTATTTGACAACATAAAGGTGTCTTAACTTGTTGCAACAAAAGGAATTTGCACTGTGACACCCTTAACCCCAAACATACTTTTATTATATAAATATTAATTTTTCAAAGGTTCTTTGCTAAATAAAGATACAATTTTTTTAAAAGAAAAATTTTGGCAATAGTTAAGAGTGTCACCATTTATAAACTCAAACTCTCAAATAAAATAAGGTTAAATATAAGTTTCATAAATTGTTTACAAGTTTTTCATAAGGAATAAATAATATAAACAAAATAATCCCCTAGCCCGATGTCACATGGATCAGAGCTAAACAAAATCCCATACTAAATAAAATAACGAGACTCAAAGTCTGAAAACGAAATCAATAAAAGAACATCTAATAAACTAAAGCATTTCTAATCCACGTAAGCTCCTGTGAGTTACTTTCCTTCATCAGTCTGAGGCTCATCTGTACAATTCATATATAGCACCAAGAAAAGGCAAATACAGGGGTGAAATATGTCATAACTCATAACTATGCTTAAATGGTATGAAGGAAAAGTAAGTAAATCAAACGCAAACAAGTGGATATAGTACACACTTTACATACATCAAGTCAATCATGCCATAATGATTAATCATACATTACACCATCTTACTATAACTCGGGCACATATTCGTAATACATTACCAATAACAATGTCTCCACGGACTTTCCACCATGAAACACTTGAGCACCTAGAAACAGGCTCCCTATAGGCTGGTTCCCACAAATAGGCTCTTCATAGGTTGGGCCTCACAAATAGGCTCTTCAGAGCTGAGTCCCTTCATAGGCTGGGTCTCACAAACAGGCTCTTCAGAGCTGAGTCCCACAAACAGGCCTTTTGGAGCTGGGTTCCACAAACAGGCTTTACAGAGCTGGTCTCAATCAAACATTCACAAATGAGTACCCATAAACAGGCTCCTTAGAGCTGGATCCCATACAGCAATCACAAGTGAGTACCCATAAACAGGCTCCATCGAGCTGGATCCCACACCATTAAACATTTCAACGCATCATATCTCAATATAATCATAATCATTGCTCAAGTACATTCATCCTTAAGCACATTATCTCTATTATCATCATCTCCCAACTATAGTCGTTAAAGCCTTCTCTTAAGGTCCTATCATCCTTTCTAAAGCATCTAAAATGTTACTAATCATCACATATGTCATTAGGCCTCTAAACCTCCAATTACATCCCTTATTACGTAACAACATCTAAGATATATGATTTATCACTTACACCTCTATTCCATTAACATCAAATACAACTCAATAATCATGTCTTATAATTCTAACTAATAATCATATAATTCGTTAGCTATTTCTAAACCATTGTTACCACTAGATAATCTAAATTCCAAGCTAAACCATTTCATACATAATTCATACTTATTGCTAAGTACATCTCTAATTCATAATTCTTCTCCTACATTTTACTTTCAATAAATCTTAACAATATACTAATTCATTTACATCTTACAACTCCTAATCCCATAATCACCATTATCCCTTAATTATCTTCTACCTCGTCATTACCATGAAACTCAATTAAGTCACCAAGACACTAACTATAGAACCATACTTATAACAAGTCATCATTATCTCCACATAATAGTTCCTTTTTATATATCCAAATATAACCAACACATAGAGATTATATCATCAATCTCATAGCACAATCATTAATCTCAATTCACAAGACTCATAGAGCATTTCATCACCCAAGAGGTACCACATTTCAATAACCATAAGCATGAGCAACCAACAAATTCATCATCACAATTAAATATACAAATAATTCAATTGTTCACATATTCACCATACATTAAGCACACAAATGGGGCTAACGCTACAAAAAAAAAAAAAAAAAACCCGATTAGGTGATTATCGACGGATTTCTGACGGCCACGTGTCCGTCGATTATGAGCTCGTCGGAAAGACTTTCCGAAGGATTTGGGCTGTCCGTCGGTAATTGCCGACGGAAAAGTCCGTCCGTAACTCATCAGGGGGTTGCCCATTTACCGACGGAAATGCCCGTCAGAAATACAGTTCCAAACTTACCGACAGAATTGTCCGTCGGTAATTTCAATTTATTTATTTTTATATTAAAATTAATTATTTTTATTTTAATTGTTAATTATTTTTTTTTATTGATTTCTTTATTTTATTTTATTTTAATTATTAATAATAAATTTTTTATTTTTTATTTTTTTATTTTTTAATATTAAATTTTATTTTTATTTTAAATATTAATTATTATTTAATTTTATATTTATTAATTTATTATATTATTATATTATTAATTTAAATTTAAATTAAAATTACAAATCAAAATAAAAAAGTAATTAAATTAAAATTAAAAATAAAATAAAAACATAAAACAAAGCCAATATCGATCCATACATAAATAACCCTACAGCTAGAAAACCCAACAACTAGATCTATCCTAATAACCATCATCATGATAACCCTCATCGTCGTCTTGGTGGGGTGAGGTTACCGGTGTAAGATGACCATCTGGCTGTGGCGGAGAAGACACACCGGAATCCTGCTGCTGCAGAGGTGGACCAGTAGAAGTGGAGGGCTGGCTGGTCTGGAGGACACCCTGCAGAGCGCTGCGCCTCTCAGGTGGGAACAAATCGAGCATAACGGTCATCACAGTAGAGAAGGACTCCATCTGTTGCCTCATGCGGTCGTTCGCCTCCCTCTGCTGCTGCACTTCCTGCCTCAGCTGCTGCATCTCCTCCGTGTCCTATGATGAGCTAGAGGGTGTAGGCTCCCGAATGGTTAAGGTTGGCGTCCCCCGACGGATGGTACGAGCTAGCCTCCCAGTACCGTCAATCCGCCCCTTCTTCTTCTCGCCGGCCACATTAATCCACACCTGGGTCTGTAGTCGCTCAACCTCGGCGGGGTCCGGCTGGGAAGGATCCAAGGCACCGGAGCAAGAGGCAGCTCAGATGCTACCTGAGTAAACCTGTTATTGAACTCCTCTTATGATCAATACATTAAAAACAATATTATATTATTAAACTATAATAATAACATATAATATAAATGTAAAAAAAACACTAAAGCTCACCACAGTCAACATGGACCTCTCATCAACATACTCCCCGTTGTTTGCACGAATATGAGTTTGTGTAAAGACCGTAGGGACATCAACCGACCGCGAAAGCTCTCCTGCCTACAAATGACACACGAATAAAATCAATTAATTATAAAATAAATTAATAATAAAATATAAAGTTTATAAATAAAATTATGGGTAAAGGCCCATTTTGGTCTCTGACAAAAAAAGTGGTGCCCATCAAAAAAATACCCCCTTAGTTTTTGACAATTACTAACGTGGGATAAGTTAGTCCCTATGTGACCTCCATTAGTCAGCATCCATTACTAAAATGTGCCACGATACTAATTTTTAGGGACTAATTAGTCTCACTTTAAATATTGTTAGGGACTATAATGTCTCATAATAATTGTCAGTGACTAACTTGTCCCACGTTATTAATCGTCAGGGACTAACGAGGTAGTTTTTTTTTTGTCAGGGACTGAAATGGGCACCGCATTTTTTGTCGGGGACCAAAATGGGTCTTTACCCTAAAATTATTTATATATTCATACCAAGTTAATGGCATGTTGCATGTGGTTAATCGAACCACCCGTGTGTAGGCTTTCGCCCTTCTCGGAAGCTCGATTCCTCTTCGCCTGTTGACACTTCAGCTTGTAAGCTGGATTGTCTCAGTACGCACATAGTTGGGCTCAGATGTTGGGGCCGATGTAATCCGGACGTATCCGGTTCTCCCTATGCTCCCGGAGCATGTCCCTCAGTCTATGACCTGCTCTCTCGTCAAATATAGCACGTATCTGTGAGGTATGCTCTGGTAACCAGCGCACAAGTCCTGTTAACAAAGAAAAAATACTAATAACATTATACAAAAAATATATAAAATGCGTGAAAAATAAATATAAAATCACAGGAAATAATAAACAACTTACCCCGAATCGTTTGAAGATACGATCCTGATCGTCCTTCGGTATCACCCCATGATGGCTAGAAGCGACAGTACTGCTCTTTGATGGCATTGGTAACGTTCTTCGATCCTACTTTCGATGGGATAAACCTGAAATTTTTATAATTTTAAAAAGGCAACAATATGACAACCAACAAATTTATTGAATAGCAACTAAAATAGTAATTGTTATAAAACATTAAATTTAAAAAATACTTACGCTCTAGAAACAGGCCGGACCCATGGTCGATCCTCAGGTGCGGGAACCCTAGCCCACTCAGGCACGTCCTCCGACACGGCCGACTACTGCACAGACGATGAGGATGGAATGGTCGTGGCGTGATCGTACGGGGCGCGGATAATGAGGATGGAATGGCCGTGTTCGGATGTGGCGTCATTCCAGGAGTCGACATAAACGACAATCCAGCTGGCTGTGTGACCGGTGCAACAGATGATGGTGGTGGTGGTGGGTGTGGTATGGGTGCAGTAAGGGGCGACAATTAGCCGGCTAATGAGCGTCGTGGCCCGAAGCTAGTGGGTGCAATATGGGTCGAGGATGGTGTAGTGTGGGTGGGGGATGGTGTAGTATGGGTCGGTGAGGGTGTAGAATGGGTCGGGGAGGGTCTTGTAGGGGTTGGGGTAGGTGCAGCTGGGGTGGGTGCGAAAGGGATGGGGTGGGTGCGGAAGAACCAACAACAGCAAAAGCTAGCACCTGGGACTTGACGATGTATCGTCCCCGCTTAGCCTTCCCCTTCCCCTTATCACCGCTAGGCGATGGGGGGCGGGGTGGCTGTCATTGCATAATTTGAAACCTTTTCATATTCATCATTATCGACGGCTTTTTCCGTCGGCAAAGTAAACATTTCTGATGGAACCCATGTCCTTCGGTAATTTGCCGTTGGTAATCAACAGTTTTCTTGTAGTGAAAGGCTACCCCATTAACCTACTTAACTCTCATACCCATAATTATGATAATCTCCCCCCTTACCTGGTATGACGAATCGAATTCCAAGGAAGAAGGAAGTCCAAGATTCGTTCTTGATTCCGTCTTAGGGTTCAAACGCTTGATCAAGAAACATAAAAGAGAAGAATGAATTCAATTTATAATCCAAAAAGGAAAAAGGATGAACTCTAGGATTTATACAACTTAACTTGATTAGAACCTAAAAGAACTAACCTATTCTCCAATTGCAAGATCAAACACCCAAGGGTATGTTCTTGATGAAGAATAATCCAAAACAAGGATTGAATGATTGTAAACTTTAGGGAGAATTCAAGGGTTTCAAAGGAAAACAAAGAAAGATGAAGAGAGGTAGATTTTATGAGGTTAAAAATGTGATAAATAGGGTTTAGGTCGAGTCTTATGGTATAAAAACAAGTTAGGGCGTAACGGGCTTCTATTTCAGCCCAAACCGCATTTAGATCGATATTTTGCACATATCTTGAGCTACAAGTGTCCGATTGAGGACTTATTGAAGGCTTTAGAAAGCTTAGACAAATATCTACAATTTAATATTTCACGATCAAATCCTAAATTGGATTCTAACATGGTCAAAATTGTGATTGAAGTTTAGAGACAGATTTGGTAGTTATTTCTATATAGGATCCTTAGTAGATTATGATAAGATCTTAAGAGATAACCAAAAAGAGGATTCTCCTATATTAATAAGGACTCAAATCTGATTGATTAAGGGACTAAAATCTAAGAGCTACACTATCTCGATTTAAATACTAAGTCACACGGTATCTTGTACTATCATTCTTAATTACTTATTATTAATAAAATCACATATTATATATTAACATATAAAATCACATACAAAATCATATATTCATATAAGATCACACATTAATAGACATAATATCATATTAATACAAATAATCATATATTAATATACATATTTCATATGTAATATATATATATATATATATATATTATACTGCAACATTAATCATAATTACATTATCAGTTATATTAATAATAATACTAACGTCAATAGTAATAATAACAATAATCTTATTAATAATAATAATAATAATAATAATAATAATAATAACAACAACAACAACAACAACAACAACAACAACAATAATAATAACAGCTAGACATCCAAAGTAACATATACCTTTAAGCGAAAATCGAGGTGTTACATGCAGCATGTGCTTTGTACTTCATGCTTTGCGTACTTGAGTCAACATTCTTTGATTTGAAGATGCTAATATGCTTGACTTTCGAATGAGAGTATAGTGAAACACTTTCAGAAACTTTGTTGGGTCAAACACATTTTCATAATAAGTTGCTATTGGGTCTGAAGTCAAACGCATTTTATAAGTAAATAGAGACGCATTTATTAGACTCGCTGTCTTACTAAAATGCTTTTGTTTTGTATCTTGTACACTTAATACACACATTAGTAGTTTTCAAAAGGTTCATTTAAAATCATTTTTTATTTGGATTCATCAAAATTAGAGATGTCAAAAACTTAGACTTAACAATTTCAAAACTACTAATTATTAGTTATTGCAACCAAATTAGATGATTTTTAATTTATTTTCATTTAATTCCTTTTCTTTTATGGACAAAAAATTCTAAAACATATATCCACATTTATATATCAAATCAGAATGTAGTATCATAAGAATAGTTAAATCTTTAAGCTACTCTCATTTATAGAATGATAAATGTCATTTTTAAATTCTTTTTTAAATGTTCAAATTAAAATTTTAGAATTAAAATGTTTTCTTATAATTAATATTTTAATAATTTTTTTTAAAATACGCTTTCCTTCATTTTATATTTTCATTAAATTTAGAAATATCTATATACTTGCCCGGTGAGAATACATCCGAGTTCTTGTTTATTTAAGCTTTGGATAACCCAAATGTGATTCAAGGCACACAAAATGATTTTGGGGATTTTGAAGTGTTTGTTTACAAAATTGCATACAAAAAAGTCGATTTTGGATTTAGAATTGATTTTAAGAAAAAACATTATTTGATTTATTTTCAATTTTTTATTTTTATTAAATATTTTCATAAATAACTACAAAATGTCACCTTATTTTCATTCGATTTCCTATTTTCAAAAATTTGTATAATAAACACTGAAAAACATCTTTTTCGTTATTTTCACTTTTTACAGTAGAAATCGTTTTTTTTTTCTGGTACAGTAGAAATCTTTGGAAACAAGAAACATAATGAAAATAATGTGATTTTTTTAGCAATTATTAATAAAACCTGGAAATGAATGTTCAAAACTTGAAGCAAAGTAAACATATATGTTTTGTCGTAAAGTATACCTGATTCTAGGTGTGAAACCCACAATTTTATTATATTTATACATTTTACTTTATCATCCAAACAAAATCAGTTAATCTAAATTTACTTTTCTTGTTACCAAACCAGTGTTATTAAAACCGGGACCGGTCATCGACTCGATCGGGGCACTGAGTCAATGGGTTAGTGGTCGAACCAGTAGGTCATTAGTTGAACCGGTATATATAAAATTTATAAATTTGATAATAAAGGTTTGTATATATATATATATATATATATATATATATATATATATTATTTGTCAAACCTATTTCAATAGCGCGTTGTGGCTCAGTGGTAACATTGCTTTATTTAGAGCTACAGTGGAAGTTTTGGTGCGGCATTTTGCAGATTGGAGCATTTTAATTACATTGATGCAGAGCTTGAGGCGCGTTGTGACAGACGAGAGGCCTGGGGCAGCATGTGCGTGATGGGAGAGCAGCAGTTGGGGCGCGTTACAGAGCTTGGAGAGCGTGCAGGAGGTTGAACCGCGAGCCGGGTTAGCTGATTTAATCCGGTTTGACAGCTAGTTAATGACGTCATGACCGGTTCAAAGGCTTATCCGGTCTGATATGATTGTGGCTCAGTGGTAACATTGCTTTATTTAGAGCTACAGGTGAAGAGTTCGATCCCTTCAGTGGAAGTTTTGGTGTGGCATTTTGCAGATTGGAGCATTTTAATTACATTGATGCAGAGCTTGAGGTGTGCGTGTGACAGACGGGAGGCCTAGGGCAGCATGCGCGTGATGGGAGAGCAGCAGCTAGCACGTGTTACGGAGCTTGGAGAGCGTGCAGGCGGTTGAACCGCGAGCTGGGTTAGCTGATTTAATCCGATTAGACAGCGAGCACCGGACCAGCCATGTGTCCGGTTTCCGGTCCAACCGGTCGGACCGGCCGGTCCAGTTCGAGTTTAATAATACTGTTCCAAACACAAATCAATTTTTTTAAAATTAAATTATTTTGATATCAATTCTTTTCAAAATTAATTTATTAAAATCTAAACAAAGTAAAGTAACAAACTGATTGTTTCAACTTACTAGCTTGATCTGAAGTGATCCTTGCTTTTACAGAGTTGCCTATGCCCTATTGTGCCTTATCCGAGTAAAAGAGTTAGTGCTTGTTTGGTTTGGAGTTTGAAACTCCGTTTCACTCCCAAACTCAGTTTACTATTCATTTATTTACTATTCATGCGTTTGTTTACGAAATTCTGTTGGAAATAATTGATTCCTGATTGGTTAAAACGGAGTTTTGTGGAAGCAAAAATTTCTAGCTTTTTCGTTGAAAATAATTGATTCTAGATGTAGGACCCACAAAATTCTACATATTTACACTTCAAAAGTGATTTTACTTTATCATCCAAACAAAAACAATTCTTCTAAACCCACTTTTAAAATATCATTCCCAAACACAAATCAATTTTTTCAAACTGTATTTTTCAAAATCAATTCTTCCAAAATCAATTCTATCAAAATCTAAACCAAACGGACCCTTACCAATTACTACCAATTACCAATTTACCAATCTTAAACATTCCGAAACATTTGTCACGACATCGCAAGTAAGACACATTAAACTGACTACCATGATTACTACGAAGATACAGCCATTAACATAGCGGATTCGTCCACGCAGTTTACAAATTCCACACAAACACAATCCCTAAACATTGTGCAATCACTCTGCTTCTGCTTCTGATTCCAAACTCCCACAATGCCTAGGGTTCCGCCTTCTCCATCTCCTTCTGCCTCAATGCTTTCCATCATCAGAGCCTACGCGCTCCCTATCCTTCTCTTTGCCGCAGCCATGTTCTATCAGCTATTTATCATTCCCAATGCCTTCCCTACTTCCCATTACGACGGTCACTCCTATTTCCTCTTCTTTTCTATATATTTTGTTTTAACTTTGAAATTAAATTTCCCTTTTCTTCGCTTTCTTTTGGTGGTTGCAGTGCTGCAAATTGAGAGGCATAGTTCGGTCGACAAAGTGAAGGAGGCTTACGACAAACTTGAATCTAAATGGTAATTGACAAGTTATGTTATGTCTCTTTGAATCTGGTCACCGAAATTATATTATTGTGGCTTTAAGAGAGATGCTAGCTACACTATCATCAACAAGGAATAAACTAGAATTCAAGTATATAAGGAATCCCTAGAAAGAGAACTCAAAAATACTTTTTTTATTTATTATTGGGTAGATTTAACGTGGGATCCACTAAGTCACAAGGGTCCATTTTCTATTTTGTGGGTTTCACGTGAAATCCATCCAATAATAAAGAATGTGTCGCCATTACTGTTAGTTTGAACTTTTCTTATTTGCAAGGACAGTAGTAGTGATTCAATTGGATGATTTGTACCATTCGGTCTCAAGCAGTACCATTTGGACAATTATATTTAAAAGTTTGGCTTCTGTTTGGCTATGTAATTTGTAGATGAATACTGGCTTATGGCTATGCTATTTTACTGCTCACTCACTCTACTTAGCATGGGTCCTGTAGCTTTGTTAGAGTGAAAGCCCTGTTTTAGTCCTTCAAAGATAAAAGTGTTATCACTTTGGTTCACCAAAGAATTTTGAAACTAATTTAGTCTCTTAATAATGGAAAGTGTCAATATTGTCCTCCAAAAAAATTGACATCAATTTAGTCCCTTAATCATAGAAAATTATATCAATTTAGTCCCTATGTTACACCGCTACCTACGTGGTCAGAATTTGGATCACATTTTCCATGATTGAGGGACTAAGTTGAAGTCAAAATTCTTTGAGGACTGAAATAGGGGTGTACTCTTTTAGTTTTTCTTAGTTTTATTTTATTCAAGTTGCATTCGACAGCTGGGATTAGATCCATTATAAGTGTTAGTATTTGTTTTCATTACGGTTTCTATACTATATAAATTATAGAGGGGTTTAAAGGCTATATGGGAGTTAAGATTCTTTTAGAGTGTGTTTGTGAGTTGTTTTTTGGAGGGAAAGGAAGGGAAATGGAAGGTTTATCGGAAGGACACCCCTGTTTGTGAGTTCATAAAATTGGAGGGGAAAGTTTTCAGGATTTTAATAAATCCTCCAAACCCCTCCTCTTCCCACTATTTTTGGATCCCACAGTTTGGGGTATTTTGGAGGAAAACAAACCTAAATTACTAATTTGGAGTATTTTTTTTTTTTTAATTTTTTGCATTAATATTATTTAAAGAATATTACTTATGTTAATTATTTTAAATAAGGGTACAATTGTAAAAGCATGTCATAAACCCCTCCATTTCCTTCCCCTCACATAAAACATACTCCCAGACAAGGAGAGAGATAGTCCTCTCTTTCTCCCCTCCCTTTTCCTTCCCCTTTGATCTCCTTCCTTTCCTTTCCCTCCTAACTTACAAACAAAGCCTTAGTGAAACAATTCCATTATAATATGCAAATATAGCACTCTAATTTTTGTTTATTATGTAGTTTGTGAACATGTTGACCTCTAGAAGTTTGTTGTGAACATTCAAAAACTTGTGTGTAGATTCTTTGTGATGGTTTATGAGCATGCTAATTAATGATCTATGACACTAGTTACATGGTCTTTCAGGAATTCAGCTGTGGAAGCTTCTGATACTTGTGAGTTTTTAAAGGTTAGCTTTGAGAGGTTGTTTATGAGCTGTCTTGTCTATCAATTAAATTATTGTATGATGCCAAATCATCATAAGGAAAATGTTCTTTGATAAAGAATTTATGCTTACATATTTCTGGATAATTCTTATAAACTTGAAAGAGGAAAAACTATGTGGTAATGTGTGAAGAAGGGAATATGGCTTAAACATTGAACGGGATCATTCTACTCGGTTTCAAATTAGTCTGAATTTAGTTCAAGTTTATTGTGTTGGTTTTATGATTCAATTTATTTTCTTAAGACCAGTTTGATTCATATTCTATAAATTTGCTTTATTATTCCTTAAAGTCAAAAACTAGAGACTGCTGAGTTCAAATGGTTTTGTCTAAATAGAGAGTTTTTGACGTTTATATGAATCCCATCATTATCTTTGTAATGCAATGAATCTGATAAAGTCAGACATTAAAGCTACATCCTCGTCATTGTGAACTGCACCTGCCTTCAAAATTTGTTGCAAACATTATGTAAGAAATGATATGAGCAAAGGAGAGCTTTGTTTATGTAGAAGAATTTAAAAAGCAAGGCTGAAGTAGTGCCTTTGCCAGTGACGCCAGCCTAGCGTGAATCCGCATGTAGGAAAAAATGTAGGAAAAACTAGTTAACTTCTGTAGGAAGAGACAATTGCTAGGAGTTGAATTCTATCTGCTTGCTAAATTTGGCCGTCAGTTGGAAAATGATGATATTGGTTTGTGGAGGAGAGTGTTCCTACTGAAAGCAAATGAGAATCAGGCCAGTGGTGTGGGAATTGGATATCCTGATGTTACTTGTTTTGTAAAATTTAAAAAATCCACCCCTTCCCCACAAAGGCATGCAGGTTGAAACCCTGGCATGCAGTTTAACTCCTCGAAATTGATGTGCTTAAACTGTTCTGCATATTATAACTCACAAACATGTTGTATAGGCCAGGGTAGTCAATAGAGCGCTTTCGCGGTGGTGCGGGGTGGAGCGGCTGACAACTGCTACACAGGCGGTGGAGCGGAGTGTTTTTCTGTAGCGGTCGTCGCGGCCGCTAAAGCGGCGGAAAAACGCGGGATTGCGGGGAGTAGCGGCGTTCCAGAGCCGCTATTACTTCATGGGCCGACAGCACCCTCCGGCGAGCCTCTTCCGGTCACACCCCACCGTCGGCGCCGCTGTTCCACAGCTGGGTCTTCCTTTCCCACGATAGATCTTCCTCTCCTGCAGCTGGTTGTTCCTCTTCTGCGGCTGGAATTTCAGATCTAGGGTTTTGGTTTAAGTTTTGGTCATTCTTTAATCTGATATTCCTCTTCTACCCTCTCTTTAACTCACAAATTCTCTATTTTACCCCCCTTTAACTCACCAATTCTCTGTTTTGCCCTCTTTATTTATGCAAATGACTTGTTTACCCTCACTTATACCCATTAAAATATCTCTTTTACCCTTATTTCTTTTACTCACTCTTCTCTTCTTCTTCTTCTTCTTCTTCTTCTTCTTCTTCTTCTTCTTCTTGTTACAGAGCCCTTTCCTCCCACTTCTCTTCTCCCTCTCACTTTCATTCCTCTTTCCCCTTTGCCTCTCCTCCCTCTTTCCTTCTCAAGTCTCACCACTGGCCTAAAACAGCGGCCGTCCCGCTACATGGTATCCCGCAATAGTGTTTTCGGGGTCAGCCGCTCCGTGCCGCTATTTGAGATTGATAACTCTGGTATAGGCATAGAACTGCATTCATGGAATGAAACTGTGGTATTCTTACTTGGTGTTTTTTTCCTGTATATCTCCATACAATAATATAGTTTCATGTACCACATGTCCTCATTTGATTTTTGATGTTTGTCCATTATGACACAACACAAGTATTGTGGATTTACTATTGTTTTGTTTATGCCATTATTTTTTGAGTGCATGATTTACAGATTCGATATGCTTATGAGTTGCTGACAAATCCTTTATGGAAAAGAGACTATGACATATTTGGCATTGATGAACATCTTGTGAGTAGTTTCTTTTGCAATCTTCAAAACTTGTCTCTTTTGTAATATATGTGCCTTGAGTATTTCTCTTATCCCTGACTTATTGTGATCTCTTTTTGTTAAATGATATGATCTCTTGATGGTAGCATATTGTTAAGAGTGCTAGCAAGCATTGTGCTGGGAAACATATTTCAGAAATGGACTTCCCCTTACTAGATGCACCCTCTTATGGTTAGTCAAGACATCCATGAACTGATAGGAACCTATGTTGAGGTTTTTTTTAAGGATTTGTGACAGGGAAGCTCTTTCAATGATGCATGCACTGTTTTTTTACCTCTCAGGGTCCATTGATCATTTTTCTAAAGTCATAACTGCAAGTGACTTCCGGTCCATATTTCCAGATGCAAAGCCATGGCTAATTCAGGTACATACAGTGTTGAATATGCTGATATATGGTAACTTACGTGATCACAGTCTAATTTTCTTTCATTATATTTGTTGTTATCATCAGATATAAGTGGTAGTTCTTAAGACGTGGTTTACGATAGAATATACAATGATGTTGTTTAATCCATGTAGCTGACCCTACCTAGTGGGAAAAGGCTTTGTTGTTATATAATTGAACTAACTTGACCACTAATAATCTCCAAAAGGACCATGACTACAACATAAACTAGGATTTTTTTCAGTTTAATTGTACTTAATTGAATGAAAAATTAAGTTTGTGAAATTGTGTTGAATGTTCAATTTTGTTCTCGTCTTTTCACATTTCTTTGTGAAGGTGAGCCTTGGCACAATGGTTAAAGTTGTTGCCATGTCACAAGGAGGTCATAGGTTCGAGTTGTTGAATCAGCCTCTTGCAAATGCAAGATAAGGCTGCCTACTATAAACTCATATAGTGGGTCTGACTCTTCCCTATACCCCTGTGCATAGCTCAAGCTTTTAGCACTAGGTTGCCCCTTTTCATATTTCTTGGTGCCTTAGGCATTGGTTTCTTAGTTTTGGTCACTTGAGGTTCCCACCCTAGAATTATTTATATTACTTGTTTATAAATAAATATTTCAATTAGTAATCCTTGTTCAGTATTTTTCGTTTTTTTTTTTTTTTTTTATGTTGTTTTCATAATTACAAATAATCTAAATGTTATGTGTTGTTGTTTCCACTTTCATGATTGCAGGTTCTTATAATTTTTGAAAAAAAGGGAACTGCTGTAGGATGTTAATAATTTGCTCAACCTAAAGAAAGAAAGATGTTATTTATTTTAGGGATATAAGATGTTAGCATTCCATTTATTATTTTTTATTCTAACAACATCAAGGATGCCGGTTTTTTTCAAATTAAATTTCTTAAAAAAGATAAAATGCAGTCTTACCTAAATTCTAGCTTAGAGGCACTGTGTATGATTTACTTTCAATCCAAGGTAGCCAAAAGCCAAAGGTGCATGCACAAGGGGGGTTTAATGGCTTGAGGCAAGATGCACCAAAAAGTGAATGCCTCCTTGAAGAAAGGTGTTAACATTAGAAAATTAAGAAAAATATTTTGACTATTTTGCATTAATTTTTTCCATATCTATTATCTACTCAAACATAACCAACCGACCAACAACTGCAAAACACATCCTTTTGTCACTAGGTGGGGATGGCTAAATTGATTAAGCGACACCAATATTTTATCATAAACCAAATCTTCAAAGAGGCCAATTAGATCTAAATCCTTTCTAATGATTTTGTTTTGAGTTTTTTTTCGTCTTCCTCTACCTCTAGTTGTTAGGCTACTCTCCATCTAATCAACTCTTCTAATTGTGGCTTCTACATTGGTCTTCTTCTCATAGGTCCAAACCACCTTAGGTGTGATTCTACCATCTTTTCCTCAATAGGTTCCACTTCTTTCCCTCCAATACATTCATTATTGATCTTATCTTTTCTTGCATGTCTACTCCTCCAATGCAACATTCTCATCTTTGCCACACCTATCTTATGTTTTTGTTGGCGCTTCATTGCCTAACATTTTGTACCTACCATAAAGAAACACAGGTCATATGGCTGCGTAGTAAATTTTCCTTCTAGCTTGATAGGTACCTTTCATTCACAAATAACACCTGAAGCAGTACTCCATTTCATTCACCCTCCTTTAATCCTATGATTTATATATCCCTCTATTACTCCACCATCACTTTGTATGATGGTTCTAAGATCCCTAAATGGTGTGACTTGTGGTATGGTGTGATCTCGAAATGTCTCTTCCATGCCAGTGTTAAGACATGCATTCCATATGCTCCTTTTACTTAGCATAAAATTCATAGTAAAAGTAAAAAAGATTTAAGGCCATTCAATTAGTGAACTTCTTGCTGCTAAGAGTCTCAAACCCGACATTTTTTGATGTAATGACATTTTACTCCCTTTTGCATCACAGTTAGCATGTTAGATGATTAGGACTTTTGGATTTTTGAAAGTAATATGATAAGGAAGGTGTGCCTTGCCTGAACCAGAAACATGTGTGTAAGGTGCTAGAGGTGTGTGCCTCAAAGAAGAGGCAGCACCATAACTGACAAGAGGTGTGGATCCCGTCTGGAACCTCAGCTCAGTGCTTTAGGCGCACCTGTTGGCACCTTTGACTACACTGCTTCAAACATAAAGAGGGGGAAAATCCATGTGAAATTTCCATTGAATGCATTTTATTGTCATAATAATATTATTTCACCAGAAATAAGTCGAAATATTTGCGAGACTATAACTATATGTTGGTAAATGATTTGTTTCCCGGCATGTTGTCTGAACTCTGAAGCTATGGAAACTTTGAATTATGTTTGTTCATACTTGTAAATCGGGAAGGCATTGTTTTCATTTTTCACCAAGTTCACTTTTTGGCATTGTGCTCTGAAAAATAGATTTGATTGATCTTGCCTATAAAGACTTGTATTACCATTCCTGTCTGATACCATATTCCATAATCTTTAACTATTTTATTATTTAAAAATTTCTGACTCGATGTACGTGCTGAATGTATTTTGGATCAGTTACATTCATTGGGGAGCAAGCGTTGTGCTCAGTTTTTCTGAGTTCTGGAATACAATTGGTAAGTTTTTTGAACATGAACTCTGGCATAAAAAATATATTTTGTGTATGTGATATGTTTGTGGTGGGATATGGAAATAGTATTTTCAGTTTCCACATTGCATTTAATTTTCTTGATTTAGTGGATAATTTTAAATGGTAATGTTAGGAAATGATTCCCGTCTTAAAAAGTAGATGAAAGGAAATGTTAATGGTTTAGAGAAGAGAGAGAGAATACAATATTTTCACAGGAAAAACAAGAAATATGCAAGCTTGTTTCACAGTAAGGCAATAAAGCTATTAATTTCTGGTGTATTCTGCGGCTCTGACCACCCCCCTTTCTCTCTCATTGGAGGCGTTCTTCTGACAAAATATGAAAGGCAGGGCTTTGGTCCTTATTCTTTATTTTTAATTATTTTTAATTAGGCAGTACAGTTTCCTTCCATAAAGAGAATTAAAAGATAACATATATGATGTGCTATTCTTTAGTTTATGGATTCAATATAAATGGCATCCAAGCATTTGTTTATGTAAGTCTCCACTTTAAGATATGATTGTTTTGATTAATTTCTTTGCGGTCAGCTTCTTTATTGGATGCGGTTGCAAATATTGGAATGGTGGAACTTGGTGAGACGGAACTCGCCATATACCTTGCTGATAAAACATCAACAGGAAAACCTTTTTTCAGAAATGGTATGTGCTGAATACAGTCAATTTTCTTTTTTCTACCTTTTATTTCTTTTCTTACAGGATCTCTATCAGAACAACTATTACCTGTGTTTAAGTAGTTGTTTTGTACACACCTGATATTTATGTAAATACAACAGGCTAATATGAAGGCCTAGAAATAAGGAGCATTCTTGACAAAACTTAACAGTTGTAAATTCATCTAAAGATTGTTTCTGATTTACGTAGATCATACTAGTTTCATATTTGCCGTTAGTTCTGACTTCTGAGAATGTTTTATGTGTGTGTATATTTGTGTTAAAGACTCCTGAGAATTTCCTTACAGCAAACCAGTTAACTGGATTTGTCTACATATACCTATGTTATACTACCTCCGGACTCAAATATAAGTAAAAAACTAGCTACATTCTTTGGACTAAAGTATAAGCAAAAATCAAATAAGTCAACTCTATTAAATGTTACAATTCCAAATATACCCTTGATTAATTCTCTTTTACTTTCCCAAAAACATTATACACTCCCAATAAACAACTTCCCAATAAACAACATTATACACTACCATTAAATGTTCAACCAATTTCTTCTTCAGCCTAAAAGGACCCTCCTTTCCTTTGCTGTACGCTTGACCTCCTGCCTGCCTCATTTATATTTATTTATAAGCTTAACAAAAGAAAGCTCTACTGTGCGTATACTAAAAAATGGCAGAGACCTTTCAACATTGTAAAATTTTGTTGATAAGATGAGAAGACAAAAGGTCCAAATGATTAATTACCTTGACTGGCGGTTAAGCATAATAAATTGTCCAGAATGTGTGTGAAATTTCCAATACAAATTTAAATCTGTTGATTGTTATTAGTAGGCGTAATAAAGTAATTATAACTTATTTTTTTACACAATTCAAGACAATTCAACTAACTTAACTAACTTTCTTAATACTTGTGAAGTTAGTTTTTTTTGCTTATAAATCAGTCCGGAGGGAGTAACTTATAACAGATTTCTTATTGATGGTTTCCTTCTATGTTGATTAAAAATAAATACAAATTGAAAGTCGGAACATAGGTTTTCCGAATTGCTTGTGTTAAAATCACTCACAGCACATAGGTCTTGTATTTATACGCCAGAAGAAAATAAATACAACTGATAATTACAAGACAAATAAATAACTATTCCCTAGTGTATGGTATTTTCGAAGTTGCTAGAAAATACATGAATCTAATTAATTACAATAGTTATTTCCTAAGCTATTAATGACTTTGGACGGTGGATGATTGATTCCAATGACTTTGGACGGTGGATGGTTGATTCCAACAAAGCTATTAATGACTTTGGACGGTGGATGGTTGATTCCAACACTCCCCCTCAAGCTGGAGAATGGATATCAATCATTCCCAGCTTGCAAGTAAGATCTTGAAACTTATCTTTAGGAAGACCCTTGGTTAGCACATCAACCAGTTGATGTTCTGATGGGACGTACGATGTGGCAATCAGCCCACTATCAAGTTTTTCTTTAATGAAGTATTAGTCATTGTCTGTATGTTTGGTTCTATCATGCTGAACTAGATTGTGAGTTATCACAAAAGAGCTTCATTGGAGCTTCATACTTGAGATCATCAAGAATGATTTTCATCCATAACAATTCACAAACTCCTTGAGCCATATCTCGGAATTCGGCTTCTGCACATGATCTTGGAACAACATTCTGTTTTTTACTTCTCCATGTAACAAGGTTTCCACACAAGAATGTGCAATAGCCTGATGTGAATCTTCTATCATTCACTGAACCTGCATAATCTGCATCAGTATAAGCCTTCATAGTTAAGCTTCCACCACTTTTGAACAAGAGTCCTCTCCCTGGAGTGGCTTTGAGATACTGCAGAATATGTTCTACAGCTCGCAAGTGTCTCACCCTCGGATCATGCATGAACTGACTCACGACACTGACTGCATATGCTAAATCTGGTCTAGTGTGTGCCAAGTAAATCAACTTCCCTTCAAGTCGTCGCTTCTTTGTCTCCATGGATGTAACTCCCAGGGTCAGGAGCTCTGATACCAAATTGAAAGTAGGAACACAGGTTTTCTGAATTGTTTGTGTTAAAATCACACGCAACACAAATCTTGTATTTATACACTAGAAGAAAATAAATACAACTGATAATTACAAGAAAAATTAATAAGTATTCCCTGGTGTATGGTATTTCCTAAGTTCCTAGAAAATACATGAATCTAATTAATTACAATAGTTATTTCCTAAGCTATTAATGACTTTGGACGGTAGATGATTGATTCCAACACTATTAATGACTTTGGACGGTGGACGGTGGATGGTTGATTCCAACAAAGCTATTAATGACTTTGGATGGTGGATGGTTGATTCCAACAATACAAGATGATGTAGGCCTTATAAGTGATTTGAAAGAAACATTTAGGGCCTGTTTGCTTTGTTTTTAGTTTTCATTTCGTATTTTTCAAAATTTTCAAAATAATTATAAACTGCCACCTTGTTTTCATTTTGTTTCCTGTTACCAAAAATTTGTACAGGAAATAGTGAAAATTAAAAAAAAAAAAGTTGTTTTCAGTGTTTCCTTTATAAATTTTTGAAAATAGGAAACAAAATGAAAACTGGTGGCAGTTTTGTAATTACTTTTGAAAACAGGAAATGAAAACAGGAAACTGGAAACAAAACAAACATGCCCTTAACTTTTAACTAGAAGCAATGATGGAAACATAAATTTTGAATAGTGAGGGCAAAGCCAATATGCAATTGAATACACGATTACATATTTGAATTTCTACAAAATACAACAAGTCACACTCCTTAGCTTCTTGAACACCATAATTTCAATAGACTAAGAACTCTGAATTCAGTAAATAATATATAGATGTATTTGCACTGCAAAGACTATTAATAATGAGTCACGGTAAAAAGGTAAATCAGATGTAACAAAACAGATTTGCTGCCTTTTCACCTATTAAATAATCTTCAAAAATTAAAATGACCCATGATTTCAGCAGGCAACAAGATGGAAGACAATGTCACACTGCTACAGTCCACAAAGCCACTAATATCTTCTTTGTGAAGCAATACACATACACTAAATACAGAACGGCAATGCTTACCAGGCAATGAAACTATGTGCAATGCTCAGAATGGGTTCAGCAAGACTGAGAAAAGAAATCCTTCGTCACTGTTCACTACCCAAGAGCTACATCCCACCTATCACCGTAGACTTTCATTGATGATTTAGCTGATGCTGCAAATTGGGTGTTTACCGTTTGCAGATAAGAAGACTTTGAGAAGAGGAATTGGGAATTTGGAATTGTTAGAGTTTTGAATTTGCCCAGTAGACCCTGACCCTCTATTGGCTTAAATTTTTGCTAGAATGGGGGCCGGGAGGGTAGTTAAAGCATGTGTATAGTAGTAGAAATTGTTTTGTGTAGCACCCGCTAGCATTGGTCTGTCTCCGATGAGAAGTAGATATATATTCATCTGACTGAGTAATTTTACTGGATATGCATTTTCTGAGAAGCGTGATGTGAAGTTCTAGAAATTGCCAGTAATATTACTTGATTTACATTTACATGTTTTGTGTCTTAAAAGTTAAATGACTGTTTAAATTTTTGGAGAGAAGGATCACATGTGGCTTGTCTTAATATTGAAAAAAATTGTCCAGGAATTCCATCACTTGTTGCCATTCCTCCTGGCTGTTATGCTGCAAATTGTTTGAAAAGGTGAGTTTTATTATAAGACCTAAGTTTGTGGACAAGCAATTACAATTTTGTAATTTTTTTATTCACTGGGGGTTATTTACATTTAACTCAGACAGTTGCACATTGTTTATTATTTTGTGTACTTAGAATTCTTGAATAAATCATATTATACTGCATGAAATTACTATACATGATTTATTCCCATGTTAGGTTCGATGGTGAGCTTACTTTTGACAAGGTTACAAATTGGTTTGCAACAACTGTATTGGCTTTACCTCAAATTAGCTACTACTCAAAGGAGTCACTGGTAATTTGGCCAAACTCTGAAGGATTATGTTCTTTTCGATAAATATGTGTGGCACTGTTCTTTTTTATGTTTCTGTAGCAGTGATTTGAACTAAGTTGTTTGAATAAGGGAATATCTGCAGTAATCATGGGCAAGGGATTAATAATTTAACATAATGTAATATTGGGTATGAATAAACCTGATTATATTTCTTTGTCTCCCTTATATTTTTCCCCGACTTTTCAGCATTTAATTTGGTCAGTTTTTACTAACTAACTAACTAACTAACTAACTAACTAACCATATATGGGTTACCTATCAATGGGTTTTGTCTAAACAACAAGGAGTACAGGAATTAAAAGTAGTTTTAAGGTACAGAAATATTACAAGTATGAAGAGCAACCCTAAGGGTATCATGATGAGGATGCCCAAGTCTACTGGCACAGTCGATACAAAGAAGGGGCTTGTTGTACATAGAATTACTGGAGGGAGCCTGCTGTACATTATTTAGACTAGGCCTAGGTACAGAATTGCACGTAATTGAATCACTTACAACAGAGAGCATGCAGTTGGAACTGAAACTAGAGTTACTGCTAGTAAGACTAAGAGCAAGAGGTGCAGACTTGACATTGATGCCTGGAACACGTGGATGCTATCAAACTTATAGAGACCACCATGCCCTACTGTTCCTCGCAAAAGAACATCAGAGGAAGCCTGAGATTTAACAAGGCAGTAATTAGGGTGAAATTCAAAGAAAACTGAGTTGTCCCTAGCAAATTGACTAACTTTAACCAAATTTTTGGTTATAGAAGGAACTATGAGAAGATTTTTGAGTTTGAGTGTGGTGTGTGGCTGGAAAGCTGATTGAAAGGACAGTGAACCCATACAGGTGATAAACAAACCTTACCCAATGCCCATAAGGATGTGGTCAGATCCTGGCAGAGACACCATATCTGCCAAATTCGCTGCATCTGGAGTTACATGGTGTGTGGTGCCTGAATCAGGGTACCAACTCTGATTGAGAAACTGAGAGGACTCACCACCTGTAAGTAAGGCATGAGCTTGAGTGTTTCTGTGAGGTGGATGAGTTAGAACTGTTGAACAATATAATCCACTTGATTTTTTTTTTTTTGCATTGATTTGTTTGACTGTATTTGCTTGTGCGAGTTTCTCTATGGTTACTGATTTGAAGTTTATCTGGAACACTACTAAAATTTCAGGTGCCAAATTTTCTTGGAAAAAGTAGTTATCATAAGGTACAATTTCCTTACTTTTTTATCATTTATGTTAGAAATGATGTAAATAAGTAGTATGGTTTAATAGCTGTTAGAACCCTAAAATTAATCCTTTGGTGAAAACTTTCACCTATAATCCAGAATCAATCATGTTAATCACTAGAAAATTATGCGGAAGCGTACCTGAACTCATGATGACAATTACTCTTTAGAGCCATGCGGTTTGGCCTTCCAGATCTACACGTTCCCCTTGAGAGAAACCCTTTAACTTTCTACCTGTCTCTTTCTGATAATGGGATGTCATAAAAGAAAAGAACGTTATGTGTTACCTGGGGACCATGAACTATTTATGTAGACAACACTAGGGTTATATTTCTTGTATTTCTAATTTAGCCCATCGCTAAAATAGAAATTATCCTTCAGTCTCTACACATTAAAGGCCCACACCCTATTAGATACATTAAAGCCCGAATTACCAAAACCTTATTAGATCACTTTTAATTGGGCTTAACCTTAAGCGACAGTCCACAATACATAATTATTCACATATAAGGCCAATGTAAGGATCCAACAATCTCCCACTTGGACTATATGTGTAACCTTATAATTATGCATTGCAAAAATAACCATATGAGCTCAACATTACTGTCATCACCAAATGTATCTATAACCAATCTGGTCAATCATACCAACATAGGATCAAAGCAGCCTTTGTTAGAATTGTCGTAGCTCGACCCATCAATGGTCACATATCCTGATACAAATGAATGACATGGATCATGATGTGGATGCTTTTTGAATGACACAAATTTTTTTGTTGAATTCAGTCCCTACACGTAACAATCATTTTCAATTTGGTCCCTATACTTTAACTCCAACAAATGACGTTATAACACCAATAACTATAAGTTTAACACTAAGTTTCTTTCTTATCTGCTCTCACACTCACCATCAAACTGGGAGTGTTGAGCGAAAGCACATGCATATTGTTGAGACTGGTCTTCCTTACTCAGGCCTCTCTCCCTATGCAGTACTGAGAGCATGCAATCACTACTGCTGTTTTTTCTTATTAACAGACTCCCTATTCCCACTTTGACAAATCAATCCCCATATTTTGTTCTATACAAGTCAGCCCCTGACTATTCTTTTCTTCGGGTTTTTGGCTGTGCTTGCTATCCATGTGTACACCCATATAATAAGAACAAACTTGAGTTCAGGTCCTGTGATTGTACCTTACTTATTCGGATACTCTTCACCTCATAAGGTGTATAAATGTTTGTCTAAAGAAGGCAGGTTATATATATCAAAAGATGTACAGTTTGATGAGTTTAAATTCCCATTTTCTAAATCTGTCCAGTGTACAGCAGATTCAAGAGCATCTCAGCTGTCCCATCCCTCTAAGTGTCATACTGCAGTCCACTTTTCTGGTCCTATTCCCTCTGCTACTACTCCTAGTCCCACTCCTCTTTAGGTCTGTCCTTCTCAGTCCCCTCTTTGCTCACCTGTCCAGTCCGAGTCTCCTCTTCTTCCCTCTCTTCATTCTGGTTTAACACCTGAATATCTACCGCTTCTCCTTCTTCCTCTCCTTTAGCTGTCCCATCCAAGTACACTAATATTCATCCTATGGTCACTAGGTCTAAGTCTCGGGTTCACACTAGTCATGATCCCACTGTTCTCTTAGCACAAGCAGAACCTACCAGCCCTAAGCAAGCCTTAGCTGTTCCTCAGTGGAAACAGGCCAATGCAATTTGAATATGATGCACTTATAGCTAATGGTACATGGACCCTTGCTGATTTGACACCTCATAGGCAGGCAATTGGTTGGTTGTAAATGGGTGTTTTGGATAAAAGAGAACCCAGATGGGACTATGAACAAGTATAAAGAACGTTTGGTTGCCAAGGGATTCCATCAATGACTCGGGCATGACTATACAAAAACTTTCTCTCCAGTGGTTAAACCTGTCACAGTTCGGGTAGTTCTCACATTGGCAGTCACTAATGGCTGGCCTATACAGCAGATAGATGTGAGCAACGCCTTTCTAAATGGCCTTCTTGAGGAAGAGGTCTATATGGAGCAACCCTTTAGCTTTGTAAGCAATCAGCCTGCTCAGGTATGCAAGCCTAATAAGGCTATATATGGGTTGGATCAGGCTCCAAGGACCTGGTTTGAGATGCATGCCAAGACCCTGGTCCTCTTTGGGTTCAAAACCAGTAAATGCGACCCTTCTCTCTTCATCCACTCTCGGGCAGGTCACACTACCTATGTGTTGGTCTGTGTAGATGACATAATAGTGACAGGTGCCTCCTCTCAAAGAGTCATTGAACTCATAGTCAAACTAAACACAGAATTTTCTCTTAAGCAGCTAGGTGATCTTGATTATTTTCTCAGTATTGAAATCAAGAGACTGTCAAATGGTTCCCTAATTTTGTCTCGAACAAAGTACGTCAAAGACCTTTTGACTAAAGCTAATATGGTTGATGCTAATATGGTTGATGCTTAGGGTATTCCCACTCCAATGGTCAGTAACTGTAAGTTGACCAAGAATGGAGCTAATTACATGGCTAATCTGACTCTCAACAGGTCAATGGTTGGGGCTTTGCAATATGCTACAATCACTAGGCCTGAAATATGCTTTAGTGTTAGCAAAGTAGGTCAGCTTTTGGCTCAACCACCTGAGGAGATTTGAAAGGCAGTCAAGAGGATCTTGCGCTACGTCAAAACCACCATTTCTTATGGTCTTGTACTGAAACCAGCCATCGCAGGGCAGACCTTCACTTTACAGTCTTTTAGTGATGCAGATTGGGCCGCAGATCTTGATGACAGAAGGTAAACATCAGGTTCTTGTGTGTACTTTGGCCCCAATCTGGTCTCGTGGTGGTCAAGAAAACAGACTTTGGTTGCTAGGTCCAGCACTAAGGCTGAGTACAGGAGCCTTGCTGCCACTACCTCTGAAGTTATGTGGGTGCAGTAACTTCTCCAGGAGCTTCAGGTTAAAACTCAGCAATCAGTGATCTATTGTGATAACCTCTCTACTGTCTCTCTATCACACAATTATATACTTCACTCGAGGACCAAACATATGGAATTAGACCTCTTTTTCATGAGGGAAAAGGTCATAAACAAAACTCTGTCAATCTGCCACATTCCAGGAGTTGATCAGGTTGCTGATTTGCTCACAAAACCCCTCACTCAGACACGGTTTGAAAGCTTAAGGAGCAACCTTGGTGTGACAGACATGTTTAGTGTTCAAAACCCACCCTAGGTTGCTAAGGGGGTGTGTATCAATGTACTTTCTGTAAACCACCCTCAGTTTATAAGGGGGTGTGTTAGAGAATGTGTGAACTTCTGTGGTCCTGAGTGCAGCTGATCAGCACCTCTGCTGACTCAGCTTATAGTTAGACAGTTAGAGTTCAAATTCTAGAATATTCTGTGTAAGCTACTATAAGTAGCATGCATGTAACTAATCATTCAATTCAAGAATTACAGATTCAGAAATTCAGATTCCTCTCTCTCTCTCTCTCTCTCTCTCTCTCTCTCTCTCTCACCTCCTTATTCTAATACTTGGCAAGTTTCTTTTGATCTTTTAGTCTGAAGCAATTAACTGGTGATGTCATGCTTTGTTCCTATAATTTGCTGCTCCTTTGGTATTTTTCTGCTGAATGTTGCTCTTTGATTTTGTAGATGTATACTTGAACTTATCTGCTTTAATTAATGGTTTAGTTTTTGTGGATCTCCCACTTATAGGTGAAAGTCATCTTTTTCTCAAAAAACTGGGGAGCGTGCTGCTCCATTTATACGACAGGCAGCTAAAGACTATTGGGCTCATGCTTCATTTGCATTCATTCTCTGGCGGGAAGAGGAATCTTCCTATTGGTGGGGAGCGTAAGTGGTGATTTTAGCAAATTCTAAACTAGGCAAACATTATTCTACTTATTTTATTTTCTATATTGAAGATGGTGCTAAGAATATTTTTATTATATTCACCAACTGACTGATACATTGCCTGATCTGGTATGAAGTACTGAAACAATTTTTATTTGTTTTATATGACAGATTTGGGGTGGAATCTGCACCTGCTATAGTATTTCTAAAAGACCCAGGTGTCAAACCTGTTGTGCACCATGGTCTGTCTCTTCATCATACTACCTGAGAACCATTTGACTTCGCTTTTGCTTTTTGTTTGACTGACTGACTGCATTTTGTGCTGCAGGTTCAGTTAACAATTCAATGTTTTTGAATATGATGGAAACTAATAAACAGCAAGGTAGATCTAGATTTATGGTTTAGATTGCCCATTGAGTTTGATGCATGGAGTAGCCACAAACTTCACAGATCTTATCCTAAAATTGATGGAACTAAATTCCATTTTACGCTAAATAACCAAAGATTGTTTGAGAATAAAATAATTCATCCTTGCACGAAAAGTACACTGTAAAAACTTTAGGTTGCAGAAAACTTTATTATCTATTTGCCAGAGACAGAAATGAAAGAAAGAACTGAGTGGACCCTAATTACTCACGTAATGAATTTTGACTAATTTTTGGATTTCATCTTAATGCATGTAACATGGACCACTTTATTAACCCAATAATGTTAGTCTGTTGACATGTAAAAGTGTCATTGGGGTTTCAGATCACTAATTAAGTTCATGTGATTATGAATTACTAACTGGTAGGGGTGAGCATCGGTCGGGTGGCGGGTTGGTCGGGTGGCAGATTGATCGGGTGGTTTGCAATGGGTCAACAATTTTTAATTATTTTATTTTAGACAAAAAAAAAGGGTTACAAAACCCAGTTGAGCTTTAAGGCTTTCAGCCCAATTAAGTACCAAAAAATAAAATAAAAAAAATAAGGGAGATCTGGAAACCTCTCAGTCTTCTCCCTCAGTCCCTTCTCCATGACCCCATCTACACCAGTCCACCATGTGCACGACTTCACGTCTGCATAGAGCTGAACGACGAGGGGTGCTGCTCACGGCGGCGGCCGACCGGTGGAGATGGCCGATATGATGAGTGAAAGAAGTGGGGCATGGTGGAGCTCTGGATCTGCAGCGAACGGCGAGCTCAGGATCTGGTATGATTCGCGGTGGAGGCACGGAACTCGGACGTGATGGACCTGTGGGGGCACTTGGCTGACTTGGGCTTCACGAATTCAGCGAATACGAAAGAGAAAGGTGCAGCTCGGAGAAGGTGCGGTGCGGCGGATCTGCCAGTGCATGCGTTAGATCTGGGCTGCTATGGAGGAGAGGATGACGCGACGGTGGAGGGTGGCCGGACAAGGATGGCGCGGCGGTGGAGGGTGGCCGGATAAGGAGTAGATCTGCTTTTCTTCTTGACTTTGTCTGTCTGATATTGAAATTGAGAAATTAGAAAATATTGGTATAGGTAATGAGGAAGAAATTAGAAAATGTATCGGTCGGAACTCCCTCAGTCCCTTATAGTTACTCTGTATTACTGAACTCTTGTGATCATGGTTGTCGAACTCGCGCGCTACCTCCTAGGATCGTTTGATCCTATGCTTTTTTCACCCATCAACGAGGCAGATCGATGGGAATGCTTGGATGGCGGCCGGCGCGGCGGGATCGACAGGGAAACTCGGAAGATCGGTGGGAACGGCGATCTCTGTCGCGTCTCACGATATGGAAATTTTGACCCGTTTTCCTTTGAGTGATCCGTTTTTCTGTTTGTGCCCTGTTTTTTCCCAGACGACCCGCTTCAATTTTTCGCGACCTGTGCTCCTTGTGTAGGTGACCAGACTTTTTTCATGCCCAATACCCACTCTGTCTTGTTTAGCCCAGAAAGTTGTTAGTAAACTAAACCTAATAAATCTCTTATTTCACTTTTACTAGACACTTTGTGTTTACCTGATACCTTAAGCGGCTGGACTCTAATACGTTAACCCATGTACTCTTTTATTTTGGTGTTTTTAGTGTTAGGTATGAGAGATTGTGACTTATGATTTATATATGGCATTCTTATTCTTATGTTAAGGTTATTTTGATGTTTAAAGGTTAATTTTTATTTATGTTATTTTATATACATATTAGAGCTTGTTTGGGACAGCTTATTTGAGTGTGTTTCAGATGTTTTCTACCCAAAAAGCTGAAACATGAAATAAGCAATGTGTTTGGGATGTTTAGCTTATTTTTTAATACAGCTTTTTTGTGTCAAAAACGTCGTTTTATAATAATCGAATGGAGAGGACTGTTTTCCAAAATAGTTCAGCGTTTTCTGTATGAGGCTTTCCTCTTTCCTGTAATATCCCTCGTTTCTCTTCTCACCCCACTCCGCCTCCACCTCTCACCCATGTCCAGCGTAACCCACACCTCCTCAGTCCCTCACCAACGGGGCCGCGCAACCCAAAAGCTGACACCGGCGTCGTTGTACCTCCGTCGTTAGCCACCCACCTACCAAGGAGGAGCCGTGCGACCCACCCACCAAACGTTTCAAGCGACCCACAATCGTCCTGACGCGACCTCGCCGGCCTCAAATGAGGGAGTGTTGAGGGTGAGAAGAAAAGGGCTGCAAATGAGGGAAAAGGACCGTGTTGTTCTCGCATGGTGGGGGTTTGCTAAACTGAAGAAGGAACAGAGATGAGACTTAGGGAGAAAGGGCCGAATTACCAGAGAGGAAAGTTGATGGCTTTGTGAGAAAGGAGGATGACTGTGTGAGCATTGTGAGAAAGGAGATGGATTTGTGGGTATTAAGAGAGAAAGGAGAGGGACATGATCAAATGAGAGAAAGGAGGGGGTGTGGGTATGCAGAACATTCTAGAGTGAAGGATAAAGGGATTTGTGGTAGGGTATTTCTCATTTGGGTCACCAAAATTGAAGGAAAATGTGGTTGGGTTGGTTCTCATATTGGGCCACCAAAATTTGAGGGTAAAAGGGATCTATGAAAAAATGAAGGGACCAGTATTTTTATTTGTGTGTCAAAATTTTATATAGCAAGCAAATTGATTAAGTTTTTAAATAATTTTGACTAATTTTTTTTACATATTGGGTCAGTATTTTAATTAAAATAAATGAATAAATATTTTAATTTGAAACAAACAAAATAGATTATAAACAAATTACTTAATACCCTTTTTCGTAATTTACTATACAAAAGTGATTGTTTTTACACCACCCAAACGAAATAGATTATCTTAAAATCGCTTTTCAGCAACTATACCCAAACAAAAACAGATTCTGATTATAATCTATTTTCAAATAATCAATTATTTGAAAAAAGATTATCAGCATAATCTTTTTTTTTCCAGCTTTCCCAAACACTCTTAAATAATTAAATATAATTTTGTCGTTTTGTGGGATCTTACAATCCCACGAGTTACGATCTTTCTTCCCTCAAACGATCTTAGGTAGGATCTTGAGTTTGACAACCTTGCTTGTGATCTATATTAGAATCACAATACTATACTATCATCGTTTAAGTTTGTAAGTGGTATTCCATGGTATATATAAATTAGGCAAAATTACACTTTTGGTCCCTTAAGTTATTTGTTTTGTTCAAATTAGTCCCTTATGTTTTTTTTGTGATAAACTAGACTCTTAAGTGAGGTTCAGGTTTCAAATTGGTCCCTTAAGTTTTTGTGTGACAAACTAGACCCTTAAGTTATTGTTCGGGTGACAAATTGGTCCTTTAAGTTATTAAAAATAATAAATTAAGGGTCTAATTTACTGGTTCCTTTGACAAATTAAGGGACCAATCTGTCACTCGAACATAACTTAAAGGTCTAGTTTGTCACAAAAAAACTTAAGGGACCAATTTGAAACCTGAACCTAACTTACAGGTCTAGTTTGTCACAAAAAAAACTTAAGGGACCAATTTGAACAAAACAAATAACTTAAGGGACCAAAAGTGTAATTTTGCCTATAAATTACTTTCATCTGATACACATTATGTTATTCTATTCTTGGCATTTCATCATGACATTTTGTAAGTTGAGTCCTTGTTGCTCTAAATCAGACTTCAGAGGTTAGGCTGAATTTTTTTTTTTTCTGAACCCTAATTAATCTGCTGCATGTTCTCCTCTCCCCCCTTTCTCCATCCAGAGCTTCAGCAACTAAGGAGTGTGACATCAATGGAGCTAGGCTGTGATCCCCATGGCTATTCTCGTGCTGGATATGATACAGTCCTTTGGTATTGTGCTATTGCAGTAGGAAGGCCAAGTCTGGAATTGAACAAAATGCGTGAAGTATGTATTTTTGTCTTTTGTTTTGGACATTATTTCTATGCTATATTCCATAAAGTAATTCATCTCGTGCTTATTTCATTTCATACAAAAGTGAAATCATGGTTGCCATTGCTGGGGGTATTTGGGTTTTGATCAGGTTCCTAGTAAAGTAGGTCCGTGGCTCCAAATTCAGATTTTTATGCTTATTTAAAATGTAACAATAACTTTGCATTTTGAAAAGTTTTGCATTGATGCACATCCTTTTTGTTATCAATGATTAGTTTTCTAGATACATGCATAATTTTTATTGAAGTAATTAATTATAATATTTGGTACTCTTGTTATCATTACTCATTATTATTCTTAAATGCCTAGACTTTATAGAGGTAGATATTTCTATTTTGAACAAATATGTTTTCTTCAAATTTGACAGATGTTGTAATTTAGGTCCATAGACTATGTGCAGGGTCCAAGAAACATTGGTTAAGCATAGCGAGGTAGATGCTTCATCTGAAAATCAGTCCATAACCCCAGCTGTGGATGCATTTAAGAGAAACCGGTTGACATTTGCTTGGCTTGACGGTGAAAAGCAAAAGGTAATTCTTTCTTTCATTTGTTTGATTTATTCTTACTTGTGTGTCTAAATAAAATGAGTCTTTTTTCCTCAATAAATTACAAAATGCTGATACTTATTTGACAATGAGGTGGGCGTCAAAGTAACATGCTGCTAAATTGCTGCCCTGTCAGATGTCAGATTATATGTCTAATATGGCAGATGATGATGGATTTTTATAGCATGTCAATTTGAAATTGGTATCTGACCCAATTTTACTACTAAAGCATTAGACTACTTTAATGTGCTTATTGATAGATTTTGTCACAAAACTACACAATGTTCAGTGCCACATATTCATCTTTAACAGGAGGAACATATCTTTTAAGGATGATATACTTGTGAAGTGTAAGATGTATTGTTTTTGTGCGTATAGATGGTTTTGTTCACTAGCCTAAAGAGCCTTGTGGATGTGGTACTGGTACCTCTTAACCTTTGCACAGGGAACTCTTGGCCCTAGTCTGTGGACGTGGAGGCATTTGATAAGGCAAGGGTTCCATACTCATCGCAGAGAAGATAAAATCTCTCACATTACAATTCAATTGGACATTGCCTCTTAAGAAAAGAACAAAGGATCGAGATAAAAGGAAAATATAAGAATTGAATAATTCATACTGTTTATGTATTTACCTGGAACTTGATTTCTTTGTATGTAAATTGTGCTTAATTGATATAATATTCGTAACTGTAGTTGAATTTCTTCTGTTTTTGAACAAACAATATGATTCACGGGCCACATTTCCTTTAATTTCAATATAATATATTTTCAATTATCTATGGGTATTGTGGACTTCTAATCAGCTTACAACTTGGAAAGTACCGAAAGGCAAATCACTTAAATAGGTTTCATTTTCCCATTATCTCACTGCAGGAGAATAAATCATATTTCCTCCCAATGATACTATGTCACTATGAACATGCCACTGGTGGGAAACATTTATGATTTGCCTAATTTTACTTGAAAGTTTAAAGAATTTGAAAGCGACTCTTTTGAGTTAGTATCAACTAGATGCATGTTTTGGAATGCTTTGTAAAATTATATTATGTTGACAACTGTTGATATAAGAAGAGTCTGTTGAGTGTCTGACTTTACTGTTTTAACTTACAAGATATTGAGCTAAACATTCTAAGTTGACTTTGTCCAAATCACATCTTGATGTGGAATAATACTAAACAAATGAAAATGAACTTCAGTGTAATGCCAAACTTAAAATCGGTGTGTATATATTGCTGCTATTTTACTCGTGATGTCATATTTCTGTCCATTTTTTGTTTCTTTGCTACAGATAGTTTAATGTTTTCATTTAAAAAAGTTCGGAAAGTATTTTCAGGGCATTGAATTCTTGGATAATTCCCTACCTTCTTTGACTTTCAATTTCAATTTGAGTCCTTTTTTTTTGCATCTGAATGTTGTTTCTTTTTTAACATAAATGGAATTGTCTTATTTGCTTGTGGTACTAACTGCAAGTGGAAGACCTAATTCCTGTCACCTCATTACGCACTTTGAGCGATTGGTTACTTTAAATTCTTTTGTAGTTGTTTGAATAAAGAATACTTTTTGTATCATCATTGCAATTATTTCTGGTGTGAGCTATTAATATTCCTGATATTTATTTAGGACTATTGTCAATTTTACCTTGGTCATACCGCCATTGAGCATACTTGCGGACAACATAGGGGTTTGACTGATATTCCTCAGTTATTTGTTATTCGTTACCTGAGGAATAGTAGTAATGTTGATATGAGGACACAGGAAACGAAAAAGTTGAAACCATCACTGGTCCAAGATCTAGTCAATGAATACGATCCGGCAGGCCAGTTTGTAGCTAGGTACAAGGGTGCAGATGATATTTCACAGGTTGGCCCTTCTAGTCAAAATAAAATTTTCGCATTGCAAAGTGGTGGTCTGTATGATGCTTGCATTGTCTGCCATGAGTAGTTTACATTTCTTTTACAACTCATGTACAATGATGTTGATGTGATGCACAGTTCTATTATGATATTATCTAATTTTTATCTTATCAGATAACCGAATGGATTGCAAGTATAATAGCAGACGGTGACTCAAGAGATTTGCCATTCTTTGTAAGTTTTTTTTTTAACTTATAAGTTTTGTTGGTAAGCCTTAGAGGATATTTGGTTCTGTTTTATGGTATTTTGTGAATGTGCCTCGTGACTTCAAATATGACATTTATTTATGTGATCAAAATTTCATGAATGCCACTCAGGTTGATGTTTAAAAATGAGATAGGTGTTTTTGTGATTAATTCTGTATAGTTTCCTTATGAAGCATATTGTGTCATCTTTGCAGACACTACGAACTCCTAAACTTGTTCCAGATGACACACAACCTATTTGGTCTAGAACTGCTCAAAATATTCCTTTGAAAAATCTGAAGCAGGGTATTCTTGGTGCTTTTAGTAGACACTCTGTTTACCTTGAGGATCCAAGAATTGGTCCTGCTTTGCTTCTGGGAGCATTAATTTCTCTGGGTACCATATGGCTAAGAAGAAGCCAACAAGTTCAGCTGTCTAAATCTCAACCTAGTCAACCAAGTTCCGAGGTAACTTTTGGCTGAAAGTGGTTATCTTGCATCTTTTCAAAAGAATCTTCCAACTATGTTATTCTTCATAAATTATAAGACTAGCAGATGACCTACATAAAAATCCAAATCAAGAGAGTAACCAAATTTTTGGGAAAAAACATGGGGATATTTTCAACATGGAAAAATATCCCCCTACCTTGTTTTCAAGTATCCACATGGACCTTAGAATTCGGGTATGAAACCCTTGAACTTTTTAAAATTTGTACACGGACCATCCCATCCACCAGCCAAAGTTGTATACATGTGACAATCTCATTTATCCGTATGATTTTAAAGAAAAACTATGACTTTTTCTTCTCTTTTTAGTTTAAATTTTATGTTTGAATAATAGAATACCAAATAATTAAAAAGGACATTAATTTAAATTTAAAAAAGATATTTTGTTAGAACATTTTAAAATGTGCGAGGACTGATGAGATATTGCTACGAGTATTAACGAGCAGGTGCAAGTTCTGTGATGAGCAATTTAGGTTTAGCTGGTGGATAGGAGAGTCCGTTTATAGTCTTTGAAAAGTTTGAAGTGTCTCTTATCTCAATTCTGAAATCCTAAGTGACTACTTCAAGATGGGGTTAAAGTTGGAGTGTCTCCTCATTTTCTGTGTAATCTTTATTCAATCATATCAGTAATCAAGTCCAACCATTGGTTTAGCTAATGAAGTAAATTGTAAGAACAGAAATTACAAAATTATGCGACCTATTTGGAAATGTCGATTACTTGATTATACAAGAAACCTCCTTCCAATGAATTTTATGGTGGATACAAGTAATATTTTGGTTTACATGGAATGTGATGTGATAAATTCAAAGGTTAACCATCTCAGCCTTTCACTCTGACAGGTGCCTCTTAAGGATGAAAGGAAACAGAGATCAAGAGATCGGGTCCGCAGGCAGTCAAATGAAAATTCGCCCCCTTCTATCACAGATTTGGAACCATCAGATGCTTACCAGATGCCACTATCAGATTCTGAATCAGAGTAGTTTCTATTGGGTTTCTCCTTGAAGGAAGGAGCTTTTCAAGACATAATGTTTCATGGTCTGAAGACTGAAGGAGATGCTCTTGAATTGTGTTCTTGGTTGGAGCCTTTATAATACGATACAAGACTGCTACCATATCAACAGAAGATTAGGACTATACTAGGAGGCTCGTACTCCTGATGTGCAATTTATTTTATTTTATTTGTATAAAAATGAGATCGAGTTCACTGTTACAAGCATGAATTTTGGAGAATTAAATGTTTCAGTTAGGACATCTATTCATGTGTGTCAATTTGTTAAGCTTGATGTGACAGAGGCAGCACTGCACTAATAAGAGCATATTTATCCCAACACCCCATGTTTTTACTTTTTTGGGTTCTTAAATGAGTTCCATCTTTACGCATCACTCTTTTTTACTTTTTATAATTTAAGCACAACATTTCTCCAACCCAGCAACTTAAAAAAATTCCTAAATTAGCTCCATCAATGGACCCGTATCCTTACATTTTCATTAATAATTTATCACATCATAAATATTTGACTTATTAAATAATAAAATTATAAAAGTTAAGAAATAATTCTTAATAATTTTTTTATTAAATAAAAATTCGAAAATTAGATTTACAAAATTTGTACTAAAAATTAGAAAGTAGGATGAATTTACATTAATTATATGTGTCCAAAACGTTCCCAAATATGCTTCACAAGGTCCGCTTGAAGTTGGTGATGATTATGCCTGTCACGTACAAGTGTTCACATTTGTAGGTATACTGAAAGTGGAGGATTTGGGAAATTTGGATTGGTGGGAGGTTGATTTTTGGGTTAAATATGTTTTTAGTCCCTCATTTTTTACAAAAGTTTGGTTTCAGTCCCCTGTTTGGAAAATGTAATTTTAGTCCTCCGTTTTTTAAAATATATCAGAAAATGGTCCCTACACCACATTTCCATTTGAAAAACAGGGGACTTTTTTTTTTTTTTTTACAAGACTAGGAGTGCAAAGGCATCACAATAGAGAGGGATATCCCAAGTAGGTTAGCACCTCCAACTCTATCTATCATTTGCAGCACCCCAAAATTTATTAAATAAATAATTAAAAATAAAGAATACAAAACCATGGGAGGACATAAACCAAACCCATGGAAATCAAAGAATCAAGTAAACCTATAGCTGGGAAGACCTAATCTATCATGATTGACTAAAAATATTGGTGTAGGGACCATTTTTGACACATTTAAAAAAACAGGGACTAAAAAAGTATGTTTTCCAAATGAGAGACTAAAACCGAATTTTTGTCAAAAATAAGGGACTAAAAACATATTTAACCCTTATTTTTTATTATATTTTTTATATAAGCATGTTAGTATGTTAATGTTAGTATTTTTGTTAGTATGTATGGTTTGAACCCTCAACCTCCTTATCACTCCATTCCTTCTTAATTATGACTCCCTATTTGGTGGGAGATTGATAATTTTGCATGAAATTTAAAAAGGAATTGATATTGACTTGGTTTGGATCCATTGTGTGAAGACAAATAAAATTGGAAGTTGAGGATTTACGAGTATGCGAGTAAAAAAAAAAAAATTGAATGAGATAGAACTTTGAGAGAATATATGAGTAAAAAAAGAGGAAGAAATTTTGAGAATATATGAGAAAGAACTTTGATAGGTTTGGTTGTGTAAAAAATTGGATGTTGATCACACTTATATAGAGGCTATTTGGTATTGTAAAATGTTAAAAAATATATTCCCACACCAACGGCTAGTGCCCTCCACAATGGATCTTTTTGTTTATTATTAAAAATATTGAAATTTGTTTCAAAAGTCCAGTACTCCAATCCTGTCCTTTTTTTGTTTAAAAAAAATTTGCAGCTGGTCCACTCAATGAGATAAGCACAGGTTCTTCTACAAAACAACCCAACTTCTTAAACACCCATTGAAAAATTGTCTCCAACAATATGTACAATTAAGCACTGGTCCCTATGTAGCAAGATCTCATCTTTATGTTGTCGTTTGAGATGGCTTAAAGAGAACGTCTTCCTGAATTAGTGGCCAGGTAGTATTCCTGCAAAACTATGGGAGAGGATATAATTGTGTGACAACGTAGCAATAGAAATAACAACATTCATTATAGCTCATATGCGAAATCCCTAAAAATTAGCAACCGAAAATATATTATTCAATAGATGAAGTCATCCAAGCTTGGTGGTCTTTTAATGACCATTCTGGGTTTGTCTTCCTCAGCAGAAACATCATCCATTGCCTTGTCTTCTTTTGGGCCAAAGTTCATTGGTCCAGAGTGTTATCATTCCTTATCCCTTAGGAAAACACCTTGTCCTCGAGGTGTTAAGAAGTCTTCATGTGTCTCAATCCTCCAATGTTGTATCTTCAAGTTGCATGTAACATCCTAAAATTTCAATATAATTTTAATATAATCTTAAAATTGTTAGTATAAGTATATATTAGAATTGTTTAATAATTACAAAAGAATACAAATTTGGATAATATATATTTTGATAAAAAATAAAATAAAATAAAAAATTGGATAAGAAAGAAAATAAAAATAATAAATATATGAAACTAAAAGCAAAGAGGGCGACCTGGATAGGAGGGGAGAACCTATATTGTGTGCTCTTCAGGTTCCCCGACGAAGATTAGTCACTACTAACGATGGTAGCTCGTACCTATGTCATGATTACAAAAAAAAAAAAAAAAAAAGCAAAGAGGGCGGGAGCCACGTTATAGCTTTCATTTGTAACATTGGCTCTTGGCCAAATGCAACTCCTAGAGTTGCTGCGAGAATTCATGTGAACTCTTAAGGAAAAAAAAAGTTAACAAAAAAATAATAATAATAAAAGAAAGCTATCTCTTGTAACAAGGCTATTATGTACAACGGTTGGGCTATAACAACTAAATATAAGATATGGCCCACGCGAGAAGTGGTTTTTAAGGGCCTTGCTACTTACACTTCCCATATTTGGCATTCATCCTTATTCTGAATCCGGTATTTAAATTTCGGATTCAGAAAATGCATCCACCCCCCACACACCTTCCGGCGTTTAAATGCTAGATTCAGAAACTATGTTTCCGGCATCTGATTGTCGGACACCTTCAGGCATTTAAATGTTGGATTCAGAAACTCTGAATCCGGCATCTAATTGCCGGAAACACCTTTTTTCAAATTTTAAGAATTTCCCGGCAATTAAATGCCGGAAACATAGTTTCTGAATCCAGCATTTAAATGGCGGGAGACGTGTAGGGGTGTATGCCAAATTGTAGGGGTGTAGGTAGCAAGGCCCGGTTTTTAAATAAAGATAAAAACTAATGGAGCTTGGTGTTTTGGAATAGATAAAACCTATCTGAGAGTGTACTTGCGCCGCAGAACCAAAAGAAGAAAAATACAAAGGGGAGAGAAGAGTAGCAGCTCTACTTGGCATAGATCTAAGAGCATTAGTGGAGAGAAGAATAATTATTTGCAGAACAATAGCTTGTCTTAAATAATTTTTAAAGTTTTTTGGAGGTCTACGAGAAGTAAGTAAACACCCTTTTCTTAACCTCCATGATATAAATTTTAAAAGGTTTGAATATGAAATTAATAGGTAATTATTTAGGGTTTTGTCCTTAAAATGAAATTGATGTTTTATTGGTGATTAATTATTATGAGATTGAATATTTACATATTGGGTGATATGATTATTATTTTTATTTAGTATGTCTTTTTGTGATATGTGATGCCTTAGTGTTGTCAGGGATGTGTCTAGACATTTTGGGGCCTAAGATAGACCTATTAAAGAAACTTAAAGAAAAAAAATAACTTTTATTTTATTAATTTCAATTTATTGTTATTAACAAAATCACATGCACAACTGATTTTTCTCTAACGGTGCCAACATTTAATCTTCTTAAACGAAAGAAACAAACAATTTCAATTGCAATCAATTTTTACTTTCCCAAAATTTCATTTCTGCACACTCATAAGTATTGAGACTGTCCCGTTAAAAAATACGTATTAAGATTGTTGGATCATATAATTATAGCACTTGCTGGCAGCTTGGGCAAGAAAGTCATGTTGTTACTTGATGCTTAAATAAAATATCTCCTACATACATATTGTTATTGTTGGACCTTTATCATGTTTTGATGTACGTGGGGCCTAAGGCTGGTGCCTTAGTGGCCTTGAGGCACACACGACCTTGAGTGTTGTTTTGATATCAACTTGATGAATATTGATACATGTGACATGATGTTATGTATTGAGGTTACTTTGAAATGACCATATGGTAATATGCGTATGTTTGGTTATCTCCGTTGGGGAGAGATGATTGTTTAAGATACCTCCTTCGTAGAGATGGCAAAAGGTCTAACTCATATTGATGACAGATTGGCCTAATGCGAGGCGATGACAAAATGCCTCTTACATGGAGAATGTGACACCCTCTATCCCGCATACTTTAAATATAAAATAAATCATATTAAATAGATAATAAAATAATTTAAAACAAAAGGTAGCAAGTACCCCATGCTCCAAAATATAACCAAATAAATATAACTAACAACTGCGGAAAAAAAAAAAAAAAAAAAAAACATGAAACATAACCCAAAACCCCAATGTCACATATCAGAGCTGGTAATCAATTCGAAATTACATCGAAAAAACAAACAAAATGAAAAGTCCTAACTACGAGTAAACGATCTCCTTGGAATCACCCCTCAACATGCTGCTCACCATCCTCTCCATAAACCAAGGTACATGCAAGAAACAGCAACGACAAATAGGGAGTAAGAAATCATTCATATAAACATAAACAGTAATGGAATATGAGTTAAGATGTTCACACAACATATGCCATCACAACATAGCAGCATTTAACATATCATATTACGTCACATCCTATCAATTAACATATGCTATGCAATGCAGTGTTACTTCACTATTCCATATGCATGTGGATCCATAAACTAACTTAGGAAGACGACTTTGGAGTTACATATCCATATTGGACAACAAGCACCAACACCGACAGTCCACCAAACCATGGGTGAACCCCTTGAATAGCCGATGCACCTTACTCTCGGATGCATCACCACGGAGGGCCACGGCCTACCTAACTCTCCGATAGATCACCGCTGACGACCAGTTTGCCATACTCTTAGGCAAACTCGCTTGTCATCGTAACTTCACCCAACTAATAACTTCATGCATGGATGCATGTATGCTAACACACAATTAACCACACCTCCATTAACACCATTAATTATGGTTTAACAACTTTGACCAATAACCATCAAAGTCAACTTTGACCAATAAGCATCAAAGTTTAACAGCATCAACGTGCAATAACATCATCATTATCGTCTTAACCATTATCCACATCTTTATCATTAATTTCCTTTATTAAGGTTTATAGCATTATTTGTATATTGGACTATCACTCTTGTTTTTATCTCTGTTACTGTCTCACCTATTTATTCTAGGGAGTCCCACAAGTTCTCCTAAAGCACTCGAGATCATCCCTAAATGTCCTTTACTATTTCATTGGGCGTTAACCTCACCCCTCTATGCTATCTTCATGTCTTATGAACATTAACAACTGAGTTTTAATCTTAGGTTCAATACTAACATCCCTATGTCCTTAATTACCATGTTTTAACAACAACACGTATTTAATTAGCATGTTTTAACAACAACAGCAACACACCATATTATGACATTACAGCAATAACACGTGTTGTGATGAGAGAAAAACAAGAGACATTGGCATAACCCGTGTGTTTCAACTACATGACGGAGATCCTATTATATAAGCAATGAACAAATCAAAATACAATCAGTGTCATAATTACAAGATATTCACAATATCTTATTATCCAAATTTATCCTAATTACCAAATATTCCTATAATCAGAATATATTATTTACATAAATATCAACACTCCCCCTCAAGCTGGAGCATATAAATCATATGCACCAAGCTTGTTACATATATAATTTATTCGAGGACCTCTCAAAGACTTAGTGAAGACATCTGCCAGTTGATCATTTGAATTGACAAAGTTAGTGGTGATGTCCCCAGATAAGATCTTTTCTCTGATGAAGTGGCAATCTATCTCAATGTGCTTTGTCCTCTCATGAAATACCGGATTTGAGGCAATGTGTAGCGCAGCTTGGTTATCACAAATGAGTGTCATCTGTGTAACATCCCCAAATCGTAGTTCTTGAAGTAATTGTTTGAGCCAGATGAGTTCACAAGTAGCTGATGCCATGGCCCGATACTCAGCTTCAGCACTTGACCTTGCAACAACAATCTGTTTCTTACTCTTCCAAGATATTAGACTATTCCCAATGGGTACACAAAATCCAGAAGTGGATCTTCTATCAGTTGGAGAGCCTGCCCAATCAGCATCTGAATATCCAACGATATGAGTGTGAACCTTATCCTCATAGATGAGCCCTTTACCTGGGGCCCCTTTGATATATTTGAGAATACGGATCAAAGCATCCCAATGACCTTCGCAAGGTGAATTTAGGAACTGACTTACCAAACTTACTGCAAAAGAAATATCTGGACGAGTGACTGTGAGGTAGTTCAGTTTCCCAACCAGTCTTCTATACTTTCCCGTATCTGAAAGTGGCTCCCCCTGGTTTGGTAGAAGTTTAATATTTGGATCCATAGGAGTATCAACTGGTTTTGCATTAAGCAGTCCTGTTTCCTCAAGAATGTCCATCGCATACTTTCTCTGAGAAATAACAATGCCATCATTTGATTGTGCCACCTCTATGCCCAAGAAGTATCGGAGTTTTCCAAGATCTTTTGTCTGGAAATGGTGACAAAGATGTTGTTTTACCTGTGATATGCCATGGTGGTCACTCCCTGTAATGACAATGTCGTCGACATATACAATCAAGTAGACACATCCTCGAGCTGAATGACGATAGAAAACTGAGTGATCTGCCTCACTCTGTTTCACCCTAAACTCCTGAACAACAGTGCTAAATCTGCCAAACCAAGCTCGAGGTGATTGCTTGAGGCCATTCAAAGACTTGCGGAGACGACAAACAAGACCAGAAGACTCCCCCTGAGCAACAAATCCGGAGGTTGCTCCATATATACCTCTTCAGTGAGATCACCATGGAGAAAAGCATTTTTGATATCCAGCTGATACAGAGGCCTATGCCGAATAGCAGCCATGGATAGAAACAAACGAACAGATGCCATTTTAGCAACTGTTGAGAATGTGTCTCCATAATCCAAGCCAAAAATCTGAGTATAGCCTTTCGCCACCAAGCGGGCTTTAAGACGATCTATCTGGCCATCCGGACCCACTTTAATAGTAAATATCCACCTGCAACCTACAACAGACTTTCCAGATGGAAGAGGAACAAGGTCCCAAGTACCACTGCTCTGAAGTGTACTCATTTCATTGACCATAGCTTGTCTCCACCCAGAATGAGATAATACGTCACCTACAGTCTTAGGAATAGACACAGAAGACAAAGAAGAAAGGCAAGCAAAATGTGGTGTTGAAAGGCGGTGAAAACTTAAAGTAACATAGTGAGGAGAAGGATTACGGGTGGAGCGTATACCTTTCCGGAGGGCTATGGGAAGTTCTTTCTCAGGAGGCAAGGCCGGAGCAGGCGAAGGAGCTGGCGTCGGAGGAGAGTCAGCAATGGCAATACCAGTATCATCCGGGGGAACGTGCTCAACTTGTGGAGGTGGCGGTTGGCGACACTGATATACCTGTAAGGGACGAGTATGAGCAACCGGGACAGGTACAGGGATAGTAGGGGAGGTAGGGACTGTGGATGGATTATATGAGATAGGGACTGGAGGAAGAGGAAAGACATCCTTGACAGACTCGAGGGATGTAGGTGGCCCGAAATAAGGAACATACTCGAAGAAAGTGACATCAGCCGATACAAGATAACGGCATAGAGTAGGAGAATAACACCGGTAACCCTTTTGTGACCGAGGATAACCAAGGAAGACACACTTTAGTGAACGAGCAGAGAGCTTGTCAATACCTGGTTGTAGGTTATGAACAAAGCATGTAGACCCAAAGACACGAGGTGTTAATGGATGGAGGGATTGATGAGGGAACAAAACAGAGTGAGGTACTTGGTTATCAAGGACGGAGGAAGGCATCCTATTAATGAGATAGCATGCAGTGAGAACAACATCACCCCAAAAACGGAATGGAACATTGCCATGTAGTAAGAGGGTGCGAGTTGTTTCAATAAGATGTCTATTTTTGAGTTCAGCAACCCCATTTTGTTGAGGGGTCTAAGCACAAGAAGTCTAATGAAGAATACCCTGAGAAGCCATAAATGATTGAAATGGTTGAGAGAGGTATTCTCTAGCATTATCACTACGCAGGGTACGAATAGGAATGCCAAATTGATTTTTAATTTCATAATAAAATTGTTGAAATATAGAAAATAACTCAGACCGATTTTCCATTAAAAATAACCAAGTACAACGCGAGAAATCATCAATAAAAGTAACAAAATATTTCGACCCTAACGTGGACACAGTCCGACTAGGACCCCAAAACATCAGAATGCACTAAAGAAAAAGGAGACTTAGCACGGTTAACAATACGACTAGGAAACGAACTACGAGTATGTTTCCTAAGTTGACACAACTCACAAGACAAAGAAGTAAGCTTAGACAGGCTCGACACTAGTTGTTGGAGCTTAGCAAGGTTGGGATGTCCCAATTGAGCATGAGTGAGAAGAGGGGAATCCTTGACAGCACAAACCCGAGAAGGGGGTGACAGCTGGTACAAGCCATTGAACTCACATCCGGCGCCAATCATCCGTCCCGAACTCCGGTCCTGCAGGAAAACAGAATCTTTAATGAACGAAATGGTACAATCAAGGGAACGGGTTAAGGGACTAATAGAAAGCAAATTAAATGGGGAGACCGGGACATAAAGCACATTATTAACCGAGAGGGAAGGGAATGGATGGACAGTGCCAATCCTTGGGAATGTGTTTTAGAACCCTTAGCCAATGTAACCGTGGGTAAATAACTAGACGTAAAAAGGGTGGAAAAAAGATATTTATTACCAGAGATATGATCGGTGGCACCAGAATCCAGAACCCAAGGACCTAGGGACGACTGAGAGAGACAAGCAAAGGAATTACCAGTGTGTAACAGAGGCAGTGGACCCAGTGGCCTGACGGTCTTCAAAACCATTTAAGAAACTCGGCGTAGGTAACAGGCGATGCAGTAGATTGAGGAGATGGCTCAGATGGGGCTGGTGGATCAACCTGGGCAACATTAGCAGTGCGAGGAGGACGACCATGTAAAGTCCAACATTTATCAATAGTGTGGCCTAAGCGGTGATAGTGATCGTATTTCGGGCGTTTACCCCGACCACGACCACGACCACTACCCTGAGACACAAGAGCAGAAGCATCAACTGCAGCAGGAGGTAACTCATGGCTAGGAGCATCAGGGAGCATAGAGGTAGCTGATGTCTTGGACGGGACCCGAAGCAAAGCAGACCAAGCCGTGTTCAGAGATGGGACATTAGGAGAACCCAAAATCTGATCACGGGTGGTGGAGTACTCTGGAGGCAAACCGTATAGGACCAACAACATGAAGAAGCTACTACGCTGCTCAAGTTCCTTAGCTGGAGTGTCGGCCGGTGGCAAAAGTTCATTGAAATCATATAAAGCACCATGAACCTTTCCCAAATAAGCAGAAATATGACCATCAATCTTGCGAGGAGCAATGATATTCATGAGATTCTGGCAGACACCATAGAGGCGTTGTGTATCATTGATGTAAAGAACCTTGGCTTGCTCCCAAACGGACTCGCAAGTGAGATGGGCACGAAAAATCTGCTTCAAAGAAGAGTGAATAGTGGACTTGATAATGCTACACAACTGAGCATCAATCTTATTCCACCGTGGGCGGTCAGCTTCAACAATGTCAGTAGCCTTCTTGGTCAGGTGTTCAACATATTCTTGTCCATTCAGCCAGAGTTTGATATCAGAGGCCCATGTGTCATAGTTGCTTCCATCCAATTTGTCAGTGCAAAGAGGTGTTGACAAGTGACCTCAAACACAAGAGGGGGGTGAATTGTGTGTGAATTGATTTTTGAAAACTTTTTGCAAATTAAACTAAGTTTAAAACTTGTTTTGATAAACAATAACTTAATAATAAAACTTTGTGAAATAAAGCGTATGGAAAATAAAAACGTCGCGATAAATAAAGAGATAGGGAAGAAGATGACACTGTGATGTATCCTGGTTCGGCCACACAACTACCCACGTGGCCTACGTCCAGTCCTCAAGGCAATACGACCAAGGGATTTCAATCAACTCTAGTTTTTAAAACAGGCTGAACTAGAACCTTTACAAATTAGAGAACTCTTAACACAAATCACAGGACGTACTATCCCTTGTGCAAGAGCCTCAAGAAAATGTTCGTGAGATCACACTCACTTAAAGTAAACTGTAAAAGTTTTACAATGAGAAAGCACTCAAAAGTGCAGATATGAAATACAACTTGAAGCACAAATAGCAACACCTATATGGTGTATAAGTTTCTCAAAATAATATGATCACGTGTAAGTGCAAGAGTAAAATAAAATAGTAATCAGAGTTTAAGCACAATAGAGAGTAGAAGAGAGTAGTAGATGGGGTATTTGTCAAAGGCTGCCAAGCTTCCTATTTATAGAGAATAGGTTAGGGTTCAGTGTGAAATTAGGTCAAGCCTCTTAAATGCATTTCAGCCGCAGCATAATCGATTATCTAAAATCCATAATCGATTATTTAATGTATTTTCATGAAGCGCGCGTCTGGACAGAAAGGTCATAATCGATTACCATAATCGATTATGTCTTCACTGCTTTTTTACCAAAGAAGATAATCGATTTCATTGATCGATTATGATGTTATTGACTCTTTCATAAAAGGCTATAATCGATTACATAATCGATTACAGGGTTTCAGTTGAAGAACATTGGAAGTCAGTAAGGTCATAATCGATTATCCAGTTTCAATAATCGATTATTATATTTCAAATTTGAAATCAACGGCTTTAATATCATAATTACTCATTAACACTCATTAAAGCCATTTAACCACGACTCATAATCGATTATAGCATTTCCATAATCGATTATGGCGCGTATCAGGTGGTTATTCAAAAACTTGACAATTAAGGAAAGATTGCCCAATTAAGCTCAATTTTAATTGTCAGTTTTAATCACATGTTTTTAATTATTTAATCATATGATATATCTTTTAAAGCACATGTTAAATATGTGTGTGTGTGAGTGATCATATTAAATTGAAAACCCTACTTACCATTTACAGATTATTCTAAAACAACCAATACAAATAGTAAAATTCCCTTTTACCCCTCTTGATTGCTTTGCCTAATCTTGACTGATCGTTTGGCCTTTTTCACGCTTTTTGCAGATAAGTCCTTTAGACTTAAAATTGCTTTTGTCATTCATCAAAATATATGTACTTGTCAAGGCATACATCCACAAACTCCCCCTTTTTGATGATGACAAACATCTCAGGAGGGAATTTCTAAAATATAGAGTTAGAGCAATGAGTATACATATCTGAGTTTAAAACGTTTGCTCAACTCCCCCTCACTTCATGCAATATTTTGAAATTCTCAAAATTCTCCCCCTTAAGCATGCACTCAAATATCTCTCCCCCTTTTGGCATTATCAAAAAGCGGGAAAAGCAAGTAAATATTACATGGCATACATCCACCAAGATTTAAACATTTCAAGCATGAGATATATTTAGCCATGGCATGCATATAAATAGTAAACCACACATCATAGTCATAGATAAGTAGAGAGTGTGCATACGGAAGCTAAAGTGCCAGGAATATACAGTCATCCAAAAAAAATACAGTAGTGAAATGTATAAAATATAAAATAGTACTATATATAGTACTCATCACCACCATCTCCTCCATCATCATTACCACCATCATCATCATCATCATCAGTGCCATAATCAGTGCTGCTGCTGCTGTCCAAGTCAACCTGAGGCTGTGGGGTTCCACGGAGTGGAGTGGCCTCAGATGCAGTGACTCTACGCTCCAGGGATTTAACTTCCAATGAGAGCTCATGAATAGCCGTAGAGTTTGCTCGGATCTCAGAGGTGTTCACCCGAACCTCAGCTAGAATACTCTCAAGTAAAGCCATCATTTCTGGTGAGACTGTAGCAGGAGGTGCCTGTGAAGATGATGCTCCACCGGTGTTGGTTTGCTTGGCTGGACGCCATTTCCATCCTTTGGGTTTGTATTCCCAATCATCAACATAAAATTCAATGCCCATCTGATTGATAGTGCCCTCCTTCATCATAGCATGAAACTTCTTGTAGTCCAACTTAACCTCTCCAGTGAGGTTAACCATAACATGCTTAAGGATCCGAGTCACTAGATGACCATAGGGCAAGTCAGGACCACCCCTATTGTCATACATATGCTGCATGACTAATCCAGCCCAGTTCACTTTCTTTTTCTTTTCCAGCAGCCACAGAATAACAACATCCATTCTTAATAATTGAGAAAAATTATGGCGTCTAGGAAATAAAAGCCTAGCTACCACATAGTGCAACAACCTACTTTGCACTTTCATCTGACCAGCAGTTATTTCTTTATCTATTGCATCAGAAGGCTCAGTTAGGACATCCCTGATCGCTTGAATTCTAGCAAACTCATTTACCAAGGGTTCCGCAGCAGGACCCTCGGCAGTGGCATAGGTGCCTTCAGAAGGCAAGCCAACTACTCTTCCAAACGCCTCATCATTGAGACGAATGGGTTTCCCACAGACTTCAGACATTAAAACTCCATCAACTAGCCTAAGGTTGCAGTAAAATACCTTAGTCAAGTCTGGGTAGATGTCCTCTGATTGAGACAGAAAGTCAGTGATTTCTGCATGGTCCAGATACTCCAAAAATTTGAAGTTGCTTTTTCTCATCCATTCAATGTCCAGAAAACGGGGTTTCTGAATCTCTTTCCCAATGTAGGTGCTCATGTAGGTTGCCAACTGATCCCCATTGGTGAACCATTTATCCACTTGTTCTTGTGTAAGTGGACCCGGATTGATCGCTGCTCTTCTTTGGCGTTTTGGAGGCATGATGATGATAGGAGTGTAGTAGGGATGAAGAGTTTGAAAAAGATGAGTGATGCAGCAGGAAAAACCAGAGAAAAGAGATAGTGGGGGCGCAGAAACAGTGATAAAGTAAGCACAAATGACGTTAGGGTTCAGATTTACCTTATAAACTCGCGCCATAATCGATTATGTTACCCTCATAATCGATTATTTTGATGACGTGGCAGCTCCTGATTGGCTGGATCCTGCCCGTGTGGTTTTGGCGCCAACCCTTCAGCTTCAAATAATCGATTAGGTAATCGATTAATTTCTGGGTTCTTCATCAGAAAATCGATTATTGATGCACATTGAAGAACACTAATCGATTATGTAATCGATTAGTATGTTTCTGGATTTCTGAAATGTAGTGCTAATCGATTGTGCTAATCGATTATCATCTTCCTGTCCACGCTGCCCAAAGAGACAGTGGATGCATAATCGATTACAATAATCGATTATGACTTCTCTGTTTTGTGGACTGAAACTTTCATTTTGGCATAATCGATTATGATAATCGATTATGCTCTTTCTGCCTGCACACTTAATAAACATATTAGCAAATAACAAGGTGTGTTATGCAGAAATGCATGACTGATTTAAAATTCCTAATTCAGTTCTTATGAAAAAGAAGCTTTCTTTTGATAGGGGTTTTGTAAAAATATCTGCAAGTTGTTTGGTTGTTTCAACAAATTCAATCATGCAATCCCCTTTTTGAACATGATCCCTAATAAAGTGGTGTTTAATTTCAATGTGTTTAGTCCTTGAGTGATACACAGGATTTTTATTGAGGTTTATGGCACTTGTGTTGTCACATTTTATGGGAACAGTGTTGAGATTAATTCCATAATCATTTAACTGTTGCTTCATCCAAATGATTTGCGCGCAACAACTACCCGCCGCAACGTATTCCGCTTCGGCGGTGGATAAAGCCACACTTGCTTGCTTCTTGCTATGCCAAGAAACTAAAGCATTTCCTAGTAAGTGGCAAGTTCCACTAGTGCTTTTTCGGTCTAATTTGCAGCCCGCAAAATCAGAGTCCAAATATCCAATTAGGGTACAATCTACCCCTTTAGGGTACCATAAACCCATGTTTTGTGTGCCAATGAGATATCTCATGATGCGTTTTACCGCGGCGAGATGTGATTCTTTTGGGTTCGATTGAAAACGTGCACACATGCAAACACTAAACATGATATCAGGGAGACTAGCAGTAAGATAAAGAAGAGAACCTATCATACCTCTATACTTACTTATGTCGATGGATTTACCATTTTCATCCTTGTCAAGGTAACAGGATGTGCTCATGGGAGTTGATAGTTCTTTTGAATTGTCCATCCCAAACTTCTTAAGAAGCTCTTTGTAGTACTTTGACTGATTGATGAATATTCCTTCCTTTGATTGCTTAATTTGCAACCCAAGAAAATAGTTGAGCTCCCCCATCATTAACATTTCAAATTCACTTTGCATAATTTTTGAAAAATCCTTGCACAAAGCTTCGTTAGTTGCACCAAAAATTATGTCGTCCACATATATTTGTACAAGTAAAATGTCATGCTTTTTATTTTTGATAAAAAGTGTGGTGTCAACTTTTCCTCTTTGAAAACCATTTTCAAGTAAGAATTTGCTTAGGCATTCATACCAAGCCCTAGGGGCTTGCTTTAGACCATATAAAGCCTTTTTCAGCTTGAAAACATGGTTTGAAAATTCATAATTTGTAAAACCCGGAGGTTGATCCACATAAACCTCATCTCGTAGAAGGTGAATGCGATATTGACGGTAATCTCTTAACTGTACTTTACGATTCGGATGCGACGCATTCATTTATTTCGATGGATTGTGTGAAACTATTGAAATTGCCTGTTTCTTCGTTATCATATGATCTTATTGTTTCAACTCCAACTGCTAAGCCAGTTACTGTCAATACTGTATGCTTGAACTGTCCTATTATTATTCAGGATAGACATTTTCTTGTTGATCTGATCTGTTTGCCTTTAATACAGTTAGATGTAATTTTAGGCATGGATTGGTTATCTTCTAACCATATCCTGATAGACTGTGCCCATAAAACCTTAATTTTCCCTAAGGATGAGATTTCTGGATTTTTGTCTGCTAATCAAGTAAAAGCTTCTTTGAAAGAGGGAGCTCAAGGATACATGTTATTGTTTTCCTTAGACATTAAGAAGGAGTAAGACTTACAGTCCATACCTGTCGTCAATGAGTTTCTTGAAGTTTTTCCTGAAGATGTACCTGGACTACCGCCTGTTCGGGACATAGAGTTCGCGATTGATCTGGTACCGGGCACTGGACCGATATCCATGGCACCATAACGTATGTCGCCATTAGAGCTAGAGGACTTCAAGGAGAAATTGGTGGAACTGATGAGGAAGGAGTTTATTAGACCCAGTGTGTCTCCGTGGGGAGCTCCAGTTTTATTGGTACGGAAGAAAGACAGGACTTCTCGTTTATGTGTGGATTTCCGTCAGCTGAACAAAGTGACGATCAAGAACAAGTATCCGCTTCCGAGGATAGATGACTTAATGGATCAGTTGCGTGGAGCGGCAGTCTTCTCAAAGATCTATGATCTGGTTATCATTAGATTCGTGTGAAAGAAGAGGATATTCCGAAGACAGCGTTTCGAACACGCTATGGGCATTATGAGTATCTTGTGATGCCGTTTGGAGTGACGAATGCTCCTACTATATTCATGGATTACATGAATAGGATTTTTCGTCCTTATCTAGATCGGTTTGTCGTTGTCTTTATAGACGACATTCTAATTTATTCTCCTAGTGAAGAAAAACATGTTGAACATCTCAGTGTGGTTCTTCAAATTTTAAAGGAGAAACAGTTATACACAAAACCTAAAAAATGTGAATTTTGGCTATACCAAGTTCAATTTTTAGGTCACGTTATAACTAATGAAGGCATCGTGGTGGATCCGTCAAAAGTTGAAGCTGTTTTACAATGGGAAAGACCAACGACGGTAACAGAAATCCGTAGTTTCGTGGGTTTACCTGGATACTATAGGAGATTAATTGAGGGATTTTCCAAAATAGTAGGACCTCTTACCCAATTAACTCGGAAGGACCAAGTGTTTATATGGACCAAAGCGTGTGAAGAAAGTTTTCAGGAATTGAAGAGAAGGTTGACTACCTCACCAGTGTTAGTATTACCTGATCCTAAGGAACCTTTCGAAGTATACTGTGATGCTTCACATCAACGGTTGGGGTGCGTATTAATGCAAAACCGGAAAGTCGTAGCTTATGCTTCAAGGCAGTTAAAGACTCATGAGAGGAATTACCCTACGCATGACTTGGAGTTAGCAGCGGTGGTTTTTGCTTTGAAGATCTGGAGACATTATTTGTATGGATCGATGTTTAATGTTTCCAGTGATCATAAAAGTTTGAAGTACCTTTTTGATCAAAAAGAGCTCAACATGCGGCAAAGACGCTGGTTGGAATTTTTGAAGGATTATGATTTTCAACTACAGTATCATCCTGGGAAAGCAAATATAGTAGCGGATGTCTCGAGTAGAAAGTCTATGCATGCATCTGCAATGATGGTTAAGGAACAAGAATTGTTAGAAGAATTCCGAGATATGAGGTTAATAGTTAAAACGTCACCAGGGAAGCTTTGTTTGGGTATGATTACTATTTCCAACCAATTGATGGAACAAATACGAGAGAAACAAGTGAGTGATCAATATCTACAAGGAGAAAGGGAATTAGTACGAAAAGGAGCGGTATCAGAATTTAAAGAAGGAACAAATGGGATTCTAACGTTCGGCGGAAGGATTTGTGAACCTGACGATGCTGAACTTAAAAAGTTAATTTTGGAGGAAGCTCACAAGAGTAAACCGAGTTTACATCCGGGAGCTGCCATGATGTATCAAGATCTTAAGCAGCTATATTGGTGGTATGGAATGAAGAAAGACGTAATGGAATATGTAGCTTCGTGTTTAGTCTGTCAAAAGGCTAAAATTGAACATCAAAGACCAGGAGGAATGCTACAATCGCTAGACATTCCAGAATGGAAATGGGATAGCATTGCAATGGATTTCGTAACAAGTTTACCAAGGACTCGAAAGGGGTATGATGCCATATGGGTAATAATTGATCGACTGACCAAGTCGGCTCATTTTTTGCCCATTAATATAAAGTATTCAATGGAAAGATTGACCCAATTATACATAGGAGAAATTGTCAGATTACATGGTGTACCTTCGAGTATAATTTCGGATCGTGATCCAAGGTTTACGTCAAGATTTTGGCAAAGTCTACAAGAGTCGCTGGGAACGAAACTCAGATTGAGTTCGGCTTATCATCCACAAACAGATCGACAATCGGAGAGGACAATCCAGTCACTAGAGGTGTAATATCTTGTCCCAAGGATATTTTAGTCATTTCATTATGATTGTGATCCCTAGTGTGCTTTAATTTCTTTCATCTCATGAGTATGCAAATATAAGAATTATGAATTGTTGAACCTCTCTTTATTATTTTTCGTTTGAGCCGATGAATATCTTATTTGATTTATAATTGTAAAATGGTATTTTATAATTTAGTATCAAATAATATTTATCTTTGGCTAAGAAATATTCTAGTGAGAAAATATAATTATTTTGGGGGTTTATAAAGGGTAAAAATTTATTTATGAAACAACCTGATTTTAATATAACATATATTTCATTAAAAGCTGATTTTCTTAAATTTCTAGTCGCACCCCCTTATTTTACTGCATACACCCCCTCTCCTTTGACATAACCCACGAATTTCCCCTCCCCATACTCACTTATTCAGTTTTGAAGAATCTGAACACTCTTCTTATTCTCTCAAAGAAGCCCCACCACCACCATCACCTCCATTCCACCAAAACCACCACAAACCACCACCAATCTACATCATTCTCCTCCTCATTTCACTTTCTAGCAAAAATACCACCACACTCCTCTTAAACCAATCCAAAATCTGAGCATGCAAACATCCCTTCTTCACCTTCAAAATTGGTCATGAAGGATTTAGGTTTAGATGAAAGTTCTTCTTTTTCTAGCTACAAAAGTGAGCTAATTAAGGAGACAAGAAGCTACTATTCTCACCATTCCAAGGGCTAGGAAGCAAAGGAAGAAATTGATAGATTGATAATTGGGAGAATTTCTCTAAGATCAAGAGTGATAGAGGAAATCACCAATTCTTCATTTTCTAGCTTCAATCAAGTGAGTTTCCTTAGTTAGTGCTTGGTAACCATAAATCCAAGCTTAGGAATTTTAAATTTGATATTATTGTTTGATTTCTGAATTGCATGTTGATTATATGGTTTTAAATGAATGCAGAATTGTGTTGTAGAATATTCAAATTACATGCATGTATTCTGTTTGTTAAAAGTTCTAAAAGAAGCTGCTGATCTGACAAACCCGTATAGACATATGTATAATATTTTATTTGTAACTATTTCTATAGTGCTCTGTTTGGTATGATTCTTATTTTTTTAGAAAGTAGACTCGAAATGCTACACTTTAGACACTTATTTTGCTGTTTTTCATTGAGTATTGATGGAGAAAAACCTGTTACAAGTTAGGGTATTGCTGCTGTCCTGTTTTCTGAGTGCAGGGGCTTTCCGGTAAAAACTGTAATTTTAGGAAGACGGTTTTCCAAAAGTCAAATTTTATTCATAAAGTAAACTTGATTAGATTTCTAGGGAGGGGTCTTTTGTTTGAATCCGATTTCGTTTGGTGTTTTAATAAAAATCATAGAAGTTAACTGAAAACTGCTGAAATTCTGCTTATGTTGTTGATGCATTATCCCTTGTTGAATACTTGATTGAGAGATTATATATTGTTCATGTGAATGGTTTATATGTTTTGCTTTAGATCATTAGTTTTTAAGCTATAAATTGATATGTGAGTTAAGTTATTTAATATTATGAAGAAATGAATGTGAAACACCATTTGGCATCCAAAGGTAGTAACCATGCTAATTCTACTCATGAATCGAATTAGAATGGTTATCAATGATATTACAGATGTCAAGTACAGAAGTCCTTTCAGTTTGGAAGGCAAGTATAGAGTCCTTCCCGTTTGGAAGGCAATCACAGAAGTCCTTTCATTTTGGAAGGCAAGTAAGTAAGTGCAAAGCAAGTGGGACGCCGCTTGTGGTCATAGACGTATGTCCTGCCTTACAGTATAGAGCTGGTTCCTCTTAAGTACCTCGGTACGCGGGGAGCAGCGAAGTGTTAGTTCCTCTTAAGTACTTCGGTGCGCGGGGAACAACAATGTTTTTCACTGACAAAATTAAAAAGGAATGTCCAAATGAGTGGTTCACAAATATTATGAATGACATGATGATACCAGGATTAAACCCAAAGCTAGTCCCTCTTAAGTACCTTGGTGCGTGGGGGGCAGCAATGATGTTTATACCTGATGATATGTATAAGTTTACTAATATATGTATATGTGTGGGACTGAGTACTCTGTTTGCAGGGAATTCACTGAGATTTCATATCTCACCCCCTCACCCTTTTGTTTCAGGTTAATCCCTTCTATGTTGGAGAACTGTGAAGTATCCCCGGAAATACTTGGCAGTTGTTCCAATGTAAGATGTCTCTTTTATGGAAGATGTCACCGGATCGGAGTTAAGAGTCATAACGTCATTGTTTACTTTCTAAGTATAATTTGAAAATGTATGAGATATTTTTATATATTATATATGAGATCTTTAGCGAAAAGCTAATTTCAGTGTATCTTATGTTTTGTATCTAGTAGTATCCTAATGTACTTTGGGGTATTACAAGAGGACTTGTTGAGAGCGTGCATGTTGGAACATACTGGAAGTTGGGATGAATTTCTACCGTTGATAGAATTCACCTACAACAATAGTTTCCACTCAAGCATAGGAATGGCACCCTATGAAGCTTTATATGGTCGACGATGCAGAACACCTTTATGTTGGTACCAAGATGGTGGAAGTCTACTGATAGGACCAGATATTGTGCAACAGACAACAGAAAAGGTAAAGATGATTCAGGAGAAAATGCGGACAACTCAAAGTAGACAGAAAATATGCAGACAAAAGGCGACGACCTCTTGAGTTTGAGGAAGGCGATCATGTGTTTTTGAGGGTCACGCCAACGACTGGGGTTGGCAGGGTAATTAAATCCAGAAAACTCACGCCTAAATTCATTGGACCTTACCAAATTCTTTGTCGGGTAGGTCCAGTAGCCTACAAAATCGCTTTACCCCCATTTCTTTCCAATCTTCATGATGTTTTTCATGTTTCACAACTAAGGAAATATATTTCTGATCCATCCCACGTAATTGAACCCGATGTAGTACAATTAAAAGAGAACTTGTCTTATGAGACTACGCCTGTACGAATCGTGGACAAGATGATTAAGCAGGTCAGGGGTAAACAAATTTCCTTAGTCAAAGTTATTTGGGATAATACAACTGGAGAAGCAACTTGGGAAGTGGAAGACAAGATGAGATTACAATACCGCTGAACTTTTCACAGGTACGTAATTTCGAGGACGAAATTCTTTTTAGTGGGGTAGTATTGTAACACCCGGTTTTTTCGTTGTTTACTGTTTTTATATCAGTAAAATAAAGAGAAACGTTTATAATTTTATTTTTAAACTTAGAAAATGATTTTGGACAAACCAAGATCATATCCATATTATACTTTACCGTAGAAAGCTACGATTAAATTTTGGGTCAAAAATTCAGACGAAACCTGGTCTGTGATTTACAGACAGTAAGGATTTTACTGCTCAAATGACCTAATATTGACTCATGAACGAAATGGTTAGGTTTTATTTTTAATTTCCAACAACTTTGGGAATTTTGAAATCTTTCACTAAAAAGTGAAATAATATATAATATCCGGGCGTTATATTAAATCGGGTGAACAACGGAGCTGAATACCGGATTTGCGGGACCCGTTAACGGATAAAGGACTTCTCTAATCATGATGACTCACTAGGGGTGAGTCATATAGATGACTCCCCATGGTCATGATTATTTTTGGAAGGAAATTACCAAGTTACCCTTTATGTTAGTTTTAACTACAAGTTTGCCATAATGTGAGATTACCATTTTGCCCTCAAAATTTGTGTGGTTGACCCATTTCCTTCTTGTTCTCCACGGCCCAAGGCCCTCCAAGAGACCATCTCCACTCCTATAAAAGGCATCCTTCATCACCTCCATTGAACTTTGGTTATTTTTCACTTAAAGTTCTTAAGTTACCTAGGCTTAATTTGTGAAGGAAGTTGTTGATTTCTTGCCCATTTCTTGAATCCAAGAGGTATAACATTCTCATCTCCCTTGATTAGCATCATGTTATTCAATTACTTTTTTGTTTTGAAGTCTTTTTCATTATGATGCATCTTAGGATTTCTAACTTCAAAAATTGTTAGAAAATCATAGGAAAGTCCAAATGAGATGAAACCAATTTCTATAATGCTATTATCACCTCTATATTCTAGATCTAGAAGATTGCATCAAGCAAAAAATTTTCGAGCCTTATGAACCCCATGAGGCCGAACCTTGGGTTTTGTTTTTTGGGGGGGGGGGGGGGGGGGGGGGGGGGTTGATTTTGTTCATTTTTCTTACATGATTCAATCTTATGCATTATATAAGTATTGGATCTATGTTGTTTGAGTTAAATTAGGGTCTCCAAACCATTCTAATGGTCATGGCCGAAACTTATTTGTTGAGGGATTGGAAGATTTAATTTTCATCCTTATGCCATGATCATTGATTTAGGGTTTTAAGTGATTATAGGTCACTAATCCAAGAGTTTAGAAATTTTTAACCTCAAAAACAGCCCTAGGCCGAAACCAACATGTAGAATTTTAGGTTTGATTAAGTTGTTTGTCTGTTAATTGATTGTTGTGTTTAATGAAGGATAAGCTAAGTTATCGTATACGCGCGTTGTCAGCGTTGTTTGGATTTCCGACGAACTGTTTTTCAGAGATACCTTGCTTTAAGGTAAGGGGATTACCTGAGGGGTTTTTCCGATAGCCATGTGTACTTGTTGTGTTTGTATTAATTATCTGGTGCATGTAATTCTTACGTAGTTAGCATTATTCGTTTATTAATTATCTGCTGTTAATTGTTTAATTATCTGCATTTAATTATTTGTTTTATTTTATGGCATGTCTTTAATTATTACTTGATATATTATTGACATGATGTATTTATTTGATGTGGGTTGTGGATTGGAAAGCCTGACAATGGTCAGAGCTTAATTAAATACGGGTTAAAAGCAGTTAACAGCTTTTTTATGAATTAATGAGTTTAATTCAAAATAAATAGTAATATAATATTACTTGGTTATTTATTTGATGAAAAATAGAAAAAAAAAGTGGAAAATAATATTATTTTAATTATTTAACAGCAAAAGAACGTTTTTGAGTTATATAGCGGACGTAACCGTGAAAATATTTTAGCACTGCTAATTTTCACCTAAGGAATTTCTAAATATTAGAAAATGATGATTTAAGTGAAAAAGTTTCGAAAATAATTTTATTACAGTGTTGGAAAAATTATTTTACGACAAAGGGTCCTATTTTGGCCTAAATGCGTTTTTTAAAATGGCAAACGACAAGACAATTCCGTCAATATTTGTGAAAGTAGTCTTAAAAAAAAGTAATAGCGAGCAATACTGAGAATTTGTCTCAAATGAGGTTTTTAAGTTCAAATTATCAATTTTTAAATAAAAATGAGTTTACGGAATTTTGACAAGTTTACAAAACGAATTTCCAACGTAAAAGGATTTTCGGTAAACAATGAGTTATTTCCGTCAACTTAGATAAGTTGAGGAAATTTTGGTTTTTGGTATTTCACAAACAAAAATGGTTTGAATGAACCTAGCAACCGAGACGTCGGGTCTAGAGTTCTAAGAGGTTGAAGTTGTGGACTAAATGTCCTATAAGTGGTATTTCAGGTTTTGTGCACTAAAATCTACGTATCTACGATTGGTGCATCGGTTTTAGATTTCGTGATTTGCACACTTTTGACTTAGAGTCAATTATGGTTTGAAAGAGGTATTAAACTTAAAAGTTTAAAATATTGTTTTGGTCCTGAGACTTTTAACTCCGACAACCAAAGATTGAACACAAAGAAAATTTTGTATATGGCCTAGACGTTTCACTATGTGTCCTTATGCTTTCTTTACTTTCTTAGTTTGGAGAATGGCCTGTTCTGATAAAGGCCCTATATAGTTTATACCTTGTACAAACTGATGATGCATATAGATATATATGGTGTGTTACTTATGTTGTTAGATGTTGTCAAGTTAACAGGTAAAGGAAAAAGAAAAAATTTTATCACCATTTTTGGTATTAAGTGAAGTTTTAGAAAACGCTATTTTCCGAAAGCAACCGGCATAATTGAATTTTATTTTCCGCAACGGGTTACCATGTGACGGCCCAAGGTAGGGTGTCGCAGTATTAGAGCTATCCTAGACCCATTGTTGGGTCACCTATCATGTTATCCACGCACCAAGCCCAATAGTGTTGGGCTTGAGGGGGTTTATTGGGGGGGGGGGACTAAGTCCCACATTGACTAGAGATAGTGTCTAATAAGAGCTTATAAGTAGTTGGCATCCTCATCTCATGAGCTGGCTTTAAATTCTTTAAACTTTCAAGTAAAATTAGGCCCAAAATCTAATATTATTCCATATCAAGATGTGATTTGGACAAAGTCAAATTAGATTGTTTAGCTCAGTATCTTGGAAGTTAAAAAAGGTAAAGTTAGACACTCAACAGACTCTTCTTATATCAACAGTTGTCAACATAATATAATTTTACATAGCATTCCAAAACATGCATCTAGTTGATTCTAACTCAAATGAGTCGGTTTTAAATTCTTTAAACTTTCAAGTAAAATTAGGCAAATCATAAATGTTTCCCACCGGTGACACATGTTCATAGTGATATAGTATCATTGGGAGGAAATATGATTTATTCTCTTTCAGTGAGATACTGGGAAAATGAAACTGATAGGAACCAACTGATATTACTATAGAAAATAGGGTAAATCCCTTACAGAATGTATTCCCAGAGTATTTGAGAGACTCTGGACACTCCCAATACCCAAAGGCCCCAACTATTCCCAAATGACAAGATACCATCCTCTCTCAATTTCTCATTTATTTATAGGCAACATGCCTTATTTCCATTAACTAACTCCCTAACTCACCTACTAACCAATTAACTAACTAAATAACTAACTAACTAACTAACTAACTAACTAACTACTTAGCTAACAATATCTAACAATACCACCCCCCCTAAACTTTCACCTTGTCCCCAAGGTGAATAGCAACTGGTCTCATACGAACAATTTTCTTGGGTCCCACTGCCTGAAGCATGAAAATCCAGCTGCTGCTGTCGTATGAAGTTGTTCAGCAGGGTCCCATTGTTGCCCTTCTTCAATTCCCATGGAAAGAACCAATGTCTCCTGTTTATCTTCCATTTGGACCCATTCATTCCTCAAGGTCTTGGGTTGTGACCCAACAATGAAGTAACTCTGATAAATGGGCTTTCTAGTAAATGAGGTTTGATTAATTGACAGTGGATACACAACAATTTTCATGGTACCCCATTGCTTATCACAAATTTGGGCCTGGCCCACTAGCATGAGAAAAGAACCCACTTTGCCAAATTCCCATTTTGCCCTTCTTTCCATCCCTTTCTCCTTCTAGAAGGTTACCCCCAGGATGCAATTCACCCCCTTTGTCATGACGCAACCCATCTTTGGACACCCATGGCGGCTCCGTTCGAAGCACCCCACCGGTAGCTACCTTCATGCTCGCGGCCGGCGCCTCTTGTGGCGGTGGGCACATTGGCGGACTCCGTCCCACCTCGATTTTCCTGGGTATCGTCCACCCTTTTCTTTGCTCCAGAACGGCGTTGCTGTTTTCAATTGCTGCCGTCGCCTGACGATGAGGTTCTGATGGTCTAGCCATCCCTGTTTCCTTCTTCGTAGCCGCTAGCACCTCACCCGCTACCGTATGACGATCCTGGCTCGGCGGTTCTGGTTGTTGCTTCTTGACCGGGACCACTTGCGACCATGTTGAGTTCTATTCTCACGATGGACCAGCAATTCTCAGTCCTCCCTTGCTCCGATGACCCGTTCCCTCCTGCTACTGCGAGATTGTGACCCACTGATCATGAGGTAAGCCGATCTGTGGTAACCCTCTCCTCACCTCTAGCAACCTTGATGCCTTCCCTTTCTCCTTCATTGAATGTTTCCCTCTCTGGTTTCACTTCCCTTTTCTCTGTTTCTTTTTCCATCTCTTGTTCTGTTTCTTTCTCCCTTACAAAGTTTCCAGCTTCCATCATTTGTTTCCTCTTCGACTCGACTTCTCTCCACCCACCGTACGACCAACGTCCCTGGTATTGCTACCACGAGTTATGATGGTGATGACCCTTATTCCACGATTTCCGATTAAGAATTTCTAGAATCTCGCTGAACTGCCTTCAATTTTCCGCCATCCCCTCTTCACGAATCCGCCTTAGTTCGTCCCGGCTTCTCCTCAAGTCATCAAACTCACGTTCCAGCGTTTCAATCTTTGCCTCCATTCTTCGCGTTTCTAACATGTACCACTCCTAGAAAAGAGGTTTGATACCAATTGATAGGAACCAACTGATATTACTATAGAAAATAGGGTAAATCCCTTACAGAATGTATTCGCAGAGTATTTGAGAGACTCTGGACTCTCCCAATGCCCAAAGGCCCCAACTATTCCCAAATGACAAGATACCCTCCTCTCTCAATTTCTCCTTTATTTATAGGCAACATGCCTTATTTCCCTTAACTAACTCCTTAACTCACCTACTAACCAATTAAGTAACTAACGAACTACTTAGCTAACAATATCTTAACAGAAACCTATTTAAGTGAGTTGCCTTTCGGTACTTTCCAAGTTTTAGGCTGATTAGAAGTCCACAATGTATAGGGATTGTTGTTTGTGTGGAATTTGTAAACTGCGTGGACGATTCGCTATGTATCTTCGGAGTAATCATGGTAGTCGGTTTATGTGTCTTACTTGCAATGTCGTGACAAATATTTCAGAAGAGTAATGATATTCTAACACAACACCAAATTTTGACATCTTGGTTAATCGGTGCAAATATTTGGTTAATTCAGTTTATTATATGATTAATCACGTGCAAATATTTGGTTAATTCATGATGGCCCATTAATCATATAAAGAACTGAATTAACCATATATTTGTATGTGATTAACTAAATATTTATATGGTTATGGAAGATACGCTTCAGATGACCCATTAACCATATAATGAACTGAATTAACCAAAAATTTGCACGTGATTAACCAAGGTGTCGCTGGAGGTGTCCAAATCAGATGTTAATCATTTCGGAATGATTAAGATTGGTAACTCTTTTACTCGGATAAGGCACAATAGGCACTAGAGTTATGTTATTGTGACAACTGAGTGTGGACAACATATGGGACAGGCTTCACTGTAGCGCTACTATAATTTTTTTTTTTTTTTTACAAATTTTGACTTTTTTAAAAAAAATAAAAATTTTATTTCTAAAAAAAACTCATTAACCAGATAATGAACTGAATTAACCAGATATTTGTACGTGATTAACCAGATATTTGCACATATATATTTAACCAAAATTTTATTTCTCAAAAAAAGCCATTAACCAGATAATGAACTGAATTAACCAGATATTTGTAACTCACTAGTATGTATACCAGTGCAATGCACGGATATGTTTTGATTAATTTGTATACTGAAATTGTAAATTAACAAATATAAATAAATTATAAAGTTCATTTATTAAAATAGATTTTATGCAAATTATATATATATATATATATATATATATATATATATATATATATATATCGAAATGCTATCTAACAATTATTATAATAAACTATATGGAAAATTGAAAATAGATATAAAGAAATAAAGTGTAAATGATGTATATAAAATAAATCATTTGCATGCATTATAGTCCAAGCATCATATAAATGGTAATGTTTTATCATATTCATCATGTAACACCCCCCTTGGGCATTACTTTGTAACACGTGCGGATAAATCAAAAAGTTATTTGCTGGTTGCTTTCGGAAAATAATATTTTCTTAAGTTATAATCTTGTTTCAAAATGGTAATACAAATTTTTCCTTATCTTTTCTTTTTTGACAACCACAACAACAACGTAAATATAACCGTATAGGAGTAAATATGTATATAACATCTTACAACTATATTGCGTCATACTGTTTTCACACCTAGACCTTTATAAGTATAGGTCCCCTTATTGAAAAACAACAACATACTAGAAACAAAACCTAAGCTGGTCACACATATAATACAGACATAACAGTAGTAAGTAAACATCGGCATGCTCTGAACTAAGGAAACTTCTTCGTATAGTCATCATATCCCTTGAGTGGTTCATCTGGACTCAGATATACATATATGCACAAGTAGAGAAAACAACAATAAAACTTGCAAGAGTGAGAAACCAATATAAGGATTTAACTCGACAACTACCTGCACGACACAACAGAAACATATACATTCATGCATTTCCATAAGTAAACAAGTACTCTATCACTGGGTTTTCATACCCGATCACCGTCTGTTGAAAAACAATGCATGAACACTTCAACTTTCAACGTCTAACTTTTCACTTAATCTCCGGAGATCCCAATACCAACTAAATGAGTTGATCACGCTCAATTGCCAGGTATATTAGGCAGAACGTGGCATGGAATACCATTCGGCACCATACGTAACAACACAGCCCGAATACCCTATTAAGGTATCAGACATAGGACGTGACAACAACGTAGCCCGAATACCCTATCATTAAGGTATCAGACATAACAACATAGCCCGAATACCCTATCATTAAGGTATCAGACATAACAACGTATTCCGAATACCCTATCATTAAGGTATCAGACATAGGACGTGGACACGTCTGCCAATGCATGCTTATAAAACATTTTGTTCTCATTATTTTCTTTGTGCTCATTCTTCTTTTGCCGAAGCTCAAAATGACTTACGACTATTCGTAAATTTCAACGTATTAGACTTTTCAACGTTAACACAGGAAACGAAGTCCGAGTGGTCAGTCACAACACCTTAGACCTTGCAATCAGTCTTAGGTTTGTGGTGATAGAAAACAATATTCACCATTAACAACGTTCATTACAACGTGAATAGGATGCAAAGTCCACAACAACGTAACACGGATCAAAGATCTTCGTGCTTATATTTAATAACACTAGTATCGCGACGTCTCTGATACTAGGTTCGTGTTTTCAACGTTAACACTGTTTTCGTTCAATGAAAAACAAATCCAAAACAAAGTTTCTGCAACTTATCCAAGTTGTTGGAAATAACACCGTTTAGTAAAACTCATTTACAGAAAATCCTTTGTAAAATTATCAATTACTTGAAATATTTTTCTGAAAATTTTATGTTTCCAAAAGGGAGTCACTTGAGGCTTAGTCTTGGTTTAAAAACACGTACTGACATTTTAAAATTTCTTGCCGTCGATACTTTTCCAATTTACCGTCGTTTAGCCTTTTTCAAGTCATTTAAGTCAATTCTTAGCTTTTTCCACTTAAGTATTTTTCTAAAATCATAATTAAGTTATTTTTGAAAATTAATTTCATAAAATAACTTTTTATAATATTCTGGAATTTTTTACGTAAAAATCAACAGTACAAAAATATTTTCACGGTTACGTCCTCACTGTGACTCATAAATCACTCTTACAACGATAAATCATTAAAATAATGATATTTTCCAAAACTCCTTATTTTTCCCAAATAAATATTTTCCATTAATATTATATTCCAATATTTTACCGTTAAAACATTGAATATAATTTACGAAGCTTTTCAACGCTTTTATCTGATTAATTGATTGGGCACTGACCACTGTCAGGCTTCTCAAACAACAATCCACCACAAATATCACAGTAATATTTCCAGGTAGAACATGCATCATAGCATTAAAATAAATAATCGCAGATAAACAATTATACGCAGATAAATCAACACAGATAAAAATAAAACAACTTAAACACTTAAACAACCACCAATAAATAATTACAGACAACACAATTTGGCACGTAGCCATCGAATAAACCCCTCAGGTAATCCCCTCTTACCTCTTGAAGATTCATGCTTTCGATTAACACTTTGACACGAATCCGGAAACGACGACACACGTACAAGGCACACGTCTTTATCCTTCAACATTCACAACTCAACCAATCAAAATCAAACAAATACAATCACCTAAACACTAAGGATAGGTCACGACCTCAATAGGGTTTTGTGACTAAAAAAAATTCCTAAAATTGTTTAAGCCTTTGGATTAATGATCCTTAAGTACTTAAGACATAAACCATGATTATTTGACAAGGATTTTGAATCAAATTCTCCTAACCCACATAGTTAGGGTTTTGGCCAAGACCATCAAAATTATCTAGGGATTTCGAAATTTCACATACTCTTAGATCCATGACCTTAGAGTAGTGCAGAATTAAGAGTAATGATCATAAGTTGAATACTAAAACAAAATCATCTAAGTCCTATAAAACATGGATTCGGCCTTCACATGAAAAATAGGTTAGGGATTTTATTTTGAGACAACACTTTGGATCCAACATATACATGATATGAAAAGATGAAATACAAGTTCACATACCAAGGAAAACAAACAAAATATCCTCCACCCAACAAGCAAGGTTTCGGCCTTAGAGAGAAAAATGGGGAGGAAAACTTTGTTTGCAACAAACTCTTGGATTATTATAATAGAGTTGATAATAGGAACATAGAAATTGGTTTCACATTTTTAGGATTTTTCTATGACTTTCTATGAATTATCAAAGTTTTTAGATCTAGGAATTTGAAAAGATGATTAAGGCTTGAAATGACAAACTTATTGAAGAACATATAGCTAAATGATGATGAGGATCATGGATTACCTCTTGGAATTGAAGAAAAGTGCAAGAATCTCCAAGTTGCTTCACAAACTCAAGCTTATGGAGTTAGAGGGAAAATGGAAAAATGGAGAACTTTGAAGAAGATTTAAGAAAGTGAGAGAATGAGCTAGAATGAACTTGACTCATCAAGTTTATGAGCCAAAGATGGGCTTGGGCTTTGTAACACCCCCCTTGGGCATTATCTTGTGAACACATGCGGAAATAAAATTAAAAGGAATTTGCTGGTTGCTTTCGGAAATTGAACTATTTTGATGTCGGAAAATCTAGGTATAAATTTTTTCTTCTGAATACTACAAACATAACGTGCACATCGCAATAGTAAAACCATATTACTCACAACAAAACTTCGAACCATATAAAAGTTTTCAAAACACCTACACAAACTTTCTCAAAACAAACTAACCAAAGGAAATCCTAAGCTTGTCACTCTACAAAACTCCAAATGGAAGAACTCTTTAGTTCTCGCCACTATTACCGACCTCTTTAAGGATCAAGAGTAGTATCCCCGATTGAAGTTAAAACTTCCTCCGCACCATCTACTGCTAGTACCAAGGTACAACGGCGAGAACGAATAAAACCTGATATATTGTAAGGGTGAGATACCAATATATGAGTTTTGATAAGACAACCGCATGCTCGACACACAAAACAGCATATATCAGATATTCACAGTATATAAAGAAATTATTCAGACAACAGAATAATTCTATCAAAAAGGTTTCATACCCGTCAGTCATCGTCATTTTATAAAAATGCATGATACTTCAATATTCAGGCTCTAATTTGATACCTAATCTCCGGAGATCCCAACTTCCATTCAATAACATCAATTATTTTGTCCGTCAAGGTTCCGAGTTCCAACTATTTAAGTAAGTAACTCGATAGGACAAGAGCTCCAACCATCATCGTAAGTAGTTCTCAAGAACATCCAATGATAGTCGTACTTAACTCGGCCTATAAAATATCACTAATATCCGAGCTCCAGAAATAGTCGTAGCTTAGCTCGGCCTTTTCTAGACCCACTTTCCAATCCACCGAAGGCAAAATGGTTATCGCGATAAATGGAAACATTGTCCAGAACACATTGGCCAATACTCAGGACACAATGGTCATCGCATTAAATGGAAACATAGTCCATTAAAAATACATTGGTTCACACAGAACCCAATGATCAAATGGAAACATAGTCCATAAAAGATACATTGATCCACTCAGGACTCAATGATCACACGGCACGTCTGCCAACAATGCATGAGAAAAACTTTTATTTTCGTTTGTTTTCTTTGTCGTAATAATCTTTCCTTGTTGAAGCCCAAAGCTTATGACCATGCTTAATTTTTATATTAAGACTTTTCGCTTAAACAAACACAGGACACACAGTCCAAATGTTTCAAACTCAACACAGGACACACAGTCCGAGTGCTCAATCGCAAAGCCCTAAACTGATGCACCAGTCTTAGGCTCGCGGATATAGAACTCACATTTTCCACATCAAATTTAGGACACACAGTCCACAAAATCATTATAGGACCCTCAGTCCAATGACACAGATCCCTGATCTACGTGTCCACAGAACACTAGAACGCCGACGTCTTGGTTCCTAGGTTCATTTATCCTTTGTAAAACAGTTCGCTCAGTGAAAAACAAATACGAAACCAAATCTCCGAAAACTTATCTAAGTTTAACGGAATACTTTCACTGAATAAAACTCTTTACAGAAATTCTTTTCTGTTAAAACGTTGATAAAACGTAAAAATCATTGATAAATGCTTTTCTTTCCAATCACTTTATTTCTGAAAATGGTTCTCAATAAAAGTCAACTTTCAAAAAGTCCTTACTAAATAAAATTTCATAATAACAAAATAAAATCTCTTTGTCAAAATTTCTCCTAAAAATCTTTTTATAATTTAAATACCTTTTCTGTCAGAAGTAATTGTTCTGACTGCTATATTACGTTATTTTTGGAACTTAATAACTTTAAATAACATTTTGTAATAAATTTGAATTTATTTTGAAAAAAACTAGCGCCTGTAAAAATTTTCGCAGTTTCGCCCTTACTGTCACTTTATTGACACATTTTCCACAAAAATATTATTAAAATAATATTTTCCACCTTTTTCTCAAATTCTCATAAATTAATCACTTTGATTAATTCTCCAAGCTTATCAAGTTTTTATCTTCAAATTAATTTTAACCACTGACCAACGTCAGGTTTCTCAATCCATCACTCAACAGTAGATAATTTCACCACAATATAGCATGGCATACATTCAAGTCATGGCATGCATCGCAATTATAATCATGTAAATCAACATATCATAAAAATCAACATATCACAAAAATTCAAGTAATCATATAATCACTTTAAACAATAACGATTCAAAAATCACAGAAAATCATTACAGATAATTCACAAACAACTCCACAAAATAGCATACGATTATCTTAAACTCCTCAGGCTTTCCCCCCTTACCTCTTGAAGATTCAAGATTCGGTTGCACAAACGATTTTCGATTTGGATCCGGTTTCCCTCGTACTGCTCAAATCAACTTAACACCGATTGATCCTTCATCACAAATCATAACCAAAAATTAACAAAATCAACCAAAACTCATTGTGTTCATGAGGTCTATGGTTCGGCCTTCACTATATTATTAGGCTAGGGATGTCAAAATTTTACAAGCTTTTGGATCAATGATCCTTAAGCATTAGAAAAAACAAGATCAATGGTTATAACTCAAAAATTGAAACAAAATTTCCTAACTCATCAAGAGCTAGGTTTCGGCCACTTAAGGAAAAATAGGGAAGAAATTTCCTTTTGATTCATGCTCTTGGATGATGAATATAGGAATCATGACAAGTTCATATAAATTGGTTCATGACAAAAGGATTTTTCATCAATTTCCTAGAGATTTTTGAAGAAAGCTTCATCAAGATGGAAAATCATGATTCATGACTTAAACAACTAAAATAATTGAAGGAGAAGTCATGATTGATCATGGAGAGAAGAGATTACCTCTTTAATGATGAAGAGATGAAGAGAAATGATCAACCAAAGCTTGTTACAAATTTGACAGCTTTGAGGATGTGGTGATTTTATGAGTGTATCTCACAATCCACTCATCTAAAAATTACGAAATTTAGCTTGTTGGAAAGGTAAGAAGAAGAGGAACAACTTTTATGTTGAAGGTTTGGTTTTATTCAGATCGGATCATAGAATAAAAGAGCCTTATTTCCGCTGTTCTAGTGTGATGCTGTGGATTTTCGAGCTGTTTTGGTATTTTGGGCATATCTCTCAAAATACGCATCCGTTGTTGATGATCTTTAGCTCGTTGGAAATAAGAGAGAAAGAGTAACAACTTTCATGTTTGAAAGTGTTTCGAGTTTCAGAACAGAAAAAGGTCAGAACTTCGATGAACTTTCGGGTGGGTAAGGAGAGTTTGGCTTAGTGTTCTTGATGTTCTTGATGAATGATGAAGAGAAAATGGTTTTGGGAGGAGGAATGGAGGCTGCCCACAAACAAAGGAAGAAGAGGAGAATGATCAAAATTATTCTTATGTTAAATGGAATTAAAAGATGATGTATGGTAGAAAATGAAGCCATGTAGTCATTTTAATGTGTGGTTGAAATGGAAATAAACACTTGGCTACAAATGGTGAATGGTGGGCAGCCTTAGGGTCATAAAAATGATGTGGACGAGGGCATTTAGGTGGTGTGGTCGCCTCCTATACCACATATTAGGGAGAAGATATTTTGTGTGGCAAATCATGGTTAGTTAACCTCGGTTAGTTAACCAGACGTAGGTTAGGTTAACGTTTAAAATATCTAGATATTTTCTTTGTCTGACTAGAGTAAATTATCATCATGATAGTTCATTCCTCTTGAGTCATCATAGATGGCTTGTCGGCCTGTTTCTCGATATATCTCTGCACAAACGTACCCGATTCTCGATTAGGGTTTTTGAGAGAAATGAGTCTTGATTCATGAAGATGATATAAGTGAGTTGAAAAATTGCCTAAGTGTAGGGAAAATGGGGTAGAGCCGTGTAGGGAAGGGCAAAATGGTCCCAAAATTTCAATGGCAAGCCTTCCAATTTCCATAGGAAACCAAGGGTAAAAATGGTCATTTCACCATAAAAATATCTAATGGCATTTATGTGCTATTATGGCCATTATGATTTGGATAGGATCGTCATAAATGCTCGTCACATCAGTCACATCAGTCATATCAGCTCCGTTGCTGACTCCCTGGTTCATCTGACTCAGGTTTTCATTAGAGATATTTCGACGTTTTTCGCCCGCAGCAAATATAATATTTTATTTTTTTTCACGAAAATTTTCAAAACTTCCAATATCGTAGCAAATATGATAAAAATATTTTTCATCTCGTTCACGACTTAAAGTTAGGTTTTCTGAGCAGTAAACTTTTACTGTTAGTGAAAAACGCAGACTGGGCTTCGTCTGAATTTTCAACCCAAAATTTATCGTAACCTTATAATATCACATATATCGTGGAAATGACTTTGGTTTATCCAAAATCATTTTCTAAGTCTCGGATAAAAATATAATCATATATATTGATTACCGATATTAGAAAGCAGTGAAAATCGGGGTGTTACAGGCTTGGGCAATTGGGCTTGAAGAAGTCCAAGTCCATTACTTGAATTTTCAAGCATAAAAGTGCTCAAGACATAATGAATGACATAGGAAAAGTTAAGAGTACAAATTGGCTTCATGTATGACAACACCTTTGCCATGATATTGGGCCTCAAAACCACTGCCTAACATGGTTTGAATAGTCAAAATTGATCCAATTTACTTGGAAGATCATGGAAACTAGTTTTAGGGACCAAAATGCAATTTAGAGAAAGTGTAATGACTAAAATGCAATTAACCTAAAAATTGTCATCATAACCATGTACATAATAAATGCATTCACATGGGTGAGTCATCTTATATGACTCATTGATATTATCCCTTAGTGGCTCCCGGAAATCCCGTATTCAGCTCCATCGCTTACCCGATTAAGATGTCGCATGGATAAAATATAATATTTCACTTTTTAGTGAAATATTTCAAAATAACCAAAAACGTTGGAAATTAAAATAAAGACCTTAAGTGTTTCGTTCACAAGTCAAAATTAGGTCTTCTGATCAGTATAAATATACTGTCAGTGAACTTCGCAGACCGGGTTTTGCCTGACTTTTCAACCTAAATTTTAATCGTAACTCTCTACCGTTAGGTAGAGTGTAAATAAGGTTTCGGTTTAATTAAATAAATTTTCTAAGTCTCAGATAAAAATATAAACGTAATTATATAAATTTCTGATATTAGAAAACAGAAAAACTCGGGGTGTTGCACATCAATCCATGGATAATATATAATATTAAAAGAGGAAAGAAGATATTCTGTATTCACATATATATGCTTTATACATTAATATGGAAACCATTGGAATTTGAGAGACAGTATGGAAACCAATGAAATTTGAAATATATATGTCTTATATGTTAGTTGCTTCCTATAATGAAATATATATATATATATATATATATATATATATATATATATATATATATATATATATATATATATATATATATATATATATATCAGAGCAATACCGCCTAATCAAGCATTAACAGACCAAATAACAAATAAATAGCAGAGACAGAATTAGGGAAAGAACAAAAACCATATCGCATTCAACTTTTGGATGAAGCCAAGAACAAATAGAGAAGGAAGGCTGGAGACTTACTTACATGAGAGGGGGTGTATTTGTGTAATGGGTTCTAGATAAAAAAAATTTGGCAAAATAAAGGAAAATGAGTTTTAGAGAAAGAAAAGTCTCCAAACAGCGAAAAAGAGAATAAGGGTTCGTTTGATTCGCACTGAGGTACATGACAAAGAGAACAGCCCAAGACAAACTGGTAAGTTGTATGGTGTTTGATGAACAATGGACAAGACAAACAAAATAATGTTAAATTTACTGTAGTACACTTTGTGATAATAAATGTAATATCCTTTCTCATGGGTATCCTAGTTTCTATGATTTCATCGTAAGTGTTTTAAATCCTTATATAATTCATAAATGTACAATTTAGGATTTGTTTTATTAGTGAAGTAATTGATTTTTTTTTTAGAGAAGGAATGTAATTTTATATATATATATATATATATATATATATATACACACACACCAAATGTATTGGGTTAATTAGTAGTACTCTAGAAATAATCTAGGGTCACATATCACCCTCACTTAGATTTAATTTCAATACATGAACAATCATATTCCCTCTCATTCTATGCATAAATATGATTAGCACACTACTTAATTTAAACCATAGTATTTATCTTTATTAAAAATTTTACAAGTGACCATTGCCTATCAATGAAGTCTAGCCCTATTGGTTAAGCAAAAATTTCTCACTTAACCCCTACAATGTACAATACGGCAGACCCAAAAACAAAGAAGTAAAGGAGACTTCTTCTTCTTCTTTCTTTTTCAGAAATGATATTGGGACACCAGAAGTTGACACCAGAAGTTGACACCATGGTTAATTCAGTGTATTGGTTGGTTAATCAACCAATAGTGTCAAAAGTGAATTAACCAACCAATATACTGAATTAACCATAGTGTCAACTTCTGGTGTCAATTTTTGGTGTCCCAATATCATTTCTGTTCTTTTTCATCAGAAGCTCCTTAAGCTTCTTCTTCAAACCCTAGACCTCCATCAAGCCTTCATCTTCCACCTTTCAAGCTTGAAATTCGGCCAGACAAGGGAGAAGGGGTTGAACAACTCAACCACAATTCCATTCTTGCAGAGACACCATTTCTCCTTTCTCTCTTCCCTCTTCAATTTTCAGCTCACACACACACCTCACCACCTCACTTCTCCTCTTCTCTTTTCTTCCATAACCATTATGAAACATACACCACTTCCTTTTATGAAGAGAGCTTGAAGCAACTACTCTTGAAAGCAAGGAGAAACCAAAACAGAATTGGGAGGAACTTTCAAGGAGATCAACCTCTACCATTCTAATTCCCACTTTTTGCTTATGTGAGTTTCCTTAGTTAGTGCTTGGTAACCATAAATCCAAGCTTAGGAATTTTAAATTTGATATTATTGTTTGATTTCTGAATTGCATGTTGATTATATGGTTTTAAATGAATTCAGAATTGTGTTGTAGAATATTCAATTTACATGCATGTATTCTGTTTGTTAAAAGTTCTAAAAGAAGCTGCCGATCTGGCAAACCCGTATAGACATATGTATAATATTTTATTTGTAACTATTTCTATAGTGCTCTGTTTGGTATGATTCTTATTTTGTTAGAAATTAGACTCGAAATGCTACACCTTAGACACTGATTTTTCTGTTTTGCATTGAGTATTGATGGAGAAAAACCTGTTACAAGTTAGGGTATTGCTGCTGTCCTGTTTTCTGAGTGCAGGTGCTTTCCGGTAAAAACTGTAATTTTAAGAAGACGGTTTTCCAAAAGTCAAATTTTATTCATAAAGTAAACTTGATTAGCTTTCCAGGGAGGGGTCTTTTGTTTGAATCCGATTTCGTTTGGTATTTTAATAAAATCATAGAAGTTAACTGAAAACTGCTGAAATTCTGCTTATGTTGTTGATGCATTATCCCTTGTTGAATACTTGATTGAGAGATTATATATTGTTCATGTGAATGGTTTATATGTTTTGTTTTAGGTCATTAGTTATTCAGCTATAGATTGATATATGAGTTAAGTTATTCAATGTTATGATGAAATGAATGGGAAACACCATTTGGCATTCAAAGGTAGTAACCATGCTAATTCTACTCATGAATCGAATTAGAATGGTTATCAATGATATTACAGATGTCAAGTACAGAAGTCCTTTCTGTTTGGAAGGCAAGTATAGAGTCCTTCCCGTTTGGAAGGCAATCACAGAAGTCCTTTCATTTTGGAAGGCAAGGAAGTAAGTGCAAAGCAAGTGGGACGCCGCTTGTGGTCATAGACGTATGTCCTGTCTTACAGTATAGAGCTGGTTCCTCTTAAGTACCTCGGTGCGTGGGGAGCAGCGAAGTGTTAGTTCCTCTTAAGTACTTCGGTGCGCGGGGAACACAATGTTTTTCACTGACAAAATTAAAAAGGAATGTCCAAATGAGTGATTCACAAATATTATGAATGACATGATGATACCAGGATTAAACCCAAAGCTAGTCCCTCTTAAGTACTTTGGTGTGTGGGGGGCAGCAATGATGTTTATACCTGATGATATGTATAAGTTTACTAATATATGTATGTGTGTGGGACTGAGTGCTCTGTTTGTAGGGAATTCACTGAGATTTCATATCTCACCCCCTCACCCTTTTGTTTTAGGTTAATCCCTCCTATGTTGGAGAACTGTGAAGTATCCCCGGAAATACTTGGCAGTTATTCTAATGTAAGCTGTTTCTGTTATGGAAGACGTTGCCGGATCAGAGTCAAGAGTCATATTGTCATTGTTTAGTCTCTAAGTATAATTTTTGAAAATGTATGATATATATATGAGTGGTTTAGCGAAAAGCAAATTTCAGTGTATCCTATGTTTTGTATCTAGTAGTACCCTAATGTACTTTGGTACATTATGGTATCAGAGCAGTTCGATCCCATCGGACTGTGAGTTGAGTCTAGAGTGATCCGGCTTAGGGTGTCAGATTAAGTGTTCTGTGAAGTTGTTAGTTTTCTAAATTCCTGATACAAATTAATGGGGTAGGCCGCCTCAGGTATTTGTTTGAGGAATGGTGAACGATGACAACTCCCAGAATTGTTTCCAAAAGATTGATTTCCAAACAAGATTTCTTGTAAGCCAAATATTATGAACAAATTTTGCTTGTGCAAGAATGATTATGCTTGTAAATATAAATGATATATATTATTTTCTTAAACCAATTTCCCAAAGAAATTAGTAGAGGTAATTGAGTTTGTTGAGATGTGTGTGTATGATTCTAATTTAATATGCTACTAGTTTAATGCTTTTGATTAATATGTACTAACTGGTCAATGTGTTTGAAATTGTCTTATATGTTTAGTGGTCATTTACTCAAATCCAACTTTGTTAGGTATTTTATTAAAAGTACCAAAGTTAATGTACATCTGCCAGTAAATGTTTTTGACTAATACAAGTTAAAAGTTTTCTTTTTATGAATGCTGATGTTATGGCACTACTAAATGAATTGTTGTATTTCCAAAATACGAATATATTCATTTCAGAAGATATTTTCAGAATAATCAAATTCTTTTTGTGCTTTTTACATTGGTCCTCAGGAGTTCAAATTTGACAAGCCTGGCAGTGTAACAACAGATAAGATAAGGAAAAGAAAATGAAATGTAAACCAATGAATCATGTGTTGTTGCTGTGTTGTGTAGACTTACAGTGTATATCATATTGAAACAGTTATATTCTTTCCTTGTGATTGATACGCAAGTGTAAGAAAGTAATAATACAATTACATTCCCTATAATCTGAGTGTTTACCTTTTGTATGGTTTAATTATTATGCCTGAGTGCGATATCAGATGATAATTCAGATTACCTGAGTCTGGAAATAAATGCTAGTAGCAATAATGTAACCTTTGTATGCTTATGTGTTGTTGATACGTCCTGCTATATGTTTTGGGAGTATCTACTATAATCTTTAAGTTTCTCCCTCTAGTCGCACACACTGGAACATTGCAAGCTCAGATACTTGCAAAGAATGGGTGCTCGTGTCTATTCCCAGGTTCTTTTGTTGCACCTTGGTAACCTGAGGTTGCCAGAATAAACGTATGTTGAGTTATCTCTTATCATATGCTGTTGTTTTTAGAATAGAAAGAGAACTGGTCGCTTTGTTCGATGCATTCTTCTGATTGTAACCATGAAGGTCCATTGAATATGATATGTAAATATGAAAGAAGCATGCACTATCTTTACAGTATAAAGCTGAGTAATTGTTGCTATCTGAGAAATTTAACCGAATGGATTAGCCTTGTATGTCTTAGACTTTTGAATTGTGTTTTGTTTAAGATGGTAGTAAAAATGGATAGACTTGCACATTGTTTTCTGTTTCTCTCGTTGAATCTAATAAGATTGATTGTTATTATAAAGTTTCATCCTTTGTGCGGTTTTGACTTGTTAGGTAGAATGGGGTAAAACCATGTACACTAAAAGTGAACAAATCCTTCCCTCTTATTCAGTTTTGTTTCATGTTTTAATTCTTTATTTTGCATGACACTTTTATCAGCTAAATTGAATGTATAAGATGTTATTAATTCCAATCTATATTTCAAAATGTTAAGTATAATTGATAAACTTCTTAAGCCTTTCATATATACATGCATGTAACTGCTCTGTCCTGCAACAATATTCCTACAGTTAGGTATTAGTTGTTGTTTGTTTTTGGACTCTGATCGAATTCTTCTCGGCCTGTTTGAAGCCACATGAACAAAGTTTATAATTTAGCTTTTGTTTTTATTTACATAACCTAACCTATGGTGCATGTGATATACCTATTATGGCCTTGTACCCTAGGATTTTTCATATTATATATGAGCTACCACTAAGATCAAATATCTATTCATGTTTGTGTTTTCTTAACGCTTTCCTATTTTTACATTAAGTCAAACCGACTTCCATGCATGATGTCTTGGGGTGTGATGATTGATGCAAGATTGGGAAGGTTTAATTTGTTTGGTTGTACATGTAAATCATTTAAGATGCATTGTTGTATGTTCTTGGTTTCAAGTCAGAGAATCATCAATGGCCCAAATTTATCATGTGCTTTAATAAATTCAGGGAAATGGTTTAGTATATAGGTAAAGTAGAATCAAATTTCAAATAAACCTTGTTGAGGAGGATATTACATGCCATAGTTTGTAAATGGTAACGAGCTTGTTAATTACTTGATTTATATTGTCAATGGAAAAGAATGAATGCATGCAAATACATGACTTGTACTTGATTGCTTCTTTATAAATTTATTTAAGAGGACTGCATGATGCTTGTTTGTTCTTGAACTAGTTGATGAGTTCATAAGACTTTTATTTTGAGAATGTGAACCTCATAAGATGTTTGGGACATATAATTAAATCAGATTAGCAGTTGTGTAGTATGCTGTAATGTGGTGCCGGTTGACTCACTATTTATTATAACATTCCTTTGAACTGTTTTGTTACCTATTTTGAAAAGAGAAATTGTTCTAGGCTTCCAGATTTGTAAATGGATCCTTGCATGTTGTAACTACATAGAGGTTATGTTTTTGATTGCATGTTCACTAGTGTCTTCATTTGTTGAGCTGTACAAATTGAAGGACTAATTTTAATTATATTCATAAACAAGGAAACTATGCTTTCCAAAGAATGGTTTACTCAAATCTGAATGTTGTTTTCAAAACCGAATAATTCCAGTAAAGGTTTTCTTATAACCGAGTTTTAGAAAAAGCTTTTCAAGTTAAATTTATATATTCACTGAAAAGGATATTTGGAGAATTTAAAGCAATATTTTGCTCTATCTTGGGTATTATGGGATGCTCGGGGTAGACTTGTGTTTATAACATGTCCATATCTTGATATGCTACCATAGCATTATATATGTCATTTCTTGATCGTGTTCGATATGGGTGATTGATAAAAATCATTGGCTTGCATCAATTATTTGATTGTGCACCTAAATAGGTACCAAACAGTTATTTCTGGTGTGTCACATCCTTATGTACATAAGCATATATGTATTTGACGCGTTTCCTAAATTATTTATATCTAAAATGATTGGAATAATAAGTACCACTACTATTTGAATAAGATTGTGTGCTTTACTCTCTTATTATTATTGTTGTCATAAAGTTTCTGTCAGCTTGCCGTTGATTGGAATATCTGTCATGTATGATAATTGAACCCTAGCGAACCAAGTATCAATGATGACCAAATAGTTAATGATTATGACCAGTTCATCGATATAGATTCAAACATACAAACAAAACCTTTTGACCAGAGTACGCAGCGGAAGCTTAGTAGCCATTAGACGAAGGATCTTGCAGGAAACCATCTATGAACCTAAATGCAACTCTTAAGTTTTACTTGTATCATAAGACTAATTTGCCTTATTGTACGCTTTAAATGTATATATATACCCATGTGATCCAAACTGAAGTAGTATTGTGTTTTCAATTATCACTTGCATGCTTTTAATTGTCATGAGGTGGGAAGTTTACTAAGGCAACAAATGTTATTGTTTGAGAAATCATTGCTAATGTATTTCTCTCGAGTAGGTTTTACTAAATTTTGAGGGCAAAATTTTGTTTTGGGGGGTTAGAAATGTAATATCCTTTCTCATGGGTATCCTAGTTTCTAGACTTCATCATAAGTGTTTTAAATCCTTATATAATTTATAAATGTACAATTTAGGATTTGTTTTATTAGTGAAGTAATTGATTTTTTTTTTAGAGAAGGAATGTAATTTTATATGCATAAATATGATTAGCACACTACTTAATTTAATTTCAATACATGAACAATCATATTCCCTCTCATTCTATGCATAAATATGATTAGCACACTACTTAATTTAAACCATAGTATTTATCTTTATTTAAAATTTTACAAGTGACCAATGCCTATCAAGGAAGTCTAGCCCTATTGGTTAAACAAAAATTTCTCACTTAACCCCTACAATGTACAATACGGCAGACCCAAAAACAAAGAAGTAAAGGAGACTTCTTCTTCTTCTTTCTTTTTCATCAGAAGCTCCTTAAGCTTCTTCTTCAAACCCTAGACCTCCATCAAGCCTTCATCTTCCACCTTTCAAGCTTGAAATTCGGCCAGACAAGGAGCAAGGGGGTTGAACAACTCAACCACAATTCCATTCTTGCAGAGACACCATTTCTCCTTTCTCTCTTCCCTCTTCAATTTTCAGCTCACACACACACCTCACCACCTCACTTCTCCTCTTCTCTTTTCTTCCATAACCATTATGAAACATACACCACTTCCTTTATGAAGAGAGCTTGAAGCAACTACTCTTGAAAGCAAGGAGAAACCAAAACAGAATTGAGAGGAATTTTCAAGGAGATCAACCTCTACCATTCTAATTCCCACTTTTTGCTTATGTGAGTTTCCTTAATTAGTGCTTGGTAACCATAAATCCAAGCTTAGGAATTTTAAATTTGATATTATTGTTTGATTTCTGAATTGCATGTTGATTATATGGTTTTAAATGAATTCAGAATTGTGTTGTAGAATATTCAATTTACATGCATGTATTCTGTTTGTTAAAAGTTCTAAAAGAAGCTGCTGATCTGACAAACCCGTATAGACATATGTATAATATTTTATTTGTAACTATTTCTATAGTGCTCTGTTTGGTATGATTCTTATTTTGTTAGAAAGTAGACTCGAAATTCTACACTTTAGACACTGATTTTGCTGTTTTACGTTGAGTATTGATGGAGAAAAACCTGTTACATGTTAGGGTATTGCTGCTGTCCTGTTTTCTGAGTGCAGGGGCTTTCCGGTAAAAACTGTAATTTTAGGAAGACGGTTTTCCAAAAGTCAAATTTTATTCATAAAGTAAACTTGATTAGCTTTCCAGGGAGGGGTCTTTTGTTTGAATCCGATTTCGTTTGGTATTTTAATAAAATCATAGAAGTTAACTGAAAACTGCTGAAATTCTGCTTATGTTGTTGATGCATTATCCCTTGTTGAATACTTGATTGAGAGATTATATATTGTTCATGTGAATGGTTTATATGTTTTGTTTTAGGTCATTAGTTATTCAGCTATAGATTGATATATGAGTTAAGTTATTCAATGTTATGATGAAATGAATGGGAAACACCATTTGGCATTCAAAGGTAGTAACCATGCTAATTCTACTCATGAATCGAATTAGAATGGTTATCAATTACATTACAGATGTCAAGTACAGAAGTCCTTTCCGTTTGGAAGGCAAGTATAGAGTCCTTCCCGTTTGGAAGGCAATCACAGAAGTCCTTTCATTTTGGAAGGCAAGCAAGTAAGTGCGAAGCAAGTGGGACGCCGCTTGTGGTCATAGACGTATGTCCTGCCTTACAGTATAGAGCTGGTTCCTCTTACGCACCTCGGTGCGCGGGGAGCAACGAAGTGTTAGTTCCTCTTAAGTACTTCGGTGCGCGGGGAACAACAATGTTTTTTATACCTGATGATATGTATAAATTTACTAATATATGTATATGTGTGGGACTGAGTGCTCTGTTTGCAGGGAATTCACTGAGATTTCATATCTCACCCCCTCACCCTTTTGTTTCAGGTTAATCCCTCCTATGTTGGAGAACTGTGAAGTATCCCCGGAAATACGTGGCAGTTATTCCAATGTAAGCTTTTTCTGTTATGGAAGACGTTGCCGGATCAGAGTCAAGAGTCATATTGTCATTGTTTAGTCTCTAAGTATAATTTTTGAAAATGTATGATATATATATGAGTGGTTTAGCGAAAATCAAATTTCAGTGTATCCTATGTTTTGTATCTAGTAGTACCCTAATGTACTTTGGGGTATTACAATAAATATATGGTTTAACTATTGAGTAGGTCCCTGAACTATTAGGGAATTTTCAAGTAGGTCCCTATACTAAAAAAAATTTGTAATTGGTCTTCGTACTTTTATAAAGTTTTCAATTGGGTCCTTGAACTAAAAAAAATTATAATTGGGTCCCTGAACTTATATAAAATTTTCAATTGAGTCCCTGGGATAGGGTTTCCTTTAAGAGGTCGTTAAGTTTGCTGACGTGAAACATAACCTGGAATTACCTCCAAATTTGTATTTAAGGGTTGAAGAGACCAAATTGTTAAATCATAAAACAAAAACGTGACCTGCGATTGCTTCTCTTCCATATGAACAAATTTTTTTTTATAAAACAAAGGCATGCAAATGCATCACAATAGAAACTAGCCATCCCAACTAGGTTGGCACCACTAGCCCTACCAATCATATGCAGCACGCCCAAATATCATTAAAGAAAAGAAAAAGAATACAAAGAAACCATGAGGGGGCATGAACCTAACCCATGGGAGAATTAAGAGAACCTATAATAGTTCCTTCCATATGAACAAATAGTTCCTTCATTCCCCGATTTATGTTTCATGATTGCATATCCTTCTCTCGAAATAATTTCGTCCAAAATAGTTACCCCACTTGCAGCTTACTATATCTCATTTCATCTTGTTACATCCTGCTGCATTTTATTATAACAATGTCTTAAGGTTCATCTTCTACCTAAACCACTCATAAATGACCGATATGATTATCCAATTTGGATGAAATCAATAATATTCCATCGAATTCAACATATCACTAACGAATTTTATACTTTAGGAACCCCATCGAAAATTTTATATAAGTTCAGGGACCCAATTGAAAATTTTATAATAGTTCGGGGACCTAATTACAATTTTTTTTAGTATAGAGACCTATTTGAAAATTCCCAAATAATTCAGGACCTACACAAAAATAAGATTTTTAGGCCATGAAATTTACCAAGGAACGATTACACCAATAAGTAGAAATATTACTTTTGCAGAGAAATTCCCAAATGAAATAAAAGATAAAAAACAATTACAAAGATTTTTAGAATGTTTAAATTATGTCTGAGTTTATTCCCAACATTAGGATTAAGTGTAAGCCTTTGTATTCTAGGCTAATAAAAACGTCAAATCCTAAACCATGGTCAGAAGAATTAACCCAGTTAGTAATAGACATAAAAAGGGATGTCAAGTCACTTCCTTGTCTAGGAATTCCTCATCCCAATGCCAATTTGATTGTTCAAACAAATGCGTCAGATTTAGGATATGGTGGTATCTTACTCCAGGTCCTCCCTCAGTCAAAAATTGAACAAGTTGTCCACTTTCATTCTGGTCTATGGATCCAATCTCAAGAAAAGTATAGTACTATAAAAAAAAAAAAGAGATTTTATCTATAGTACTATGTATTACAAAATTTCAAGACGATTTGATAAACAAAAAAATTTTTACTTCGAATTGATTGCAAAGCTGCAAAAGATGTTTTGCAAAAAGATGTTCAAAATCTTGTTTCAAAACACATCTTCGCCAGATGGCAAAGTCTATTAAGTTGTTTTGATTTTGATATCGAATTCTTAAAAGGAGAAAATAATTTTATCCCTGATTTTTTAACTAGGGAATTCTTGTAGGGTACTCCGTCCAGATGAACACTAGATCCAGAGGTGGATCTTCCCGAGGTGGGGCTCCACCTTCACCAAATAAATCCAAACAATTAACCCCTGAGTCCTTTGCTCCTATAGCATCCCAAATAACTCAGAAAAATATCCCCACAAATAACCCATCTCAAACCACAAATAAATTTGCTCCCTTAAGTGAGGAAACATTAGCCAAATTAACCTCTCCGAGAGAATGTAACACCCGGGTGCCGACGAGGGCGGGGAGTGGTCACCGGTGCAAGAAGGCACGGACAAGGAGCGGCTCCTGGCAGGCTTCTAGGCGGAGGGACACATGAACGAACCGATAGAACACCTGAATGAGAGGGATCCTGAGACTGTGTAGGTATGGGACTATACAGTAGAGAATGACTTATATGAATTGATTGGTACTACCTATACCAACAAGATGCATCTTCTTTTCGGGAGCCCATCACTTAAGAACTCCACAGTTAAGCGTGCTTGACTTGGAGCGATTCTGGGATGGGTGACCTCCTGTGAAGTTTTCCTAGGAAGCGTGTGAGTGAGGACAAAGCACGCTGAAAAGGCCGTGTTGGCTTGTGGGGACAGTCGTCAATCCATAGAGCAGCCAGAGATGTTACAAATGGTATCAGAGCGGCACCTCTCCCAGTACGGTGTGGTTCAGGGACGAACCAAGCGGAAGCTGGTGGGCATGTAACACCCAGGTGCCGACGAGGGCGGGGAGTGGTCCCCGGTGCAAGAAGGCACGGACAAGAAGCGGCTCCTGGCAGGCTTCTAGGCGGAGGGACACATGAACGAACCGATAGCACACCTGAATGAGAGGGATCCTGAGACTGTGTAGGTATGGGACTATACAGTAGAGAATGGCTTATATGAATTGATTGGTACTACCTATACCAACAAGATGCATCTTCTTTTCGGGAGCCCATCACTTAAGAACTCCGCAGTTAAGCGTGCTTGACTTGGAGCGATTCTGGGATGGGTGACCTCCTAGGAAGTTTTCCCAGGAAGCGTGTGAGTGAGGACAAAGCACGCTGAAAAGGCCCGTGTTGACTTGTGGGGACAGTCGTCAATCCATAGAGCAGCCAGAGATGTTACAGAGAACCCCTTGCCTCCAAAATAAAACCAATTTGTAGAAAACATGCTCTTACAAAACAAGAGTATGGGAATTATACAATGAGTCCTTGGGATATGCCGAAACAACTTATTCCCAATGGATTTGGCTGGGTCCCCATCAGCAGTGCACGAAAGAATTTAGAATTCTATCAATTTATTCTGATTGATAACCAATCCTAAAGCACCAGAAATAATTGCTTACTCCAAATGTAAAATAAAGAAGGTCCTTAATCTTTCAGATTGGGGACAAGGGCCTTTTATGCCCAAAAGATTCTCAAGGGTGTTCGAACCACCAGTTTACAATTACTTTGATTACCAGGAAGCATGGAAGATGGTACTCCATCAACCAAATCCTCGCCATTCTTGGTACTTTAATTTTCTAAGTAATCAAACTAGGTACCCTAACTGGTTCATGGAATGGTTTTGGGAGAACGGCCTTTCCACCGAAATTCTTCCAAATTCCCTTTTCGAGATTTACAAAGAATATAAGAAATTAACCCCATCGATTGCAGTCTTTGGCAAATTACTTCATTTTTGCGCCCAATTTGGAATTGCTTGGCTACTTAAGTTAAATTATGAATATCACTAGCATTTACCTGAACCTTTTCCCAAATATATTTGTTCCACAAACATAATCTCTTGGTGGAAAAAGTTCAATAATAATGTAGTTGAAACCAAATTTATCACATGGAAAAGAAACCACTCCAAAAGAGTTTCTTCTCCCCAGACTCCTCAAAAGTTAAAAGAAGTCTGCAGTTCATCTACTTAGGAAGTGACCCCATTTACCATAAATATCAGTGCCTCAACACCAGCAGAATACAAGAAATTATTAAAGGAAGCCCTTTCATCCATTGGTTCCGATGAAGAAGACGATAACTTATCTTCTCATGGATCAGATTATAATCCCTATTTGGAGAATGCAGATCTAGATGCCGGGTTTTTTGATTAAATCACAAAGTCATTACAATCCTGTCACATCTCTCAGAATTAAGATGGCCAACAAGATTCTCCACTAAGTTACCAAATTCAATAAGCAGAATTGTCGTGTTATGCCGACGAAAATTTATTGGTCGACAAAGTTCACATGGCTACAGTAAAATAAAGCATTAAGTCAAAAGTGCTACAGAACTTACTGTTGTGGATTTCAAAAGCTTTCAAGTCCGTTCCTCACTTCTATTTAAGAAGGCCTCAATCAGTTGAAGACTCGGACTTACCTTCGACTCCATTTACTAATTTAGTTTCTTTTGTAATCTTGTAGTGAAATAGCTTTGAAAGCAAGATTATCAGAAGTTCTCCCTTGTAAGTTATTTGTTCAAAAAACTTATTTGATAACCTATTGTACTCTTGATTTACATGAAATAAATCATATAGTTTGATAACAATATTTTATACTCTGATTTACTCTGTTTATCATCTATTTCTTTAACTATTTTCTCATACCTATTCAAGAGATGATCCACAGTGGCATTCTGGTATCAGAGCCTTAGGGTTCTGGTACTTGTATCCAGTTACAAGTGTTTCTTTCTGTGCAGCGTTGGTCAGCCGTTAGGGTGTTCCCAGTAGTAAAGCCCAAAGGTCTGGGTAGTAAATCCCTTGGTAAGCCAGGTGGTCCCGGTGTTTCGGTAAGAACTTCTTGTGATTGTTATAAGTACTAGATAACCTAGGATTCGGTTGCCATGTCTAGCCTACTAAAGATGGTTTCAAGAAAAGGTAAAGAAAAAATAGAAGAAATAGATCAACCTAGCTCTAGTGAAAGTCTTAACTCAACCTTAATAAATGAACAACAAATAATTTTACCAGAAATAGAACAAAATTTAAATAATTGGAGTATCCCATCAATAAATGTTTCGGAAATTTATAAAACAAAATTGCTAGATAAGTTTAAATCTGATTACATAATTAAAACTGTTGAATATACTATTAAAGCAGATAAAACTCAAGAGAGTCTAAATATTTTAAATTCATCTATGATAAAGGAACATAAACAAAAATACAGATTCTTGCATATAGGTTTAATTCAAGTAGCAATAAAACCTCTTCATAGATTAGGCATAGATACCCCTGTATGTGTATGCCTAAGAGATACTCGGTCTACAAAATTCGAGGATCAAATTCTTTCAATAATTGAGACCAATCTTCATAGTGGTCCAACATTTTTCAATAATTATCCAAACTATACTATGTCTTTAGAAAGTTTGGGAAAGCATAAACATAATATCAAATTAGATATAAAAATAAAGGAAGGAATTTGGAACCCAAATTCTTATCCAATGACTGTAATATATAAAATGTATTATAAAGCCATGAGAACAAATATTTCTCCAAAAGCATTAAATATTTCATCAAAAGAAGATACTTTGCTTTTACAAGTAAATTTTGAAAAGGCAAACGCAGTAACTCCAAAGAGACTGAATCATAATGAAGTCTCTCGGAATCTTGATTGGAATTTAGAAGAAGTTCTGCCCCCAGAGGAGCCAGAACCTTCTCAAATAAGTATTCCAATTGAATACAAATCTGGAAATGTTTCAATAAGTTTTGCGCCTCTCAGTAGGTGTGAATCCACTAGATCCTACAGGACTCCTGAAGGATCTCGACAATCAAATAATTCCAGAAGATCTGTTGATATAAACCCAATTCATTCATTAAGGTTAGCAGGAGTGAGAGATCATCCTGTAACCCCTCAACCTGAATATAGGGTTGAAACACCTCAAACAGTTCAACCAATTCAGAGAGAGTCTCCGACTCAATCTGAAATAAATCAAAGTTTCGAAGTTAATCAATGTTTTGTAATTACAAAATTTTACATTGATAAAGAAAAACTTCAAAAGGAATTTTTAGATTTAAAAAAAATGATAAAAAGAGAAAATGGTTTTTTACCACCTTTTCACAACATGAGATAAGACAATATAGGGACACCTATTATGCTTATCTCGAGGAGGTAGAGGATGACAATATTCCTTACTTCACTTGGTTCGAAGAACACTGTTTCAAAAATTTAGAAATAAAAACTTTAAATTCAGCAAAGAAAATATGGAAAACCACAAAAGGAAAAGAAATTATTTCAGTTATTCCCCCTCTAGAAGAAATAACTTTTCCAAATATAGAAAACATTGAAATAATAGCATCTCCTTTTAAAACTATGAAAGAAGATACAAAAGTTTTAACAACTCAACAACCCACCCGAAATGATATAAAAAATATTCAACAACAGTTAAATTTTACAAATCAACTTTTATATCAGGTAGCTAATACCTCAGAAGGTAATGAAATGCCCCTAATAGTCGAAACCTCAAGAAAATTAGAAAAATCAATAATAACTCCCTATAAACTTTCAGATTCAGAAATAAAAGAAATAAAAATAGGAAAAGAACCAACAAGTGATCTTTTAGATGAAATAAATAGAAGATTAGCTTCATTAAAAATATCCCAACCAAAACTAAATATGATAATGAAGAAGATATTTTAAATTTGGAAAATCAATTTAAAGATGACAATATAGAGATAGATACAATAAACAAAATAAAAAACACTTCGAGAAATTACCCAACTTCCCGAAATTACTATCCAAAACCCACATTGCCAGATATTCAATTTGAAGAAAATTATCTTGATTTAGCATCCCAATACACTGGTGATGGTATTGTAGAATGGAATATTGATGGATTTTCAGAACATCAAATAATAAGAAAATTAGAAGAAATGTCAATGGCAGCAACTGCTTATAGGTCTAAAAGAAATAATGCTGCAAGTACAGTTAAGTTATCAATTCAAGGTTTCACAGGAAGTTTAAAAGGATGGTGGGATAATAATTTAAGAGAAAATGAAAGACAACAAATCCTTACATTTGTAAAAACCGAAACAGTAACGAATGAACAAGGAGAAACAAATACTATAAATATAGATCAACAAGTAGGAGCATTAATCTTTGCAATTTCTCAAGCGTTTATTGGAGACGCTAATGTTTTTGCAGATAGATCTTTGGAAATATTAAATAATCTTCATTGTCCAACCTTAGGAGAATTTAGATGGTATAAAGATAATTTTATATCAAAAATTTATACTAGGACAGACTTTAGACATTCCTATTGGAAAGATAGGTTTATCTCAGGACTTCCAAAGAACTTTGCACAAAAGGTAAGAGATAATATAAATTTAAATTATTCAGGAATTCCTTTAGAAGAAATATCATATGGAAGATTAATTTCATTAATAAATTGTAATACCCAACTATTTTAATTATTACATTATAAGTTTTAAATGATATTATGCTTGTTAAATTGAAAACCTCTATTCATATAAATGTTATACATGTTAATTTTTTTATTATTATTTAGGTTTAAATAAGCTTTTAGTCCCTGGAAAGTTCACCAATTTTGGTTTTAGTCCTTGTAAAAAAAATTCTTAGGATTTCGTCCCTATATTTTCGAAAATTTTGTAAATAATCCCTATTGTTACCCCTGAGTACTAGAAATCATACTAAATGAAATTTTTTTTCAATTTTAACCCTATGACCCCAATGTATGATTTTATTTCTACTTTCTAGCTAAATTTTGGAACAAGTCGGATAACAATGAGAAACTACCTCGATACCCGCTGAGTACTAGATATCATACAAAATGAAGGAATTTAGCAATTTTAACCTTATGTCCCTCATGTATGATTTTGTTTATGTTTTATGACCAAATTTTACAGCAAGTCGGACAGTAAAATATAATTACCTTGATATCCATGAGTATTAGATAACGGAAAAAGATGATGGTAGGGACTATTTGCAAAATTTTTGAGATTACGGGGACGAAAACCTAAGAAAAAATTTTACAGGGACCAAAACCAAAATTGATGAACTTTGTAGGGACCAAAAACTTATTTAAACCTATTATTTATTTAAGATTTAAATCTGTTCTTAATTAATAACTTACCTTATAATTTAAAAATGTGTTTGGGCATTCTTTAAATAAATTAAATGGGATAGTGTATAATGTGGCATATCATGTGAGCTAAATATTATTGTTGGGCTTTTTTTTACAGACTTTTAGTAAGGGACATTTTTGTCCAAGTATTAGAATTTTGTTTAAATAGGAGGGAAGGTCCTTTCTCTCCTTCATTTTTTTTCTGGTTCCCAAATTTGAAACCCTAGCCCTAGAAAATAAAAGGGAAAGAGAGTAAAAGAGGAGGAGAAGAAAGGAGAAGGAATGAGATGCTATATATGGCGGGTCTTCATCTTCCACCTCTTCTCCATTTTTTTTTTACTATCTTAAGTTTCATCTAAGGATCTTCAAGAGGTGAGGGGATTTATTTATTTCATTTTAAATGATTGATTCACACACACATATTTTTTTCTTTCTGTTATTTTCCTTTTCGCTCATCACACAAATCATACACTGTCGGTTTGCCTTATTTCTTCCTGTGTTGCGTGCTTGAAGATGCAATAAGAGGCATATGTTTTTCTTGGCTTGGCGTGAGTGAATGTGAGCATATAAGAAGGAGGCAAGGACTTCTATTGTCCTCTGCTGCGCTAATAGAGGGGAGCAGAATGAGTTGCTATGATCCTCCATATTTTATATATATATATTTAAATTATACCTTAAAGTATTATATTATTATATTATTATGTTAAATTAATATTATATTAAAGTAATATATTAATGTATTATATGTTATGGCTGTCATGGGTATACTATATATATATATATAGTATTTGAAATGAGGAATCAAAGTATTAAAGTGTGATTAGTTGATAATTTTGGTTGTAGAGGTAAAGAGAAATTATGGAGAATATGTGATATTGTCTGGTTGAAATTTTTTTTTTTTGTAGCAAAAATAATGTTTTGAGTTTTGATATGCATTCTTTTAGATTATGTTTTGGATGATGGAAAAATGATATATATCTTGAATGGGTGATGTGATTTTTTTTTAAAAAGAATGTGTATTATATGATGAGATTGTTTATATGAATTGAAGTATATATGTTATGGTGATAAGTATATTCATGTTATTATTGTGAAGATTTATGATAATAGCATACTGATGTGAATTGGTTTACTATGTTGTTGCTTATGAGTGGTTTGTATGATTATTGAAAGAGTACTTAATGGAATGGATTGACAATTTATGTTGTGAATCTTTGAGTAGGCCAACCGGGGAGCGGGTGGCTCCGGTATATAAATATCATCGTCCGGGACGAGGGGACCCCGTTAGATACCCCGGGCGTTGAGGAGGGATGTTGATGTTGGTCGGAGGGTGCGGTATCTCCGGGGAACAAAATTAAAACCGTCGGGGCGGGGGACCTTGAGTTAACAACTGATATGACCAAGGATTGATCACTAAGAATTTTAGGATCTTCTTTGATCTAATTGTTTCAAAGTTTGAGATCAAACACAATTCAAGCACAATTGATATGAAACTTGTTCTTCAAGTGAAGAATTAAGAGAAAACAGAAGGAGTCGAAGAGAATAGCGATTGATATATGACTAGAAAGTAAATTGCAAGAAGTAAATTGCAAGAATTAAAGAACAAAGTAGAAAATGGAATAGGAAGAAGATAAAGGGGAAGGTGCCACAAATGCATTCTTCTTGGAGAAGAAGATTGAATTTGATAAGCCAAAGGAGGATTTACCACTTGAATATGGAAATTCAAGATAAGAATCAATGGTTCAACTCTTGAACCAAGAAGAGGAGAACTCTTTCTCTCTCTAGAAATCTCAAGTATGAGAAAACCTTCCAAATGAATTCAAGCTTGTGAAATGAATTACAAGACACCTATTTATAGATGAGCAAAGTGCTCATCCACTTCTAAGGTGCATCTAGCTCCTTCAAGCAAAACCCAAGTGTGGGCTTTGATTTTGGCCCAATGCTTCATACTCCAATGCTTATGGCCCAATAGGCCCAATTCCTAAACTATTCCTAAGTGGTTTTTGCATAAGCACTTTTATTACAAAAAGTCTACTCTAATACAGTCCTAATCCTTACCTTTATTACATGAACTCTACTCTATACAAAGGTCCTAAGCCCTATCCATAACTAGGTATCTTGGACTCTCTTTTAGAGTATTTTGGACTTTACTTAGCTTTGACCTTGTCATGGGTCCATATGAGTCTTCAATGCTTAGTCTTTTGCTTTGTGAATACATGTTCATATCATCCCCTCCTTCTTGAAGAAAATTCGACCCGAATATTAAGCCCTACATTAAAGAGAAGATGTTGATGTTCATTCTTTCATAAAGTTCTTAAAAAGAAAAGAAAAGTTTTGGGAAGAAAACTGCTTTATTTGGGAAAGTAACTCCTTTATTATCGTTTAATTCTCAACCCATCCTCCCGGGTCAAAAACCGTCCTTTTAAAAACAAGTTTTGCCAACAACCCTTTCAAATATTTGCCATAAGTTGTAATCGCTTGAAAGTTTGTGAGCCATCTTGGAAAATCTATCCACAACTACAAAGATTGAATCATGGCCTCGCCTAGTCCTTGCCAAGCCCAATACAAAATCCATAGAGATATCAATCCAAGGAGAAGAAGGACTAGGTAAGGGAGTGTACAACCCATGTGGCTTACTCTTTGACTTTGCCTTCAAACACTCAATGCATTTTTCACATAACTTTTGGACTTGGATTTTCATTTTTGGCCAAAAGAAATGTTCATGCAAAACCTCTAAAGTCTTGTGAACACCAAAGTGCCCCATTAATCCCCCTTGATGTGCTTCTCTTACCAACAACTCTCGTATAGAATGCCTTGGCACACAAAGTCTTTTGTCTCTAAAAAGGAATCCTTCATTGGTGAAATATCCTTTATGTGCCATGGACCCTATTTGAGTGTAAATTGTAGAGAAGTCTGGATCATTTGCATACAATTCCTTTATGTGATCAAACCCTAGAAGTTTAGTTTCAAGCATTGAAAGTAAGGTATGTCTACGTGAAAGTGCATCGGCTACAACATTGCTTTTACCTTGTTTATGTTTAATCACATAAGGAAATTTTTCTATGAATTTTATCCATTTGGCATGTCTCTTGTTTAATTTTCCTTGCCCCTTTAAGTGTTTTAATGATTCATGATCACTATGAATTACAAATTCCTTGGGCAAGAGATAATGTTGCCAAACTTTGAGACTCCTTACTAGGGCATAGAGTTCTTTATCATAAGTGGAATAGTTCAAATGTGCCCCCGCAAGTTTCTCACTAAAGTAAGCAATGGGGTGTCCTTCTTCAAGCAACACTAGTGCAAAATACGCATTTAACATCGAGGTTTTAACATCGGTTTTATAAAAACCGATGTGAAAAAGAGGCGGTGGCATTTTTGAAATTAAACTGAAGTATTTTAACATCGGTTATCATTAAAATCGATGTGAAAAATTATTTAACATCGGTTTTAATAAAAATTGATGTGGAAAAGTGATACCAAAAACTTAATTTTTTTATCAGACATAATATTAGACATCGGTTTTATTATAACCGATGTGGAAAATGAAAAAAAAATATATTTTTTTTTTTAACAGACAAAAGATTAGACATCGGTTTTGAAATAACCGATGTGGAATATATTTTAGACATCGGTTTTATGAAAACCGAGGTGGAAAATGAAAAAAGAAAAAAGAAAAAAATTTAATTATGCATAAGATTACACATCGGTTTTACTAATAACCGATGTGGAAAACACTTTAACATCGGTTGTCTTTATAACCGATGTGGAATGTCTGTTTTATTTCATTTTCGCGCTGAATGCTCACTCTGCTTCCCACACTCAGACACCCAAACCCTTTCCCCTTCCCTCTCCTTCCCACACTCAGACACCCAAACGCTCTCCCTTTCCAACTCCATTTTCGTTCCTCTCACTGTCATCGCGTCACTGTCATCGCGTCGAAGCTACTGCTGTCGCGCCATCAAACCCTAAGAACTCACAGTCAGAGAGAGATAGCGTGAAGGTGCGCATGAACATTGCCCCATCATTCCCATTCTTCCCTTCCATTGCCCTCTTCTGATTTCAGGTTTTGCCCCTTCCCTTTCTTTTTATTTTTACATTTATTTGTTCTTTGAACTGTGACTAATGGGTACTCTGTTAATGTCTTCCATTGCAGGTTTTCATAGCCACTCTCTGTTTCCCAACGCAACAGCTTCCACTTTGTGAGTCTTTGCTTCCTCTGTTTTCTATCCCTTTCTCTTTCTGTTTCATTGAGGAATTTTTTTTATTTTTATTAATTTTTCTTATGAAATTGATTTATTCAAGCAAAACTATGTTTATTATATATACTTTGTCTTGATTTTCTTATTGTCTTTTGGTTTTGAGGATGGGTTTCCTTAGTACTACGTAGTAAAGAATAGACTGTTCACAACTGTTATTATATTTATATATGTATAGAACTAAAAATTTCTGCAAGTAATGCTTTGGTTGGCTTTGCAAGGAATGATAATGACTCTCACTCTTTAACATGATAAGAGATATATCATCTTTCTGTAAACAGTGTGCTTAAACTAATTACTAGGCATGGTGGCTCTGCTTCTGTGTCTTTACTGAATGAGCAATAAAGTCTCATAAGAACCACTCTAAGGAAATAATATACAACAATGAAGTCTAATAAGAACCACTTGCATTCATGAATATATGTTCTTTTTCTTTTGAAGCAATATGTATTTCTTTTTGTAAACAAGAATACCTTGTGGTTTATATATTGGTTCATGAAGATATAATGCAGACATGAATGTTGTGTATAGATTATAGACTATGTTCTTGGCAATCATTAAGAGCTAAAGAGTAAATTTTGGTGTTGTTGGATGGTCTTTTTTGGTTTGTATTGTTTGAGATTTGAGATTTGTATTGTTTGATTCATGTCTGCATTATGCTTTCAAAACAGGTTTCTATTTTCTAAATGTTTCTAAGAATCATATCTATTTTCTTTCTTTCAGGGTTTCTTGATTATTTGAACTTAGGACTTCGTTTCCACACTTGTTGTTTTTCTTCCACACCCGGTAAAGTTTCTCATCTCTATTTTTCTAGTTTTATTTTTGTTTGTTTTAACTTGGGGATTGGAGTGTTTTATTAATTTTTTAGTGTTTATTAATTAGTAAAGCCTTAGTTTCCCGTTTGAGATGCAATATTAATGAGCACACGTGTATGTGCTTAAGGTACTTGTACAGCTCATTATATTGGATCTTGAATTGTCCAAGTTGGACAGTTTGGGAAAAAACTTTTTCTTCATTCAGTTAAAATAGTTATTCATTGATTCTCATGTTATATACCTGATGAAAGTTCGGATTGGTACATTTCCTTTCGTTCTCCGGGTGCATACTTTATCGTGGTGGATGGCATCGCGTTCAAGTCGTGTACGTCGGAGACCGAAGGGAAATGCTGCCGAAATTTCGTCGAGTATGAGCATGAGAGTTAAGGACTAACTGTTAACCGAATGTTGAAAAAGTTTCTTCTCGAATGGGATAGGGCCATACCCTATCATAAGAAGTAGTTGATGAAGATGTTGGACTAAGTATGAAGTTAATGTTTTGGTCATGGATCGCGGTTGGATGAATGCTAGACGGACAAGTGATGAGTATGAGAATGGAGTGGAAGATTTTCTACAATTTGCTAAAACAAATGCTCCTGATAGTAGTGACGGAAGGTTTTGTTGTCCTTGTGTTAACTGTTTGAATGAGAGATTTCTAGAAGCTGACGAGATACGGGATCATCTTATTTGTGAGGGGATTTGCAAGAGTTATACAATATGGATATGTCATGGTGAATCATTAGACAGGCCAAGGGTGTCGGATAGAGAGGAAGTTGATGACGTAGATATGGACGATGGACTAGAGGACATGATCCGTGATATTGGGCAAGAGTCCTTTCGGCGAGCACATGTGTATGATACTTTGTGGAGTGATGCGGAAGTGGCTTTGTATCCGGGGTGCACTAATTTCACACGGTTGTCAGCGGTGTTAAGATTGTTCAATGTGAAGGCGAGAAATGGGTGGAGCGATAAAAGCTTTACCGAATTGCTTGAGTTGTTGAAAGACATGCTTCCAGAAGGTAACACATTACCATCCCGAAACTATGAGGCGAAGAAGATATTGTGTCCGATGGGTAAGGAGTATAAGAAAATACACGCTTGCCCCAATGATTGCATATTGTACAGGAAAGAGTTTGAAGAGATGCACGAGTGCCCCAGGTGTGGGGTGTCACGATACAAAGTGAAGGATAATGATTCTAGTTGTGATGCGGTCACCAAGGGTCCTCCTGCGAAGGTGTTATGGTATCTTCCAGTAATTCCGCGGTTCAAGCGATTGTTTGCTAATGAAAAGGATGCAAAGAATATTAGATGGCATGCAGATGAGAGGAAATGTGATGGACAGCTTCGTCATCCGGCTGATTCTTTGCAGTGGAAGAGAATTGATAGTTTGTTTCCGGAGTTTGGCAATGAGCCCAGAAACCTCAGGCTTGGACTTGCTACCGATGGAATGAATCCATATGGAAACTTAAGTAGTATTCATAGTTCATGGCCTATTCTCCTGGTAATTTACAACCCATCTCCTTGGTTGTGCATGAAGCGCAAATACATTATGTTAAGTATGATGATTTCGGGTCCAAAACAGCCAGGAAATGATATTGATGTTTATCTGAGTCCGTTGATTGAAGACTTGAGAAAGTTGTGGGATGAAGGCATTGATGTGATCGACGGGTATTGCCATGAGACTTTCAGATTGCGTGCCATGTTATTTTGCACCATCAATGACTTTCCAGCATACGGGAACTTGTGCGGGTATAGTGTTAAGGGGCATAAAGCATGTCCAATATGTGAAGAAGGCACATGTTACCATCAACTGCAACATGGAAGGAAGACAGTCTACCTTGGGCATCGGAGATTTCTCCAGCGTAATCATCCTTATCGTAGGTTGAGAAAAGCTTTCAATGGACTTCCGGAGAATGCAATTGCTCCGGTGGCCTTGACTGGAGACCAAGTTTATGAACGGGTGAAGAACACTAATGTTATCTATGGGAAGTCCCAAAAGAAGGCTACTGAGAAGAATATATGGAAGAAGAGGTCGATCTTCTTTGATCTTCCATATTGGTGCAAGCTTGATGTAAGACATTGTATTGATGTGATGCATGTGGAGAAAAATGTGTGTGACAGTTTAATCGGAACGCTTCTCAACATTCAAGGCAATACAAAGGATGGTGTGAATGCTCGTCTAGATCTAGTTGCGATGGGTATACGAGAGCAGTTAGCTCCACATAAAGTGGGGGATAAGAAGACTTATTTGCCCCCAGCATGCCATACTTTATCAAAAAAAGAGAAAAGATGTTTCTGTGAATGTCTACGGGGAGTCAAAGTGCCACAGGGTTACTCTTCAAATATCAAGAGACTTGTCTCAATGAAAGATCTTAAATTAGTTGGCTTAAAGTCTCATGATTGCCATGTCTTGATGCAACAACTACTACCGGTGGCCATTCGTGACATCTTGCCTAATAAAGTCAGACATGCCATTACTAGGTTATGCTTATTCTTCAATGCTATATGTAGCAAGGTCATTGACACTAAAAAGTTGGATGACTTGGAAAATGAGGCAGCCATTATCTTGTGCCAATTGGAGATGTATTTTCCACCTTCATTTTTTGACATCATGGTTCATTTGATTGTTCATCGAGTGAGGGAGATTAGATTGTGTGGCCCCGTTTATTTAAGGTGGATGTACCCGGTTGAGCGATACATGAAGATCTTGAAAGGATATATGAAGAATCCACACCGTCCCGAAGCATCTATTGTTGAAAGGTATGTTGCAGAAGAAGCTATTGAGTTTTGTACAGACTACATGTCAGAAGCGGAACCTGTAGGGCTTCCGAAGTCTCGTCATGAAGGAAGATATGATGGGAAGGGTACACGAGGTATCACTGTTAAGAGCATGGATCGGGAGGAAGTGCTTCAAGCACATTTGTATATATTGAATAACACTGATGAGGTTGAACCATACTTATGTGAGCACAAAAGCATCATCAACGAAACTTATCCTAGAATGAATGAAAAATGGTGTTTGAACAAGCATAATAAGACTTTCTTGAACTGGTTTAAAGAAAAAATTGCAAAGGATGGTACTGCTTCTGAAACATTAAAATGGCTAGCATAGGGACCTAACTTTGATGTCATATGCTGGAGTGGGTACGATATCAATAAGTTTTCCTTCTATACAAAGTCCCAGGATGACAAAAGTACTATGCAAAACAGTGGGGTTATGGTCGTCGCTGAGTCCATGCATTTCTCTAGTTCGAAAGATAAAAACCCTGTTATGGCATCTGTTTCATACTTTGGGATCATTGAAGAGATCTGGGAGGTTGATTACACGAAGTTTAGAGTGCCTGTTTTTAAATGTCAGTGGGTCGACAGTAACAATGGTGTGCAAACCGATGAGTTAGGATTCAAATTGGTGGACCTTAATAAGGTAGGTAATAAAGACGAGCCTTTCATCATGGCATCCCAGGCAAAACAAGTGTTTTATATCCGTGATCCTTCTAACAAAAGGTGGTCAGTGGTTCTCCAGGGAAAAAACATGTATAATGGTAGTGAGGGAAATCAAGATTCAACTCTTGATATTTCTGACACTCCTTCTTTCTCAACACGGGTGCCTAATTTCAATGAGGAAAATGAAGTGGACGATGTACATGCTACTCGTAATGATCACCAAGAAGGGTTATAGGAGAACGTTACTACTTGACCACAGTGTAAGTTTAGTTTGAGTTATGTTTAAAGTCATATTATATGTTTACGTTGATATTTATAAGTTATGCTTACGTTGATTGATATTTATAAGTTATGTTTGATATTTATCCTGACATACTGACATTTTGTTTTTGTCTAAACAGGTATACATGGCTGATCCTGAGGATATCCCTCCTTCATGCAGTGGGTCGGAGACCCCGTCTTCGGGTAGAAAGGGTAGACGTGCCACACGAATGAGGAATTTGACTGCCAACCGTGGTTCAAATCAAAAGATAACAATCGACTTTGATTGTAACCTCAATCCTATTGGGCCAATGGCAGAGCAGTTTATTAGTTTTGTGGCGACCCTTGCTCGAAGCAGGCCTAGCATACTTATTGACTGTTGGAAAGATGTACCTCAGGGCGTGAAGGATCATCTATGGGAGAGTATTCTGGTATCTATACTTTTCCGTCCTGTGTTTGTATGTACTTTATTTTAATCTTATAAATATCATACAGTAATTCGTTGATTCTTTTGTTGTTATTGTAGCTCACCTTTGACCTGCCGGATACGACGGATATGAAGAAGCGTTGGATAAAGTATGCTGGTGAGCGTTGGAGGGGTTTTAAGGTGGACCTGGGCAGATACTATGTATTCAATCCACGCTGTGAAAAGAACCCACTTGAGGTGTACCCATTTCTTGACCAGGCGACGTGGGATCGCTTTTTTCAGAGCCGACATGATCCCAGCTTTCAGGTTAACTTATTTGAGTTGTCTCTAAATTTATGTAATTTCATTAATTTTATTAATTTACTGATGTAATTTAATTGTCTTCTATTTATAACAGGAGAAGAGGAAAAAGGGGCAGGAAAACCAAAGCAAGAATGTCTACCCCCATGTATTGTCTCGTGGGGGATATAAAACGCTTGCTCAGACCATGGTGGAAGAGGAAAAGAAAGCATGTCAGGAAGCAGCATCTCAGGCAGATCCTAATGCTGAAAATCATCCTGAAGTTATTGATCCACCTCCACCCCCACGCCATCATAAATGGAAGAGGGCCCGACAAAGAAAAACGGGACAATATACATCTGAGGAGGCACGCCAAGTAGCTGAGAAGATTGTATGTGTAGTTTGAATTGTAATTGTGATTTTAACAATGTTACTGAATTGTAATGTGACCTAATATTTTATATGTTGCAGGATGCCTTGGACGAGCAGGCCACTCAAGGAACCTTTGTTCCTAGAGGACGCGAGGATATCTTAGCTGCTGCCATTGGCAAACCAGACCACCCGGGCCGTGTCATTGGTGTTGGATGGGGCGTTGGCATTCGTCAATACCATGGTTCATCTTCACACCAACGCCACAGGGATGTTGCTGCAGATAGAGAACGGCTAAAACAGGAGATTGCAGCTGAGCTTAGACAGGAGATGACCCAGCAGTTTAACCAGCAGATGGCAATAATGGCTGCTATGTCCCAACAATTCACAAGTGTCCAACCCTCTGTCCAACCCTCTGTCCATGTGAGCACTAAGGGCTCATATGAACCTCCTCATCAGCCTGATGATGATGATGATGATGATGATGATGACACCCCTGATAGGTGTGAGCTGAATGTTGATGATCATCATGATATTCTGCCTAAAAGGTCAGATCCAGGAAGACCAGAGAAATCTGCTCCTGCCAAGGTATTCATTTGACCATTCAATTAATTACGAATGAAATAACTTAACTGTGATTACTAATGTATATCTTTTTTGTTGTTTAGGGGAACGACAAAGGGGATCCTGGTGATGTTTTTCAACGTCTTGCTATAAAGCTTGTCACCATGGAGGTTGATGCAGCTTTGGTAAGGTTGGAACATGATGGCAGGGCGGATGACGATCTGTATATCCCAAAGAAGGAACTTATGGAGATGGCGCTCCACCATGAAATGGCTAGTGTTGCACACATCTCGTTATGGTGCACGTAAGTACATTTTATTTATAAGTTAAATAATTAAATTTTAAATACTATCATAATTAACATGTTTTATCAATATATTAGGTATCTGCATCGCATGCTAGGTAATCAGGGCAACCTCACCCTTTATGGGTTCATTGACCCCATGCTCATTGAGGGTGATGTTCTCCTAGCATCAGAAGACCCGGTCGCCACCATACGTGATATAGTTGCCCGAGACCATCATCAGTTCTACCTTGCGCCTTATCTCTATAAGTAAGTACCAGTTATTTAATTATAACTATATATGATTTAGTCACTAATTGTTCCGCAAATGCAGACGACATTGGCAGTTGTTGATCTTGTGCCCTCGTGTGAATGTCGTGGTCTTCTTCTGCTTGATGGGCCATAGGCCGGCGAATGAACTGAAGAACATCATGGAAACGTAAGCATTAAAATAAGTTAGAATCAGTAATGAAGTTGTTTTAATTATCTGAAATCTATTAGATATACTTTAATTAATGTTTATTTTCTTATGATAGGTCTATTGATGCAAGTCGCATGCTGTGTGGTGAAAGGCGTCGGCCTATTAGATGGATTATTCCTAACGTAAGGTATTTATTAGTTCAAACGCTTCAAGCGCAGTGGGTATAATTATTTATTTCTATTTAATTTCTCATATTCTAACTGGGTTTCATTTGTACGTAGTCTCATAGACAACGTGGATCATGGGAATGTGGATACTATGTGATGAAGTGGATGGTCGAAATTATCTCCTCCGGTATCACTGAAAGATGGCAGGAGGTAAATGCTAATTGGTACAATTAGTTGTAACAATTATATATAGATTCGTTATATGTTTAATTTTATTTTATTACTTAAAAGATATAATCTAATTATGTCCAATTAAACTTGCAGATATTCAACAATCCGACTCCACTCTCTGATGCCGACATAAAAAACATAAGGATACGTTGGGCAAATTTCTTTCTTGAAGTGTACCAACATTAGTTTGTATGTAGTTAGTATATAAACGCATCATGTAATAGCTATAGTGTACTTTTGACTGATATATGTTTTGACATGAAATCTATAATATATCATATGTAGCTTTTTGGTTTCTAATTATCTTTGTTGTCTGAATGTTATTGAATATATTTATTGTTAGTAGACTTTTAATTTAGTGTGTTTTGGTTGTACAAAAATGATTCTGTAGACAATATAGATTCTGTATTGATCTGAATTACTGGATTACTGAAACAGGGGAAAGGACTGTCAATACTGAAAAGGATGATTTTTAAAAAAAAAAAAACTAAAATTCACATCGGTTTTCATAAAAACCGATGTGGTAACCCCAATTTTCCACATCAGTTTTCATAAAAACCGATGTGGTAACCCAACTTTCCACATCGGTTATATTAAAAACCGATGTTGAAAGTTTGTTTTCCACATCGGTTTTTAACATAACCGATGTGGAAAGTTGCTGAAAAGGAAATGTGGCTTTCTGAAACAGACTTTTTTACATCGGTTTTAAAACCGATGTGAAAAGTGGTAATAAACCACATCGGCCTTTTCAACATCAGTTTGAAAACCGATGTGAAAAGCCAAAAAAAACCGATGTGAAATCCCTTTTCTGCACTAGTGCAAAATGGCCCCAATGCCCACATTAGAAGCATCGCACTCTATCTCAAAAGATTTCACAAAATTTGGAAGCGCGAGAATTGGTGCATTAGTCAATTTTTCCTTTAAGATGTGGAAGGAATTTTCTTGGTCTTAACCCCAATAGAAAGGCATATTTTTCTTTAAAACCTCATATAGAGGACTTGCCAAAGTGCTAAAGTCTTTGACAAATCTCTTATAAAAACTAGGCAATCCATGAAAACTCCTAACATCTCCGACATTTTTAGGTGTTGGCCAACTTTGGATGGCCTTTATTTTTTCCTCATCTACTTGCACACCTTGTGCACTAACAACATAGCCCAAAAATACCACTTTGGTGGTGCAAAAAGTGCATTTCTTAAGGTTGGCAAATAGTTTCGCTTTTCTTAGAGCTAACAAAACACTTTTCAAATGTTCAAGATGGTCACTTAGTGTTTTGTTATATGTCAAAATGTCATCAAAATAGACAACCACATACTTTCCAAAGAATTCTCGAAGGACATGATTCATGAGCCTCATGAATGTACTTGGTGCATTGGTGAGACCAAAAGGCATCACAAGCCATTCACAAAGTCCATAGTTTTGAAAGCGGTTTTCCACTCATCTCCTTCTCTAATTCTTATTTGATGGTAGCCACTTGTTAGGTCAATTTTGGAAAAAATTTGGGACCCATGTAGCTCATCTAACAAATCATCTAATCGTGGTATTGGATGTCTATATTTGATGGTTATGTTATTGATAGATCTACAATCCGTGCACATTCTCCATGTACCATTTTTCTTTGGTATCAAAATAACGGGCGTTGCACATGGAGAAAGTGATTCTCTTGTCCATTCTTTTTCTAACAATCCTGCAACTTGCCTTTGAATTTCTTTTGTTTCTTTGGGATTGCTCCTATAGGCCGGCCTATTAGGAAGAGATGCACTAGGAATTAAGTCCATTTGGTACTCAATCCCCCTCATAGGTGGCAAACCTTTAGGAAGCTCTTTTGGAAAAACATCTTTAAACTCATCCAAAAGAAACTCAAAGGGTTTTGGTAAAGAAAGAGATGGTGTAGAACTTTCATATTCATTTTTGATGTAAAGTAAAAACATTGGTTGATGTGTCAATAATAATTTCTTTACTTCCTTTTCTTTTAGAAATAAGCATTCTTTACCATCTATTTCTTTACATTTTTGGTTTTTAAAAACATTTTGCCCACTTGTGCCATTTGCCTTTTTTATATTTTTTTGTGGCACACTATTTTCTTTATTTATTTCTTTTTCACTCTTGGCTTTTCTCTCAAGCTCTCTTTTTTCTCTCATTTTCTTTTGGTCCTCACCAATTTCTTTAGGAGATAGAGGTACAAGAGTAATTTTTTGTTGTGGTACATGAAAGTAAATCTATTGGAAAGGCCATCATGTATCACTTTCCTATCATATTGCCATGGCCTTCCTAGCAAAACATGTCCCGCTTCCATAGGCACCACATCACACATCACTTCATCATGATAAGAGCCAATAGCAAAACTCAACAACACTTGTTGGTTCACCAAGATTTCACCCCTTTCACTTAGCCATTGTAATTTGTATGGCCTAGGGTGTGGATTGGTTTTGAGACCATGTTTGGTCACCAATCTTTGGCTAGCTACATTGGTGCAACTTCCTCCATCAATTATCAATGCACATAATTTCCCATTCACCATGCACCTAGTGTGAAAAATATTCTCTCTTTGGCTCTCATCCTCCTCTTTCACTTTGACTCCTAAAAGTCTTCTCACCATCAAAAGGTCTCCTTCAAGTGGAAAGACTTGATCTTCACCACTCTCATTAGAAGACTCACAAGAAGAGGCACTAGTGACCTTAATATCATCATTACATCTAGAGATCATTGTTCTCTTGTTAGGACATTGTGATGCAATATGTCCTTTTCCCAAACATTTAAAGCATTTAATATCTCTAGATCTATTGGAAGAATGAGTAGAAGTGGATGGTTTAGAGTTAGGGAATGTGGTCTTTGATCCACTTTTACCAACAACTTCAAGTTGTTTAGATGAGTCACCCTCCTTCTTGGAATGATCCTTCCAAGATGAGTTGTTGTTGTTGAAGAATGGTTTCTTGAAAGACTTCTTTCTCTTGACTTGAGCTTCAACCTTGATTGCATGATGCACCAAATCTTCTAATTCAACATAATTGTAAAGTTCAACCACATCTTGGATGTCTTGGTTGAGTCCACCTAAGAACCTAGACATAGTTGCTTCTCTATCTTCTTCTATGTTTGCTCTAATCAATATGACTTCCAACTCTTTGTAATATTCTTCTACACTCATGCTTCCTTGCCTCAATCTTTGTAGCCTATGGTGTAGGTCTCTTGTATAGCTTGAAGGAACATATCTCTTTCTCATGACCATCTTCATCTCCCTCCATGTTCTAATGGGTTCCTCATCATACTTTTTCTTCTCTTTACATAATTGATCCCACCAAATTAAAGCATAATCTTGAAATTCTAAACTTGCTACTTTTACTTTTTTTTCTTCACTATAATTGTAACAAGAAAAATATATGTTCTAATTTGGTCTCCCATTCCAAATAAGCATCAGGATCACTCTTCCCATGGAAGCTAGGTATCTTCACCTTTACATTATGCAACTTGTCATCCATGCCATGCCTTCTTCCTCTATGCTCATGTCTAGGTCTCCATCTATCAAATCTAGGTCTTTCCTCATGGTATCTTCGGAATGTGATGAACCTCTATGAGAGTTGGTATGCCTTGAACCTTGTTTGTTCTCAAGTATTTCCAATCTTTCAAACAATCTTTCCATGTGGTTTGTCATTCTATCCAACTTCCAATTCAAGTTCCTTGTTCTTGGTGATGATGTAGGAGAATCTTCAATGTCTTCTTCATGTATGGAAGTCATGGTGCACTTACAAATTCAAAAATTACATACAAAATCCAGCAAATGAAAAATTACACAAAACAAACGAAGATTACACCAATGAGAACAATTACATCACCAAAAGTCAAAAGAATTAAGTACAAACCAAACTAGTGACAATTACACTTAAAGAACAAAGAATTACCAGAAAAAAAAAGAAAGTACAAGGACCTCACCACTCACTCACCATTCACTCAAAGATGGTTACTCGTGTATATCACTCAAGTAGACTTTTACAAGATGATTTCACTCTTGTCTCGTTCCACTCAAGAGTTTCCTCCTCAAGAGATCTACAAATTGAAATAAGATTCTCAACTATTAGTCCACAAACAAGTGATAAAGCAACCAATAAGCAAATCAATTTCAAGAGGTCAAGAAAGTGGAAAACAACTAATACAAAACTCGTGGAGTTTAGAAGACAAGCAAGAAAAAGTTCAAGAAGAATTGCACACTCAAATTGATGTGAAAAAGACAAGTTGAAAGAGTTCAACAAAGTATAATTCAATTTTAATCGAAGTGTTTGTGAATAAATAATGATCAAAGTGAATTGTGCTACACCAATATATGAAGGATCAATAAAATATAAGCAAGTGGAATGGTGGCAAGTCTTTTACCTTTGCTGACTTTTTTTTTTTTTTTTTTTCAGATTTTGCACATTTGCCCCAAAACTTTGTATATTTATGGTTTTGGCACACTTTTTCTTTTTACACCAATTTTTTTTTTTTAAATTGCAGCCACTTGACTTTTTCTAATTGCACTTCCACAACAATTACAATGAAAATTTTGAAATATAAAAAGGAACCTTCAAGCATGAACAACATTGGTGTAATACTTGGAAATATGAACAATTAGAGTATTGTAAAATAATTTCCAAGTGAATGAGCACAAATCAAGTAATTAGAGACCTAGATCTTTCATTCAAGTGGATGATAAACACATGATTTCCACAATTTGAATTTCATGAAGATCTATTAGGTTCTAAAAATCTGAAATCATTGAAGCACTTTTGATTAAAATTTGAATCAATCTTACTATTGTGAATTGAAATTTGAATTAGAATATTGCAATTGTTCAAATTCACAAAGTAAGGAAAATAGATCTATGCTTGAATTTTCAAGAAGCAACCAAAATCACATGTGATGGAAGAGCACATACAAGAAATGAAGCCTAAAATTTGAAAATGAAAATGTGGAGGGAAAAAATTTTCACCAAAAATTCAAGCAAGATCAATTCAAACTCATTTCAAATTCTAGATCGATGACCACAATTGGATTCAAATTACTTTTCACCATCCAATTCTTGTGGTAAATGGTGCCACTAGCATGTGAAATTTTCAACATGAATTTGGCTCCAACTCAAAGATCATCATAGAATTTGAAAATTTTGATCAAAAATTCAAAATAATTGAAGATCAAAGATCTAGCTCTACATACCACTTCATGTGATCTAGGATATAGATCACTAACATTTTAGGATCTTTCTTTGATTTCAAGTGCTAAGAATTCAAGATCAAACACAAACAAGAACAATAGAATGGAAACTTGATCTTCAAGTGAAGAATCAAGTGAAACCAAAAGGAGTAGAAGAGAAGAACAATTTATATATGAACTAGAAAGTAAATTGCAAGAAGTAAATTGCAAGAATTAAAGTGCAAGAATTAAAGAACAAAAGTAGAAAATTGAATAGGTAGAATGTGACACCCTAATCTCGGGTCATCACATGGTTACCCGTTTGCGGAAAATAAAATCATAAATTCGCTGGTTGCTTTCGGAAAATAAAGTTTTCTCAACGTTTGTCTTAAACCAAATGTGGTGATAAAATTTTTTCTTTTCAACATTGTCACAACAATGTTCACATAACCACACTTAGATATATCAAAATATATATGTAAGTCATACAACCATATTGCATTATATGTTTCACACTTAAACATTTATAATGAAAAGAGTATTCCCAAAACATAACTTAACGTAAACCTAAGCTGGTCAAACACTACGACAAAAAGAAGCAGCATCAGCATGCCCCGAACTAAACATTCTTCTTCTTGTAGACGCCATAGTCCTTAAGAGGTTCATCTGAATTCCACCACATAGAACCCAAAAAAGAAACCACAAATAAAACATGCAAGAGTGAGAAACCGACATTTGGACATAACGCGATAGCCACATGCACGACACAACAAAAAGACAAACACATATACGTACCCATATACATATTTGCGATCTCATAAACATTAACCTCAAAGCGTAATGGGTTTCACACCCCAAACAACATCTTTTGAAAATATGCATGAACACTTCATATACATCATCTAACGTTTTCACTTAATCTCATGAGATATCCCGACCTCGTGTTTGAGTTGATCAGACTCCCGGCACGTAGCCACAGACATATAGTCACAGGCCCACGTCCGAAACCCATCGCACACTGTCCAACATCGTGGCACAGTGATAACATCGTGAATGGGGTTCCATTGTCCAACCTGGCACAACGAAAACTTCAGGGCATGAAATACCTGACGCCGCGAGGTAATAATATATCGTATTGTGGCATGTCTGCCAAATGCATGTTCGAAAACATATTTCTTTCAACACTGTTCTTTGTGTTATATCTTTCCTTGGCAAAGCTCAACGGCTTTAGACCAAATATCGGTGTTAACATCTTCAAAATTATTCATTAATAACACAGGACCTCAAAGTCCGAGTGCTCAATCACGAAACCCTAGACCGATGCATCCGGCTTAGGTTCGTGGTAATAGAAAACATCTCAAAATGTTTTATCTCTTTTAGGTAGCTATCCAGTCTACCAGGTAGCTATCCAGTCTACCATACACCGAACCTTAATATCCCGACGTCTCGGTTATTAAGTTCAAATCTTTTAATATATCGTCCAAGTCAAAACTTGATTTCGGAAAACACATTAAGTGGGAAGATTTCTATCATAAAAACACCGGTTACCGAAAAAACATCATTTTCAGAAAAGAGGGTCACAGAGATTTGAAGTTCATAAAAAATACACGTTGCCGTTTCTAAAATACTTGCCGTCGTCAGTTTTCCAAATTGCCGTCGTTAAGACATTTTATAGTATTTTAAGGTAAAACTTAGCTTTTTCCGCTTAAACAATTTTCTAAATTCATGGTTGAGTTATTTTCGCAGATTAATTTCACAAAATATCTTTTTATAATATTGCAGAATATCTTATGTAAAAATTAGCAGTAGTAAAACATTTTCACGGTTGCGCCCTCTCTACGACCCATAAATCATTTGTTTATAAATAAATCATTAAAATAATAATATTTCTCAAATACTTATTATTTCTCCCAAATAATATTTTCCATAAACATTATATTCCAACATTTCCCATAAAACATTGAATATAATTTATACAGCTTATTAAAGCTTTTATCTGATTAATCGGTTGTGCACTGACCACTGTCAGGCCTCACAAACAACATTCAACATCATCATCATAATTATAATACTAGCACATCATGCATCATAGCAATATAATATACAACTGCAGATAATTAAATCAATTAAAAGCAGATAAACAACCGAAACACAGATAAACCACATAGCTCAGTAAAATAAACCAGAAAACACCACAGTCACATAGATAAACATATATGGACCACAAACAAATTACACATGGCCATCCGAATGATCCCTCAAGTAACCCCTCTTACCTCTTGAAGAGTTGAATCAACAGTTGCAAGAAATCTCCCGATTTCGATCCGATTCTTCTCCGTCTACTTAGATTAAACAAATTCGATCGATTCCTTCAAACGAATTGCAACCAAAATAAATCAAATCAAACAACAACATACTTAGATCATGAAGGTTAGGTTTCGGCCTCTTTAAAACTTCTAGGTTAGGAAAGTTGAAAATTTGTTAACTTAGGGATTTATGATCCTTAAGTACCTTAGACATGATTAAGTACTTACACCAAGATCATGAACTAAGAACATGGAATAAAACTCATCTAGTTCCAAGAACTAGGGTTTTCGGTTTTTTATCTTCTTCTTATTAAGAGATTAAATCATGAATCATGACTTGAAATTGAAACAAAACCCATGAACATCAAATTTCCATGGATTCGGCCCAGTTCAGAAAAATAGGAAATAAATTTCGCATGATCACATACTTCTAGATGATGAATATAGAGATGATTATGAGATCATAGCAATTAGTTTCAAGTCAAAAGGATTTTTCTATAATTAGTTATGGATTTTTGAAAAAAGCTTCATGAACTTTAAGTGAAATGAAGAACATGATGATCAAAGGCTTAAACTCATAAAAGTTGTGAAGAGAAAGACTTAGAATAACAAGATTATGAGAGGTTACCTCTTGATGATCAAAGGAAATGATGATTTGGGTGATGTTCTTCACAAAAATCATCAAGTGTTCTTGAGAGAAAATGAAAGAAAAGTGAAGAAGATGAAGGTTTTAGAGCTGTTTCGGTAATCTGGGCATATCTCCCAACATATTCATCCTTTTTTGATGTTCTTTAGCTCGTTGGAAAGAAGAGAGAAAGAGGAACAACTTTCATGTTGAAAGTTTTCGAGATTCATAACTAAAAAGGGTCATAATCTCTGTAAATTCTGGCGAGTATGAACACTTATGGATGTTCTTGGAGTTCTTAAGAAAATGGTTGAAGATGATGAAGAGAAATGGTTTAGTGGGGAAGGTGATGGCTGGCGCACAAGAAGGAGAGGAGAGGAGAATGAATAAAAGATCTTTTGTGTTAAAGGATGATGAATGGTAGAGAAAAAACCATGTAGTCTTGTTTGAATTTGTGGTGGAAATGGAAATGAAGACTTGGCTAGAAATGGAGAAGGGTGGCAGCCTTAGGGCCATGTGGATGAGGGCATTTTGGTGGTGTGGTCGCCTCCTATACCACATATTAGGGAGAAGATATTTTGTGTGACAAATCATGGTTAGTTAACCTCGGTTAGTTAACCAGACGTAGGTTAGGTTAACATTTAAAATGTCTAGATATTTTCTTTGTCTGACTAGAGTAAATTATCATCATGATAATTCATTCCTCTTGAGTCATCATAGATGGCTTGTCGGCCTGTTTCCCGATATATCTCTGTACAAACGTACCCGATTCCCGATTAGGGTTTTTGAGAGAAATGAGTCTTGATTCATGAAGATGATATAAGTGAGTTGAAAAATTGCCTAAGTGTGCTAATGAAGGGGGCAGCCGTGAGTGGAGGGGCAAAATTGTCCAAAATTGCAATGGCAAACTTGCAATTATCATGACAACCTAGGGGTAAAATCGTCCATTCCACGCAAAAATATCCATTTGTCATAAATGCGCTATTATGGCCATTATGATACGGATAGGATTGTCATTAATGCTAGTCACATCAGTCATCTGAGCTCCGTTGCTAACCATTTTTGTTCATCTGACGCGGATTTCCTAGAGATATCTCGACGTATACGCCCGCAGCAAATATAATATTTTAATTTTTCTGCAAAAATTTTCAAAACTTCCAATATCGAAGCACATATGATAAAAATATTTTTCATCTCGTTCACGACTTAAAATTATGGTTTCTGAGCAGTAAACTTTTACTGTCAGTGAAAATGCAGACCGGGCTCCGTCTGAATTTTCAACCAAAAATTTTATCGTAAGCTTATAATAATAAACATATTATGGAAATGACGTTGGTTTACCCGAAATCATTTTTTAAGTCTCTGATTAGGATATAAACATTTATATTGATTATCGATATTAGAAAGCAGCGAAAAATCGGGGTGTTACATAGAAGATGAAGGGGAAGGCACCACAATTGAATCATCTTTGAGAAGAAGATTGAATTGATAAGCCAAAGGAAGATTCACCACTTGAATATGGATATTCAAGATAAGAATCAAAGGTTCAACTCATGAACCAAGAAGAGGAGAACTCTCAACTCTCTCTAGAAATCTCAAGTATGAGAAAACTCAAATGTATTCAAACTTGCTAAATGAATTACAAGGAGCCTATTTATAGATGAGCAAGGTGCTCATCCTCCTTCTAAGGCAAAGTAGAGCCTCCTACAAGCTAAACCCAAGTGTGGGTTTTGATTTGGGCCTAATGTTTCCTACTTAGATGCTAATGACCCAATAGGCCCAATTCCTAAACTAATCTTAAGTTCTTTTATGAATAAGCACTTTTATTACATGAAGTCTAATCTATACAAGGTCCTAGTTCCTATATTTATTACATAAAGTCGAATCTATACAAAGGTCCTAGGTCCTATCCATAACTAGGTGGTCAATGGCTCAATGCATAAGAGGTTCAAAGTGATGCCCTCTTCATGAAGTTGCCTATGAGACAAGTGATTGACCACCATCTTCTTAAGTGTATCTTGGACTCTTCTAAGCCTTGCCCTTGTCATAGGTCCATGCAAGTCTTCAATGCTAGGTCCTTGGCTTTGGGTGTCCATGCCCACATCAAACATTTGGGGATCTTTCTTTGATTTCAATTGCTAAAAATTCAAGATCAAACATAACTCAAGCACAATTGATATGAAATTTGTTCTTCAAGTGAAGAATCAATAGAAAACAAAAGGAGTAGAAGAGAAGAACAATTGATATACGACTAGAAAGTAAATTGCAAGAAGTAAATTGCAAGAATTAAAGTGCAAGAATTAAAGAACAAAGTAGAAAATGGAATAGGAAGAAGATGATAGGGAAGGCGCCACAAATGCATTCTTCTTGGAGAAGAAGATTGAATTTGATAAGCCAAAGGAGGATTCACCACTTGAATGTGGAAATTCAAGATAAGAATCAATGGTTCAGCTCTTGAACCAAGAAGAGGAGAACTCTCTCTCTCTCTCTAGAAATCTCAAGTATGAAAAAACCTTCCAAATGAATTCAAACTTGTGAAATGAATTACAAGACACCTATTTATAGATGAGCAAAGTGCTCATCCACTTCTAAGGTGCATCTAGTTCCTTCAAGCAAAACCCAAGTGTGGGCTTTGATTTTGGCCCAATGCTTCATACTCCAATGCTTATGGCCCAATAGGCCCAATTCCTAAACTATTCCTAAGTGCTTTTTGAATAAGCACTTTTATTACAAAAAGTCTACTCTATACAAGGGTCCTAATCCCTACCTTTATTACATGAACTCTACTCTATACAAAGGTCCTAGGCCCTATCCATAACTAGGTATCTTGGACTCTCTTTTAGAGTATTTTGGACTTTACTTAGCTTTGACCTTGTCATGGGTCCATGTGAGTCTTCAATGCTTGGTCCTTTGCTTTGTGAATACATGTTCATATCATCCCCTCCTTCTTGAAGAAAATTCGACCCGAATTTTAAGCCCTACATTAAAGAGAAGATGTTGATGTTCATTCTTTCATAAAGTTCTTAAAAGAAAAGAAAAGTTTTGGGAAGAAAACTCCTTTATTTGGGAAAGTAACTCCCTTATTATCGTTTAATTCTCAACCCATCCTCCCGGGTCAAAAACCGTCCTTTTAAAAATAAGTTTTGCCAACAACCCTTTCAAATATTTGCCATAAGTTGTAATCGCTTGAAAGTTTCTTGGTAAAGTTAGTTCATTATTGAGAGAAATGGTTGTAAATATATGTAATATGTGTTTTAGTTCTCTCAATGAATGAGAACTTTGATAGATGTACATTGCTTTCTTTTTAATTTGCAAAATAGGTTCAATGCATATAGGTATGGTAGAAACATTAGTAGGCAAGCAAACATCATTATGTTTTAAATTATTTAAAGGTTGCTCTACTAATAAATCTTCCTTTACCTCACTTTTAACATTTTCAATATGCACACATTTAGCACTTACAACATAGCTTAAGCATTCCACTTTGGTGGTGCAAAAAGTGTATTTTTCAAGATATGCAAAAGGTTTTTCCTCTTTTAGTAATAACAAAACACATTTTAAATGTTCAAAAAGATTTGATTGTGTTTTGTTATGTACCAAGAGATTATCATTGTAGATTACCACAAGCCTTTGAATTTCTTTAGGTTCTTGAGGAGTGACTTGAAGTTTATCCAAAAGAAACTCAAAGGTAGTAGGTAAAGAAAAAGATGGAAGAGGCTTGTTACCAAAAATGTTGGAGTAAAGAAAATACAATGGTGGATTTTCCAAAAGTATTTTCTTTACTTCTTTTTCTTTTAAAATGATGCATTCTTTGTCATCTTTTTTTTATCCTTTTGGTTTTCTCAAAAGTTTTGCTCACTTGTGTCAATTGACTTCTTCTCATTGTTTTGTGGCACATGCTTTTCTTTTGCTTTGATTGCTTTATGTTCATTTTCACTCTTGGCTTTTCTCTCAAGCTCCCTTTTTTCTCTTATTTTCTTTTGTTCCTCACCAATTTCTTTAGGGGAGAGAGATACAAGATTAATCTTTTTGTTGTGGTGCATAGAAGGCATAGAAGAAAGGGTAGAAGTGGAAGGTTTAGAGTTAGGAAATGTGGCCTTTGATCCACTTTTACCAACAACTTCAAGTTGTTTTGATGAGTCACCCTCCTTCTTGAAGGAGTTCTTTCTCTTCACTTGTGCTTCAACCTTGAGTGTATGTTGGAGGTCTCTAGTGTAGCTTGAAGGTGCATATCGTTTTCTCAAAACCCTCTTCATTTCTCTCCAAGTACTAATTGGTTCCTCATCATACCTTCTTCTCTCCTTACACAATTGATCCCACCAAATTAAAGCATAATCATGAAATCCTATACTAGCTACCTTTACTTTCTTTTCTTCACTATAGTAGTAGCAAGAGAATATGTGCTCCAATTTGGTCTCCCATTCCAAGTAAGCATTGGGATCACTCTTCCCATGGAAGCTAGGGATCTTCATCTTCACAATATGCAACTTGTCATCATTCCCATGCATTTTTCCTCTATGCTCATGTTTAGGTCTCCATCTATCAAATCTAGGTCTATCCTCATGGTTGTCTTCCAAATTTGATGAGCCTCTATGTGAGTTGTCATGCCTTGATCTTTTTTTGTTCTTAATCACTTCTAATCTTTCAAACGCTCTCTCTAAGTTCCTTGTCATTCTATCCAACTTCCTATGCAAGTTCCTTGTTCTTGGTGATGATGGAGGAGAATCTTCTTCATGTTGTGAAGTCATGGTGCACTTACAATTTGAGAAATTACAATACAAATTCCAGCAAATTGAAAATTACACAAATCAAATGAAGATTAAACCAATAAGAACAATTACACCACCAAAAATCAACATAATTAAGTAAATCCAACAAGGAACAAATACACTTAAAGAACAAGTGGAAGAAAAGAATTACAATTCAAAAATGAATATCACAAGGACCTCACCACTCACTCTCCATTCACTCAAAGATTGCCACTCATGTATATCACTCAATGTAAACTTTTTCAGGATGATTTCTCTCTTGTCTCTTTCCACTCAAGAGTTTCCTCCTCAAGGGATCTACAAGTTGAAACAAGATTCTCAACAATTAGTCTCCATTAAACAAATGACAAATCAATCAATAGGCAATCAATTCAAAGAGATCAAGAATGTGGAAAACAACTAATACAAAACTAATGGAGTTTATAAGACAAGCAAGAAAAGGTTCAAGAAGAATTGCACACTCAAATTGATGTGAAGAAGACAATTTGAAAGAGTTCAACAAAGTGTAATTCAAATTTAATCAAAGTGTTTGTGAACAAGTAATGATCAAAGTGAATTGTGCTACACGAATTTGTGAATGATCTGTACCAATACAAGCATGTGAAATGGTGGCAAGTGTTTTACCTTGTGCTGGAATTTTCCAGAATTTGCACTTTTGCCACAAAACTTTGTATATTTACGGTTTTGGCCAACTTTTTCTTTTTACACCAGTTTTTTTTTTATTTAAAAACTTCAGCCACTTGACTTTTGTTAATTACAATTTCACAGCAATTACACTTAATTTTCGAATTTACAACAATATCCTTCAATCATGAACAAAATTTGAACATAATTGGTGTAATACTTGGAAATATGAACAATTCCAAGTAGTGTAAAATAATTTCCAAGTGAATGAGCACAAATCAAGTAATTAGAGACCTAGATCTTTCATTCAAGTGGATGATAAACACATGATTTCCACAATTTGAATTTCATGAAGATCAATTAGGTTCTAAAAGTTTGAAATCATTGAAGCACTTTTGATTAAAATTTGAATCAATCTTACTATTGTGAATTGAAATTTGAATTTGAATTTCCAATTTGTTCAAAATCACAAAGTAAGGCAAGTAGATCTATGCTTGAATTTTCAAGAAGCAACCAAAATCACATGTGATGGAAGAGCACATGCAAGGATTGGAGCCTAAAATTTGAAAGTGAAAATGTGGAGGGAAAAAAATTTCACCAAAAATTCAAGCAAGATCAATTCAAACTCATTTCAAATTCTAGATCCATTACCACAATTGGATTCAAATTACTTTTCATCATCCAATTCTTATGGTAAATGGTGCCACTAGCATATGAAATTTTCAACATGAATTTGGCTCCAACTCAAAGATCATCATAGAATTTGAAAATTTTGATAAAAAATTCAAAATAATTGAAGATTCAAAGAACTAGCTCTAGATACCACATGATGTGATCTAGGATATAGATCACTAAACATTTGGGGATCTTTCTTTGATTTCAATTGCTAAAAATTCAAGATCAAACATAATTCAAGCACAATTGATATGAACCTTGTTCTTCAAGTGAAGAATCAATTGAAAACAAAAGGAGTAGAAGAGAAGAACAATTGATATATGACTAGAAAGTAAATTGCAAGAATTAAAGTGCAAGAATTAAAGAACAAAGTAGAAAATGGAATAGGGAGAAGATGATAGGGAAGGAGCCACAAATGCATTCTTCTTGGAGAAGAAGATTGAATTTGATAAGCCAAAGGAGGATTCACCACTTGAATATGGAAATTCAAGATAAGAATCAATGGTTCAACTCTTGAACTAAGAAGAGGAGAACTCTCTCTCTCTCTCTCTAGAAATCTCAAGTATGAGAAAACCTTCCAAATGAATTCAAACTTGTGAAATGAATTACAAGACACCTATTTATAGATGAGCAAAGTGCTCATCCACTTCTAAGGTGCATCTAGCTCCTTCAAGCAAAACCCAAGTGTGGGCTTTGATTTTGGCCCAATGCTTCATACTCCAATGCTTATGGCCCAACAGGCCCAATTCCTAAACTATTCCTAAGTGCTTTTTGAATAAGCACTTTTATTACAAAAAGTCTACTCTATACAAGGGTCCTAATCCCTACCTTTATTACATGAACTCTACTCTATACAAAGGTCCTAGGCCCTATCCATAACTAGGTATCTTGGACTCTCTTTTAGAGTATTTTGGACTTTACTTAGCTTTGACCTTGTCATGGGTCCATGTGAGTCTTCAATGCTTGGTCCTTTGCTTTGCGAATACATGTTCATATCAAATTGGTTTAAGTTGTGTTATTTTTATCTGTGATGGTTTATCTGCATTTAAATTGTTTATCTGCAGTGATATATTATGATGTTGTGTTGCATGATCTACCTGGAAATATTACTGTGATATTTGTTGTGGATTGTTGTTTGAGAAGTCTGACAGTGGTCAGTGCCCAATTCAATTAATTGGATAAAAGCTTTAAGAAGCTTTATGAATTATATTCAATGTTTTAACGGTAAAATATTGGAATATAATATTAATGGGAATTTTTATGTGGGAAAATAAGGAATTTTGGGAAATATCATTATTTTAATGATTTATCGCTGTAAGAGTGAATTATGAGTCACAGTGGGGGGCGTAACCGTGAAATTATTTTTGTACCGCTAATTTTTACGTAAGAAATTCCGGAATATTATAAAAAGTTATTTTATGAAATCATTTTTCGAAAATAACTTAATTATGATTTTAGAAAATGATTTAAGTGGAGAAAGCTAATATTTGGCTTAAATGCCTTGAAAAAGGCTAAACGACGGCAATTTGGAAAAGTATCAACGGCAAGTGTTTCTAAAGCGGCAGTACGTATTTTAAACAAGTTTGAGCCTCAAGTGACTCTCTTTTCTAAAAATTAAATTTTTAGTAACCGATGATGTTATAAAGGAATTTTCAAATAGAAATGATTTTCTATGAACGAATTTTTACTCAACGATGTTATTCCGTCTACTTAGATAAGTTGCGGTGATTTTGTTTTGAATTTGTATTTCACAAACAAAAGACGGTGTTCACGTTGAAAAATAAACCTAGTATCCGAGACGTCGTGATACCAGTGTTCCATAATAAAAACACGAAGATCTTTGATCCGTGTGACGATGAGAATTTTAAGACGTTGACAATGATGAGACGATGAGAATTTTAAGACGTTGAAGACGATGAATAGTCGTAAGCCATTTTGAGCTTCGACAAGAATATAATGAACGAAAAGAAAATGACTAGGACAAAATGTTTTACATTTGCATTTACGACAGACGTGCCCGACGTTGTTTAACTTGAGACCTTAATGGAAAAGTTATCATGTGACGGTGTATCATTATACTTGAATGGATAATGAGACGATGTATGTGTATCATTATGCTTGAATGGATAATGATTATGCTTGAATGGATAATGAGACGATGTATATATCATTATGCTTGAATGGATAATGAGACGATGTATATGTATCATTGTGATTAAATGGACAATGAGACGATGTATTATTGTTGTGCTTAGCTAGCCAATGAGACGATGTATCGAGTTTGATCAACTCATTTTGAAGACGTTGGGATCTCCGGAGATTAGGTGTGAATGTTAGACGATGAATGTTGAAGTGTCATGCATATTTTTAAAATGACGACGATCGGGTATGAGACCCAGTGATAAACTACTTGTTTAGTTATGAGAATCTTATGTTGTTATGGTTATGTATGTCTATGTGCTAATTTTGTATATCGTGCATGTGATTATCGTTATAAACTCATATATTGGCATCTCACCCTTATAATATATCAGGTTTTCGGATTTGGTTTTTGTGTCTTGGTACTTGAAAGTAGATGGTGCAGAAAAGTTCTTAGACTCACTCGGGAACATGGGTTTCGCTACTTGAAGAGATGTTTGAGTTTGGGAATGACCACGGGGTCTTTCCAGTAGGTGTCTTGTAAGGCGACCAGCTTAGGATTTTCTTTAGGTTGTGTCATTTTGGGAAAGTTGTTATAAATGGTTTGAAACACCATGTAAGGTGTATGAAAAACAATTTCAGAAAAGCTTATATGTTGTTAGGTTTTGGTTTATGAATAAATTCAGTTTGTATGTAAGTATAATGTAATTATACTATTGTGAGGTATATATCTTTTTCTGAAGTATTTCGCAGAAAGAAAAATTTTACCTCATTTTTGGACTTATTAAAAATTATAGAAGTTATTTTCCGAAAGCAACCAGCATATTATAATTTTATTTTCCGCATTTGGGTAACTATGTGATGACCCTAAGAAGGGGTGTCGCAATAGCATTTCCGGGATGGTTGATAGATCCCAATGAGGAAAGTCTTTTAGTCAGGTCGAGCCGGATCTGAGTTTGTTAAAATGGGTCACTTAAGTCTTATTAAGAATTTTGTCAATTTTGTAAATGTTCAACTCTATTATTGTTTTAGTCACTATTGCATAATTTGCATTTTCAGATACAATGATTGAGTATTGAAAGACGCTAATGACCATGAAGTTTCTATACTATGCTACAAAAATCAAATTTTGATATTTACAGTTTTCTATAAGTCTCTTGAATATTTATTTTGGATAAAAGTGGAAAAATTTTACTAAGTTTTGTATAGTATGTTATAATTATTTGGAGTGCCACATATGATGAATGGGGATCTCACCTCATTTTCTGTGTTTTCTGGTCTTCTTCTTATTTTATGTTCTGCAACGAAGATGGTAGTACTGCTTCACCATTATAACCAGCCTTGGGATGTGAGACGGATCGGTCATGAGGACACATCTTCAGATATTAGTATATGGAAGATGTGAGAGCTCAACCCCAGTGTGACGATGTATCGTCCTCAGTTGTTATTATTGTACAATTTATGGAGCTGCATCTCCAAGGTTATTTATGTTTTTCTTAATCATGTTATTTTAATGGCGTTGTTATTTCTGCCTGCAGTTGTTTCCGTCTTTACATGACTTTTATCTTTTGAAAGAATTTATGAAGGTATTATGTAGACACGGAGAATGTATGATTATTTACTATTTATTTTCTCATTTTCTGGATGTATATGTTTTAGGTCTGTCAGTGGTTGGGAGAAATGTTAATAAGTATTAAGTATTAACTCATTTCTTACTTGAGAAAAGGGATATCGAAAAACAAACCCGTATCTTCAGAAAATTTATTTTCCTCATTAAACGATTTTATGACAATGTCACAGACAATGTAGTGCCCGAGAAGGTGGTACATGATGCATGCTCATCTTGCTAACTGCTTCCCTGCCATTGTATTTTATACATGTTTCTTACTCCCCCTCTTTTGTTGTTGCATTGAATGTATCTTTTTGGTTATGCAGAGGACGGTGACCAGCCTGGTGAGGAGTGACTCTGAGGAGCCGCTACTCGTAGATTAGGTTTTCTTTATTTTACGTTGTTTATCCGAGATGTTTTGGACTATGGTTATACCAGCTCTGTAATGTGACATCGGGGTTGGGTTTCGTTTACGTTTTCAGTTATGTTTCTTTTAAACATATTTTATTTTCCGTGTTAAGAAGTTATGCTACAATGTGGTAACATCTATCTAGTTTTTATTATTATGATATAATATGCATGTGTTCCTTTTATCTCTTTTATGCTTTACGAATACATGCTGGGTAGAGGGTGTCACATTTAGTGGTATCAGGGCAGGTCTATCTTATCAGGCCGTGGTATGAGTCTGTTACGAGTCTTCTGTGTGCTCTTGTTTGAATTATCTATATTTACTATAGATAATGATGCATAGTATTTAGAACCTTTAGTTCTTCCTGCTTGGTTGGAGCCTCCGAGTCCGAGGACTTGACCCCAGGTATGTGCCTTATTGGTGAGCGCATACCCGCACCTTTTCAATTAAGGTGTTAGAAATTTCAATAACGAAATTTTTATAAGGGGGTGGAATTGAAACACCCCGTTTTTCGTGTTAAGCCTTTAAGTGCTTGTATGTGTGTTATGTATGACCCTAGGTAGATTATAAAGGGCTAAGTGAGATTTAAAGGCTTAAAATCCCTTCCTGATGCATAAGCATGCCCGTGCTCGAGGCGTGTGCCTTGTGGCTGTCTGAGCCACAAGCACGGTTGTGCTCAAGTGGAGCACGACCGTGCTCAAAGGAAAACACGCTAGTTGAATAATTGTGGGTGAATGCGGGCTGGGCTTAAACGGACCAAGCTGGCCCGTATACCCAGCTCTACTGGAATATAACCAACCCTTAATTCTTAATATAATTTCATCAACCTTTGAATAAATCTCAGCTGCCCATTGTTCCCCAAAAAAAAATGCTTTATCTGCTAATTAATTTCCTCTGTGAATAAATTATTTGAGAAATACAATTTGACAATCATAAATAATGTTATTTTTTTATGCTTGAGAATTCAATAGATTTCGAATTGAAAACTCAGATAAGAACCGGATTGTGTTTTGACACCTGATACTAATTCACTCTATAAATTGTAAATTTCTTGAACCGGTATATGTCTGAGGAAGATGAATCATTTTCTCTCTTCTCTCACTTTCACATTTTCGGCCAAACTCTATACTCCACCATCCAAATTTGTTTTTCAAATTCTAACTTCATTTCCTCACTCCTCCCTATCATCTAAGCCTCTTCTTTTTCACACATTTTCTCATTTAGAGCACATGTGTTCATCATCTTCAAAGGGAGCTCAAGAACACTTATCCACTCCAAGCTTTTTTAACTTGATAGTAAGTTTCCTCTACCCTTATCTTTTCCATTTTTGTATTTAGAAAAATGAACACAACTATCTTAGTTCATGGTTTTTCAAAAATATCAAGTTTGAACCTTTATGTTCATCTTAGGTTTTTCACAACTTCTTCAAAGTCATGACCATCTTTTTCACAACACCATCTTCATCACCATAATCTTAGAAGGTCTACAAGAGGTAATAGGGGAGACTTACCACATCACACCATATCTATTAAGGTGATGTGGCAATGCCGATGTGGCGCTCTGTTGGCCACATCTGCACTTACGACAGAGACTTAAATCAAAAGTTTTAAATTTACAGGGACAAAAACCAACGGAAAAAAAAAAGTACATGGACTAAAACCAAAATTTACTCACTTTTCAGGCTCTAAACCCAAAGTTTATTTTCATACGTGGCCGCCAGCGTGACATATTTGCTGACGTGACAGGGTGTAACTAAAGGCAAGACTAAAACAAACGGTTTAAATTTACAGGGACCAAAACCAACAAAAAATGCAAGGATTAAAACAAAAAGCCACTTACATTTCAAGGAGCAAAAAGTTCATTAAATTTTAATTTTAAAATAATATAGAAACTTATTTAAAAATTCTCAAATAATTCATGCACCTATTAATTTAAGGCTAAAATACATTTTTGGTCCTTTATCTTTTGGGTAAAATTCATTTTGGTCCTTTATCTTTAAAGAGATTCATTTTAGTCCTTTATGTTTCAAAAGTGACCCATCTCCCATCTAAACTCCGTTAGAAACTAATGGCATGGCCGTTAAAAAGATTCATTTTAATCCTTTATGTTTCAAAAGTGACCCAAAATGGTCCTTTCACGTAGGCTATGATTAACGAAAAAAGTAACAAAGCTTACGGAAATGACCATTTTGGATCACTTTTGAAACATAAAGGATTAAAATGAATCTTTTTAAAGATAAAGGACCAAAATGAATTTTACCCAAAAGATAAAGGACCAAAAATGTATTTTAACCTTTCATTTATACTCATTATTTATTTAATTGGTGTATATGCTAAATTATAATTTTGATCCCTTATCTTTATTTTAGGTTTCAATTTGGCCCATCTTTTATTTTTTGTTCCAAAATGGTCTCTTATTTTTCAAAATTATGTCAATGTGATCCCTTTATTTATTTTTTATTTTGAAATGGTCCCTCATTTTACAAAAGTTAAACCAAAGTGATCCCTTTTTTGGTTCCAAAATGGTCCCTCTTTTAATTTTTTTTATTCCCAAATGGTCTCTTATTTTATAAAAGTTTATCAATTTGATCATCTTCGTACCACATTTTAAACAGAAAGGACCACATTGAAACCTAAAATAAAGAAAAAGAACTAAAACAGAACAAAAAAAATAAAAGAAAGACCAAATTGAAACTAAAAATGAAGATAATGGACCAAAAGTATAATTTAACTTATTCTACTTCCATTTTGTTGTAAAAAAAAAAAATTCTACTCTCTTGTTCTGTAATATCTCTCTCCAAGGGTACTCTAGCCTTTTCATTATAATTTATCTTGGGTGTGATTGAATCCTTTTAGATTTCATAAATGTGCAATTGTATGATTGATTGAATTATGAAGAAATTATTTGTGAATTAAAAGGGAATATAATTTATATATATATATATATATATATATATATATATATATATATATATAATTGTGTTAGATTAACTATTATTGATCTATAATTTTTTTTAATTGCACCCACCCTCATTTAATTTGATTACAATTAATTGATCAATCACCTCTCTCTTCTCAAAATGAAAGCTACGGCCAAGTCTTTTAGGGGGAGTGTTGGACTGTTTCCATCATATCTTCATTTTCTGAAACCAAGCAAACCTTTCCCCTTCCTCTCTTCTCCTCCATTTCTACACTACATCAACCATCACCACCTCCATTTTCTTTTCTCCATTCCTTCTAAACTTTTTACTTCACACTTTCAACTACTCATAGAAAACCTAAATCAAGCCAGAAGGACAACATGCAACACCTCTAGTTCCCTCAAGAATTTCGAAATAGGAGAACCAAGTCAGCTTAGGGAGAGGCCAAGGGGGGATCAACACTAACCACCTTCAATCCACTACTTGGTCATGTGAGTTCTTGTTGTTTGTAACATTGGGTAACCATAAATCCCAAATACTTGTTAAATGTTTAAATTACTTCTGTGGAATGTTTGTTTTGAGCTGATATATGATTTTTAACAACTGGGTTTTGATTACATGTTGATTAGAGGATGATTTTGATGAAAAATTGACAAGGGGCTGTAAAAATCTTTCAAACCCGTATGCACCCCTGTTAGTATTTCATCCATAACTTCCTCTACAGGGCTTATTTCGTAGTGATTTTTGTACCATTGGAAACTAGACTCATTTTCCTTCGAAATGGGCTTTGGAATCGTTCAATTTCATTAAGTATCGAAGGATAAAAATGACATGCAAGTTTCTGTTCGTACTAGAAACTCTGGACTGATACTGTTATAGTATTTAAATTGTAGTAATTTGTACAAATATTGGATTGAGTTAAATCCTGTTTTAATAGAAAATAGACTTATTTTGTTACAGTTTAGGCTCTGGATGTTCTAATTTTGATGAAGTTTTTGTGGAGAAAACCCAGTTCCAAATTGCTGCAAATTCTGTTTACATAACTGTGAGCATATGGGTACTTGAATTGTGTGGAATAGATTCCTATGTGTTTTAATTCTATCCAACCATGAATAATATGTATATGTGCAATTGGTATGGTGCTCTTTGTGGAATGATCTAACTTAGCAGTTGTTGCATAGTGATGTGGTTGGTATGAATTGCAATATGAAGGTGTGACATTTCCATTTGTGCTATGTCTTCACTCTTTGCATTTTTGTGCATGTTTAATGAAGTTATCATCTTGGTATGGTTGATGAATATTTAATGCATTTGACTTCCATTAGAGAAGAGTATGAGAAAATGAATCATAGCATGGCATTAAAAACTTAAAATGGTCTATGTTTAGTGAAACTTAAGGTTTCAAAACTATTCTAGCCATTATTTAAGGCCATAATATTCTTGTGGGTGAGATGTTTTTGTAAGTCCTTCCTTCGTTTTTTTGGAGGCTAGGATATGGTACTAGCAATTAAGGGACGCCTAATTGTTGTCATAGAGCTCTGACTGCCATATCAACCAGTTTAAACTACGCGTGCCTTATTTCCGCTCACACTTGAGGTACCTAGTAAAGGTTTTTACACTTAAAATGCCTATGCTTAGATTCATATTCAGTAAATAACTCAATCCAAGTAAGGACCCAGTAGAAAGAGCTGGTGATGAAAGGGTGAGTTATATGAGAATAATTCCGTAGTGGTATAAAGTTTGGGTAGTCCTACTTTAGCCTACTTTAGTCCACGGAGTGCACACCTGGAAAAATAGTGAGGCAAGTAGGCTATGAGAAACTTTACCACTATACGAGGTTAATTCTGATATGTGTGCATATGAGTAAGTATGTGTAATTCAACGAGGACGATCAAACAGAATATATTGTTTACTCATATGCTTTGCTTGAAGCAGGAACTCATTGAGATTTATGTCTCACTAGGCTCCTCTTTGTTTCAGATAACAGGTATATAATGGAAACTGATAAGCAAGTTCCGGATATTGCTTGACAGTCACCTAATAGTGTCCCAAGATACGTTAGTTTTAACAGCCGGATCAAAGTTGAAGTCTTACTAGGAGTCAATGTTTATATGAGATTGAATTGTTGATTAGGGGCAAAATACTTATTTGTATTAAATTAATTTCAATTATATGTTCAATTCTACAAAAATGTCTTATAAAAATGTTTCTCTTAGTTTTAAAAATTTCTATGACCAACTATTATCTTCATGCTTTAATGAAGTTTATGTATATTTGTACTTAGTAGTATCGTGTGGGAAACATGGATATTACATGTTCAGTATGTGGTCAACGGTCATCATAAATATATAAAATCAGTGTCATTCCAGCAGTTTTTTCCCACCCTTGCCAATCCTTCTAACTTACTCTCACATGTCCCATTACGTTGACGGTTCCAAAATTCCTCATAGTTTATCATTTCAAAATTCAAACTCCCTACAGAAGATGTAACTGTTCTCTTTCCTCTCTTTCTCATTCTCTTTCTTTTTCTATTTCTGTTTCTCAGTCGGTGTTCTCATTGTTCCATTCTCGATCAAACGGCAAGTTCGTATCCTTTATTTTAAATTATTGGTTAAATATTAATTTTACAATGTAGTATCCATTATTGGGTTTGTGATTTTACAGAGCACAACATGCAATATTTGCTTCAGTTTTTACATGCTGGGTCAACATCAATTTTTAATTTGCTTCTACATGCGGCATCACCTCACTTCTGTAACTTCTAACTTGCCACACCTTAATTTTTAATTTTTTATTGGTTATGTGAAGCTATTTGATGATTGATAGACTCAAACTAACTCTTTTATAGTACCATGTTTAGTTTGACTGCAATGGGTAACTGGGTCCAAAGATTAGAGTAGACTCAAACTACCAAGTTACCATTAATAAGATTAGATTACTTTAAAAGTCAACGAAGGAGTGGATTAGGAAAAATAGGATAAAAAATCTTAAGAGTGGTTCTTGGTTTTGGCTATGCCTCCCCTAAGGATGGGGTATCAGTGTTATATTGAGTTATTTTGATCACGTCCTTATTTTTGTTCTATTATTTCTTTTTCTTTTTTTTCATGTCTGGTATTCTATCAAATAATCCACAATAATCTGCAAAATATAAATTGATTATTTTGTTCATATTTATATTTATGTTCAATTATAAGTTTTAACAGTTTATAAGCCTTTGTTAATATAGCTATTGTTTTGCATTAGAGTTCTAAATGTTGGTCTACATATTATTTTCTTGAAATAAGTACCCTTAATCATCTTAGTCATTCTTCCGTAGGTTCATCATCCAGAATTCTTCTAAGTTCAACATCAGATACGCTTGCATCCTGCACAGATCATTTTGTGGGGATCAACTTTGTCAGTCATGATAAATTGATAATTAATTTATGGACTCTTTCAAGCGTATTTTTAAGGATGGGGGTCAATTCTCTTTTTAAGGTAATGTGGTCTGTTTTCAAGTGAACATTATCAACTTTAACTTCTGGGTGAAAAGTTAAGACTTTTTTTTTTATCTGAATCCTTATGGGATGCCATGAAGTATGCCATGCCATGAAGATCACAAGTCAAATCCAAGATCATTTGTAGGTTGAAGTATTCCACGCATTTGAAGGTAAAGATTCTCTAATAATTTTTCATTGTTTCTCTGCGTAGTGCCAATGAAAGTGTAATGTGGCAACAAATTTATTTCATCATTCAGTTGATGTTCCATCTTTTATGCCTTCCATCTTTTTTTATAGGTGATCATTGTAAGATATTATTCCTTTCAAAAACTGAAACCAATGATGAGGTGAAGTTAAATTTCTCTTACAGTAAAATATGTATTCTTTTTTTTTTTTGAACAATAAACATGTATTCTTTGGAGGTGAATTTTGGAGCAGTTAAAACTTATTTCATCTTTCTAAAGTTTGATAATGTTTTATCTTACATAAAAAAACATAACTTTCAGTTGATTACAGTTCTTTAGAATTTTTGACAATTATATGCACGGCTGTACGTTTAAAGGAAAGAATAAAAAAAAAAAAATAGGTTTGTCTTAGGGAATCATGGGGCTCATGTTCATTATAACAATTTTTGTCCTTAAATACTATTTCTTATTATTGTAAAAAAAAATTACTTTTTATTTAGTAACAAATTAAGGAGCATATCATAAATATATAAAATTTGTGTCAATCCCACAGATTTTTTCCCGCTCAGACCTTTCTTTAATATAGTTTGGGCAGTTTCTCTCTCTTTCCCACTCAACACACGTGCCAATATTTTCCCTCTCATAGAATTCATTTTTTCCCATCATAAAAGTTCATTTCAATTTCAAAATTCTTCTGCAACATTTTCCCGCACATATTTCACTTTTTTGGTTTTTCCCATCATAAAAGTTACAGTTTCAAAATCCTTTTTCAATTTCCTATTACTTATCCCAGTCTCTTATTCTTCTTCACAATAATACTTTTCCCACTGTCTCTCTCCCTCTTCTTTTACCACAAATTCATTTCCCACATGTTGTAACCTCAACTTCAAAATAGATCTAAAATTTGTTAATGGTACACATCTAGGAAAGTTCAATTGTGCTTTGAATAAACTAAAATTTTGTCTTACCTTTTTTCCCCAGTTAGAATGTTTTATGTTCTTACTTTTTTTAGATTGCTCCATTCTTTGATTTTCTTTAGTGATATATCTCTTCATGTCTCTGGTAAGTTTTAGAATATTTTTCTCCAAATAGAAGTGCGGTCTATCACATATGCAAAACAGGGTAGGATGGATTGTTTAAAAATAAATGATCATATGAAGGATTTTAAGTGAGAGGGAAAGTGACCTAGCCAATAAGGTTGTATTTGACATCATATAATTTAGATGAAGTATTTTAATATTATTTATTGAAGTGTTTACTTTGATCATAGACTATCTGTTATTTACATTACTTCATGTCTATATAGTTTGCTGTTCAGTTTCTTTTAGAAAACTTTTCAGAGAGCTATCACCCTTTTGTTTGTGAATGCCTGTATTGTGTTTGTGGCAATGTGTTAGAGACAAGAGTATATTCATTAGAACCTATAATTATAAAGTTGACAATACTTTTACCATCAAATTTTATTGCATTTTTTTTATTATTTGTTTCTTATGTTTCCCCTGCAAGTAATGAACCTGGTTGGCAATGTAAAAGGAAAAGGGTCAGTTTTGGTGGAGACTATGATTGCCCCAACTGTAGCCATAAATCTTGAGAGTTTTTTTTTTTTGTTCCTAAGAAAAGTTTGTAACTTTGGGAAAAATTAGTTGTAATTTAGTGAAAGAAATGTCTTGCTATGGAATCATTCCTGGACCATGTAGTTTGATTTTTTTTTCCACGTCTAGATATATGTTGATCAATATGGGATTGTTTTGTCATTTGTATTGTTTGATGATCATGCTTTTGTTGTTTAGCCTTTATTTGAACTTATTAAAACATGAAAGTTGTGTGATAATCATGCTTTTGTTGTTTAGTCTTTATTTGAACTTATTAAAACATGAAAGTTGTGTGATAATCATGCTTTTGTTGTTTAGTCTTTATTTGAACTTATTAAAACATGAAAGTTGTATAAGTTTGAACTGATATAATAATTTCTATCCCTAAATGCTTTTATTTAATAACAAATTTAGTATTACATAGTAATACTTTTTTCAACATGCTAATCTATTATGGCATTCTAAAATGCTAATATGTAATGGTATTATAAATAATGTAGTCATTTTGATTTTTGAATATTAATTACATACTAAATTACATTTCTAAGTAAAATTTAAAATAAAAATTTAGTTATTCTCCTGCAGTTGCACGGGGTTTCAACTAGTTTCATTATCAAAATTTTCTCTTATTCTCTCCCTCTATTTTTCTCGCTCTTTCTTGTTCTTCGCCCTTTTGTGCGCCGCGGAAGGTTTCTTCTTCTTCTTCTCTCTCACTCTCAGTCTTTCTGCATTCTTATCAACTGAAGTTGTGAAACTCTTTCTTTTGTGTAATCGAAATAATCAGTTTGCGGTGTTGAAACAGAGTTCAGCTACAACGCCATGCCATTTGCCATCGATTTCAATATCACTATTGGAGGCTTCGATTTCATTATTACGCTCTGGTTCGCCTCCTTTTTCAACATTTTGTTTAAAGATTTAGTTGCAAGAATAGTCTATACGCATTCTTGAAGTTCGCAAGTGTAAGGCTACGAGCATTGTAAGTGAATTTGAATCTCTTTTATGTATAATATTGCTTTCTATGAACAGTCCCTTATCTTGCATGAATAAATAAAGTTCTGAGGTTGTTGGGATTGGGATCAACAAACATGCACTTAGTAATCATTTTGTCTGTTCTATTAAAGAGATGCCCAATGCCGTGTGTGCTATTATATATTTTTAGGTAAACTAATAAAGCCTATTCTAAATTGGTTCATATTGTGATCACTATAAGAAGTTGTCGCTTTAAATTATGGTTTATAATGTGTCTATCTCATCATTCAATTTCTTTTTATGGTGTTACTTGTGTTTCTTTTGTTGAATTATTGGTGGTTCTGGGTTTTATTTGGAGTGAATTTGACATTGTTCCATATTTTGGTTTGCTATTTGATTTGTCTGTGCTGTGATTATGAGCTACCCTGTGGGTTTACTCAATTGCTTGGAATGGGAACAAGACGGTGGTGATCTTTTTATTTATTTATTTATTTATGTTTGAAATTAGTGAATGGTTTAATTGAGAAGTACATGCTTATGCCTACCATGAACATGAGAAAAATAAAAGGGATGATTTACTTGCTTCAATGTTGATTATTGGGAGGTATGATCTTTCACTGTTGCTAGCTTTACATTATTTATAATTTCTTTGGCACTAGTTCAATCTTTGTTGAGGTGATGTATTAATAAATGGCTTGAACCATTTGTGGATCTAATATGTTGTCGTTCTATACACTCTACTTTAAGTGGAAAAGATTGTCCATTTTTGGGTTGTCGGTGGTGAAGAAGGAGTGGAGGTGGTGGTAGAAGGGACTATTGCAAATTAACTTACTTTAGATGCACTTTTTTTAAATAATAAACAACTTTTTATTTTTTATTTAACTTTTTACTATAGATAAAGTTGAAGGTGCATCATATATGTTGTAAATATTGTAAATCTTGTATTAGGCCCTTTAGTCTGGCCCATTAGGTTTAGCGTTGCCTATATAATCTTATTAGTGTTTGTACTCATTAACACAATCAATAATACTCAATATATTTTTCTACATGGTATCAAGAGCTCCCGATCTTGGGGGTCTTGCTTCCGCGGAAAAAACCCTAGCCTCCTTCATTGCGGTCCCTCTTAGCTACCTTCATTGCAGCGTTTGGCACTGTCATTCTGCCCTTATCAATCGCAGGTGTTATCACCCATTACTGCTTATTAATACTGTTCATCGATACTGTTCACCGCGCACTGTTCACGCGCGAGTACTGTTCATCACGCACTGTCCACGCGAGTACTGTTCCTCGTGCACTGTTCACACAAGTACTATTCATCGCGTACTGTTTAGGCGATACTGTTCATCACCCCTGCGGCACGCGCGAACACTGTTCAGAGTACTGTTCACACGGCACTGTTCATCAGGTTGTTTTTTCTCCTCTTCTATGGCAGAAACTAAAGCGCAAATCTGTCAGAATGACTTGCATCGTTTGCGGACCCTTCTTGACTCTCTCAGTAAGCCTTCTGGTTCTTGTTCTTTGGTAATGACTGGTAAGAGTTTTTGCTCCCGCTCCTTTACTGCCTCTGGTACTATCCCTAAGAACGCTTGGATTCTTGACTCTGGTGCCACTGATCATATGACATTCCATTCCAAATTGTTTTCCTCTTATACCTCACCTTCCAGTATTCATTATATTACTGTTGCTGATGGTTCTCGTACTCGTGTTGTCGGTTCTGGGAATATTGACCTTCAACCCTCATTTAAATTGAAAAATGTGCTTTATGTTCCCGAACTTTCCAACAACCTAATTTCTATTCGTAAGCTTACTCAGGACCAGAACTGTGCAGTAACATTTTTCCCTTCTCATTGTGTTTTTCAGGATCTTGCCACGGGGAGGACGATTGGAGTTGCTAAGGAACAGGGAGGGTTGTACTATCTGTCTGATGAAAGATATGGTCAGAAGGTGCAGTCTTCCTGCTTACAGTTTGAGTCTCACTCTCCTGCATCACAGGTCTGGCTTCGGCACAAGCGTCTTGGACATCCTCCTTTTTCTCTAATTAAGTCTATGTTTCCGTCTTTGTTTTTACAACAGTCTGTTGAGTCTTTCAAGTGTGACATTTGTCAGTTTGCTAAACATCATTGTGCTACTTTTCCTTCTAATTATAAGAAAAAGTGCTGAACCATTTGATCTTATACATTCTGATGTTTAGGGACCAGCCCCTATTTCTAATATTTCTGGTGCGAGATGGTTTGTTTCCTTTATTGATGATTGTACTCGAGTAACTTGGCTTTTCTTGATGAAGGATAAATCAGAAGTACCCCAACTTTTTATTCAATTTTATCATATGGTACAGACACAATTTGGGAAAGGCATTAAAAGATTATGCTCGGACAATGGAAAAGAATATGTCAATCATAGCCTTTCTGATTTTAATAGTAAACAGGGCATCATCCATGAATTTACATGTGTTGACATCCCACAACAAAATGGGGTTGCAGAAAGGAAAAATCACCACTTACTTGAAGTTGCTCGAGCCCTTCTATTCCAAATGTCAGTCCCAAACTCATACTAGGGAGAAGCAGTTCTGACTGCTGCATATCTGATTAATAGGATACCATCTCGTGTTCTAGGTAATGTTAGTCCCGTTCAGTTTATGATCTCACACTTTCCTTCTGTCCCTATCATGCAGAGTCTTGAGTCTCGGGTATTTGGATGTGTTGCCTTTGTTCATGTTCATAAGCAACATCGAACTAAGTTGGATTCTCGTGCAGTCAGGTGTGTCTTTCTGGGTTATGCACCTAACAAAAAGGGGTACAAATGCTATCATCCTTCCAGTCGTAAGTACTTTGTTTCTATGGATGTTACCTTCCATGAACATGTGTCATTCTTCACTCGCCCTCAGCTTCAGGGGGAGAGCAATAATTTGGCATCTGAGTCCGAGTTTCTCCTCCTTGGTCCTCGTCTGCCCGAGTCACCTGTTCCTCAGTCACCTGCTCCTGAGTCACCTGTTTATGAGCCTCCTGTTTCTCCCCATCCAGTTTTTCCTTTGTCTTCTGTTTTACAGGAATCTGCACCTTCAGCTCCAGCGAAGAACACAGCTAATGAGCCAATATTGGTGTATCAGAGAAGAGTAAAACCCAACCTGGTCCAGAAACAACCTCAATTGTCCGAACCGGAGGTAAGTGCTGAAAATAATTCACCCACTTTTGATTCTCAGTGTTTTGATACTCTTGATCCTGATCTTGATCCTGATGACTTACCAATTGCTTTGAGAAAAGGGAAAAGGTCTTGTGCCAAATACCCTATTTCTCAATTTGTGTCATCTAAACATCTTTCCCTGCAGCATCAGAGTTTTATTGCAGCGATTGACTCTGTGAGAATCCCAGCATCTGTTCAAGAGGCACTAAAGGATGCAAATTGGGTCCAAGCTATGGATGAGGAGATGAAAGCACTTGAAAGGAATGGAACTTGGGAAATTGTTGAGAGGCCAGGGGGCAAGAAACCAGTTGGTTGCAGGTGGATTTATACAGTCAAGCATAAATCAGATGGCACTCTTGATCGATACAAAGCAAGACTAGTAGCAAAGGGGTATACTCAGACCTATTGCATTGATTATGAGGAGACATTTGCTCCAGTGACAAAGATGAATACTGTTCGTATTTTACTCTCTCTTGCTGCTCACTCAGGGTGGGACCTTCACCAATTTGATGTTAAAAATGCGTTTTGCATGGAGACTTAGAAGAGGAGGTGTATATGGAGATTCCTCCAGGATTTGGACCCACTAGTGGAAACAAACAGAGTGTGTAGATTAAGGAAGGCTTTATATGGGCTTAAACAGTCTCCCCGGGCGTGGTTCGGAAGATTCACAAAAGCAATGGTTTGCCTGGGTTACAAGCAGAGTCAAGGAGATCATACACTTTTCTTCAAACATTCACAGGGAGGAAAACTAATTGTACTTCTTGTTTATGTTGATGATATCATTATTACAGGAGATGATTTGGTTGAAAGACAACTACTCAAGGAGAAATTATCTGCAGAGTTTGAGATGAAGGACCTTGGGAAACTTAAGTATTTCTTGGGAATTGAGGTGGCCTACTCAAAACAAGGCATTTTCATTTCTCAAAGAAAGTATGTCCTTGATCTTTTGAAGGAGACAGGCAAACTTGGATATAAACCTGCAGGTGTTCCCATAGAGCAAAATCACAAATTGAGCATCGAAGAGGAGAGTGCTAAAGTTGACAAGGTCCAATATCAGAGATTAGTGGGGAAGTTGATTTACTTGGCACACACTAGACCAGATTTAGCATATGCGGTTAGTGTTGTGAGCCAATTCATGCATGATCCGAGGGTGAGACACTTGCAGGCTGTAGAGCGTGTTCTGCAGTACCTCAAAGCCACTCCAGGGAGAGGGCTCTTGTTCAAAAGAGGTGGAAGCCTAACTATGGAAGCCTATACAGATGCTGATTATGCAGGTTCAGTGAGTGATAGAAGGTCCACTTCAGGCTATTGTGCATTTTTGTGTGGAAACCTTGTCGCTTGGAGAAGTAAGAAACAAAGTGTAGTGGCTCGATCAAGTGCTGAGGCAGAATTTAGAGCTATGGCACAGGGAATTTGTGAGGTATTGTGGATGAAGATTGTGCTTGATGACTTGAAGATAAAGTGTGAAGGCCCTATGAGGTTGCTTTGTGACAACAAATCGGCTATTAGTATTGCTCATAATCCTGTTCAGCATGACAGGACAAAACACATTGAGATAGACCGACACTTTATCAAGGAGAAGCTGGATAGTGGACTGATAAACTACGACTTACATTCCTTCTGGGTATCAACTGGCAGATGTGTTAACAAAGGGCTTACCAACAGAACGATTCAGTCAACTTACTTGCAAGTCTGGGAATGATAGATATCCATTCACCAGCCTGAGGGGGAGTGTTGTAAATATTGTAAATCTTGTATTAGGCACTTTAGTCTGGCCCATTAGGTTTAGCGTTGCCTATATAATCTTATTAGTGTTTGTACTCATTAACACAATCAATAAATACTCAATATATTTTTCTACAATATACCATGATATAATATGATACATGTGAGGGCTGGAGAGTAAGGATTGAAACTCCTTACTACTTGGTTGTGGAGGCCTTGATAGTGTGTCATGGATTGAAGGCTCGTGAGTCATGAATGGATTAACATCTTATCACTTTGTACGTATACTGTTTTGTGATAACATTCTCTTATATTATATTGGCAAAATTACACTTTTGGTCCCTTAAGTTATTTGTTTTGTTCAAATTGGTCCCTTAAGTTTTTTTTGTGACAAACTAGACCCATAAGTTAGGTTCAGGTTTCAAATTGGTCCCTTAAGTTTTTTCGTGACAAACTAGACCCTTAAGTTATGTTCGGGTGACAAATTGATCCCTTAATTTGTCAAGGGAATCAATAACTTAAGGGACCAATTTGTCACCCGAACATAACTTAAGGGTCTAGTTTGTCACAAAAAAAACTTAAGGGACTAATTTGAAACCTGAACCTAACTTAAGGTCTAGTTTGTCACAAAAAAATACTTAAGGGACCAATTTGAACAAAACAAATAACTTAAGGGACTAAAAATGTAATTTTACCTATTATATTTGATGCAAAGATATAGTATCAGAGTTGGAACTTGGTTGAATTTTTTTAATACTATCTAAATCTTCAAGTTCAAAATGAGAGAGGGTGTTTTTTTTAATGTATTTGTTTCTGCTATCTTGCAGAAGCGCCCCTTGCATGCAAGGAGAAGGTTTGTGATCTTTTGGGGTGTATGCTTTCTATTGAAGGCAAAGATGAACAAAGGTATATCTAAAAAGATAGTCTTTTATCTAGTTACATTTAGCTAATTCATTTCGAATGCATGTTCAAAGGAGATCTATACATGTGTCATCACCTTGGTAATTATCATTCTTATGGTAGTCATAGAATCACATTTATCTTTTCTGTAATGATGACTGAGAAATAAAATTCACAACATTGTTTCTTAATATACCTTTGATTTTATTGATTCATTTATTATCTATACATGTTCTGAGCTAGCATGTGTCATTATCTTGGTAATTATCATTCTTATGGTAGTCACAGAATCACATTTATTTAAATCTTTGGCAAAATTACACTTTTGGTCCCTTAAGTTATTTGTTTTATTCAAATTGGTCCCTTAAGTTTTTTTTGTGACAAACTAGACCCCTAAGTTAGGTTCAGGTTTCAAATTGGTCCCATAAGTTTTTGTGACAAACTAAACCCTTAAGTTATGTTCGGGTGACAAATTGGTCCCTTAATTTGTCAAAGGGACCAATAAATTAGACCCTTAATTTATTATTTTTAATAACTTAAGGGACTAATTTGTCACCCGAACATAACTTAAGGGTCTAGTTTGTCACAAAAAAAAAACTTAAGGGACCAATTTGAAACCTGAATCTAACTTAAGGGTCTAGTTTGTTACAAAAAAAATTTAAGGGACCAATTTGAACAAAACAAATAACTTAAGGGACCAAAAGTGTAATTTTGCCTAAATCTTTTCTGTAATGATGACTGAGAAATAAAGTTCATAGCATTGTTTCTTAATCTACCTTTGATTTTATAGATTCATTTAGAGGAGGGCCCTGGTGATACACTAGTATTTCTACCTGGACATGAAGAAATTGAATCTGTTGATAGGCTTATCAATGAGCGGCTCACACAATTACCTTGAGGAAGTCAAAAGCTTCAAGTTGTGCCTATTTTTGCAGCTCTTCCATCTGTGCAGCAACTGTGAATCTTTGCACCAGCTCCATGTGGGTTTCCCAAGGTGTCTCAGCCATGCATTTGATCTTTCTTTTAGTTAGTGTATTATTTGTTGGTAGAATTCAACAAAAATATAGGGAACATAAGTTCAAGTTGATCATTTGTATAACTGTTTTTTATTTTTTTTAAACAGTTGACATGTTTTGTATTGGTTTCTTTTCATTCTATTCAAGCATTATGTTTCCTGTGACCATGTCTTCAATATAAAGTAAATGCTGATTGCCTCATTTGGAGTCTTAGTATGTTTACGACTTATGCACATGCTTTCTTATAGCAAATTTACTTGAGCATCACCTATTTAATTTGAGGCTACCCAAGATAACTTACCCGGTAAGCACAGGGTGCCAATGGAGGTCATCCCTGCATTGGATTCCAATACACCAATTTTTGCTTCTTCCTTTACAATGGAGGTATTTGGCATGGAGATTTCTTTATAAATGCTACTTTGTCATTTGTGCAATAAACTTCAATTGCCATGTGTATCAACACTAATGATTCGTATGAAGTGATAGAAGTTAGATGCTAGTGCCAACATATCTTGAAGTTGACTAACTCTTGAATTCTTCATTATGTCACTGTATTATATCTATTTGTTACTAAAAAAATTGCAGCACATTTTTGCCATCGAAGAGATGAAGATCTATTCTTTGCATTGCTTATTTTGTTCATTGCAGTCCACATAAAGTGAAAATTTATTTTTGACAGCTTATGAAAAAAACGTTTGAAAGAGCATGGTATTTTTATTCCATCTAGACTCAAAATATTTAGAACAAGGAAGAAGTTTGTGGCTGGGCCATTTTGAGATAGAACCTATCAGGGTGACCCATTCTATTCCTGATTGTTGTGGCTTAGTTCTTCGCTGTTATGATGGTACTATTCTTCACACTGGGGATTGGAAGGTCAGAATTTTCTTTTACTTCTCAGTGCATTGTCACTTATATTTACCTTGAATCTCCTGTTGCTAAAGAAGTTGATTCAATAGATTGATGAGACACCACTAGATGGGAATGTTTTTGATCGTGAAGCTTTAGAGGAACTCTCTAAAGAAGGAGTAACATTGGTAAGTCACTTGGATCTTTGATACTTATTCTAGGACTTAGATATTCATCTAAAGCTTATTCATTGAATTTGACATAAGGAAGAGACAAACTTGATGCGATTTGAATACCATGAGGGTTTCATAAGTAGGGGTGTAAGCGGATCTGATCCGACCCGCGAAAATGATGGACCCGAACCGATCCGATCCGTTTTGGTGGTTTGGATCGGATTCATTGGTTCGGTTCGGGTAAAAATCAACTGACCCGACCATGGTTTGGTTCGGTTCTCGGGTCCAGAAAAATTGAACCCGGTGGAAACCGAACCCCCAAAGGCTAGTGATGAACGGTTTCCTTGAGGTGTATATACTTGAAAGAATAATTTTCTGAATATTATTCACTTATTTTCGAAATGTACAAAGATGTCTTACAATATATAGGCTAATGGCACTTAATGCCATCCTAAAGAAAAAGGAAACCTAATAACTATTGTTAAATGCAAGATTTGTACATTAAACTAATAATATCCTACTAATAAATACAATATATTCCAACACTCCCCCTCAAGCTGGTGAGTGAATATCTATCATTCCCAGCTTGCAAGTAAGGCCTTGAAATCGTTCAGTGGCAAGCCCCTTGGTGAATATATCTGCTAATTGGTGCTCTGAGGGAACGTACTCTATAGCTATAAGACCATTATCTATTTTTTCCTTGATAAAATGACGATCAATCTCTATGTGATTCGTCCGATCATGTTGCACCGGATTGTGAGCAATGCTGATTGCAGACTTATTGTCACAAAAGTAACTTCATAGGAGCTTCATACTTGATTCTGAGATCATCAAGTATGATTCTCATCCATAACAGTTCACAAATTCCCTGTGCCATAGCTCGAAATTCTGCCTCTGCACTTGACCTTGCAACCACATTTTGCTTCTTACTTCGCCAAGTCACCAAATTTCCTCCTAAAAACATGCAGTAACCGGAGGTAGAACGCCTGTCTATAACTGACCCGGCATAGTCTGCATCGGTATAAGTTTCAATGGACAAATTCTGCTCCTTCCGAAATAGTAGTCCTCTTCCTGGACTCGTCTTCAAGTACTGGAGGATTCTATTCACAGCTTGCATATGCCTTTCGCTGGGATCATGCATAAACTGGCTAACTACACTGACAGCATAGGCTACGTCTGGCCTGGTGTGAGACAAATATATAAGCTTTCCCACAAGTCTCTGATACTGTGCCCTTTCAACCTTTGAGCTCTCCTCATCGTTTCCAAGTCTGTGATTTTGTTCAATCGGAGCCCATGAAGTTTTGCAGCCTAGTTTACCCGTCTCCTTAAGAAGATCCAGGACATATTTCCTTTGAGAAATAAAGATGCCTTGTTTAGAGTAGGCAACCTCTATCCCAAGGAAGTACTTCAGCTTCCCCAAGTCTTTCATTTCGAACTGTTCAACTAGTTTGTCTCTTAGAACCTGTTTCTCTACCTCATCATCACCAGCAATGATCATATCATCTACATAGATCAAAAGAAGTGTAAGCTTGCCATCCTGAGAATGTTTCACAAATAGTGTATGATCTCCTTGGCTCTGTTTATAACCAAGGGACACCATAGCATTGGTGAACCTTCCAAACCAAGTACGAGGAGACTGCTTGAGACCATATAAAGCCTTCCGTAATCTGCACACCTTGTTTCCTCCACCAGTAGGATCATACCCTGGTGGAATGTCCATATAAACCTCCTCTTCCAAGTTGCCATGTAAAAAAGCATTTTTAACATCAAATTGGTGCAAGTCCCATCCAAAGTGTGCTGCCAAGGAGAGAATGATCCTGACTGTGTTCATCTTTGCTACTGGGGCAAATGTCTCCTCATAATCAATCCCATATGTCTGAGTGTACCCTTTTGCAACCAGCCTTGCTTTATACCTATCCAGGGTACCATCAGATCGATATTTCACTGTGTAAATCCATCTACACCCAACCATCCTTTTGTCCTTCGGTTTCTCAACAATTTCCCAGGTCTCATTTTTGTTCAAGGCACTCATCTCTTCATGCATGGCTTGAACCCAGTTCTTATCCATTAAAGCTTCTTGTACTGAAGTGGGGACTCTGATAGAATCAATTGCTGAGATAAAACTCTGGTGTTGTACTGATAGATTTTTAGTGGACACAAACTGAGATATAGGATATTTTGCACAAGTTCTTCTGGCTTTTCTCAAGGCTATTGGCAAGTCATCAGGGTTAGGTTCACAAATATCATGTAAAGTACTATTCAAAGGCTCAGAGTCTGGAATGCTTACCTCTGGTTCAGGCGACTGAAGTTGCTGTTGGACCAGGTTGGGTTTTTTCCGATGATACACCTGCTTGTATCGATCCAAACCATTTATCTCATTTGATATTGGAACAGATACTGATTCTTTAGGCGTTTCTGAAGTACCAGAAGATGATGCCACATCCTTCATAAGAGGAGCAACAGATGACTCAATAGGTTTAGCTAGAAGAGGAATAAATGATGACTCAAGAGACTCGGCTTCTTGATCATTCTCCCCCTGAAGCTGAGGATGGAGGTGAAAGGACTCAGATTCACGAAAAGTGACATCCATGGAGACATATACACGACGACTTTGAGGATGATAACATTTGTACCCCTTTTTGTCTGGTGCATACCCTATGAAGATACATTTGACAGCCCGAGGATCCAACTTACCACGATGTTGACTATGAACATGAACAAAGGCAACACAACCAAAGACATGACATGAGAGACTTTTCATAGTAGGTACAGAAGGAAAGAAAGAAGTCATGAGTTGAATAGGACTAAGACCATCCAAAACCCGAGAGGGTAACCTGTTTATCAAATATGTGGCAGTTAAAACAGCTTCCCCCCAGTAAGACTTAGGGACGGACATTTGGAAGAGCAGAGCTCGTGCCATTTCAAGGAGATGACGGTTCTTTCTTTCAGCAACCCCATTTTGTTGTGGGGTATACACACAAGTCAATTCATGCAAAACACCATGTTCTTTAAAAATTTGGTGAAATGTTGATTCACATATTCCTTGCCATTATCAGAACGTAACCTTTTGATTGTTTTTCCAAATTGAGTTTGAACCATGCGGTAAAAGTGTAAGAATAATTTAAAAACTTCAGATTTGTCTTTCATAAGGAATAGCCATGTGACCCTAGTGCAATCATCAATAAAAGACACAAACCATTTTGCACCAGATAAATTAGAGGTAGAGGATGGTCCCCACACATCAGAATGAATAAGATCAAAAGGTTCAATACTTTTACTATTACTAGGAGAAAAAGTTGAACGATGGTGTTTTGAAAACTGGCAAACATCACAGTGAAAAGACTCAACTGACACCTTTTTAAACAAATGAGGGAATAAAGACCTGAGGAGACTAAAAGGAGGATGACCAAGGCGTTTGTGGTGAAGCCATATCTGAGAAGTAGTGGAATCTGTGCTTGTCTGATGACAGAAAGTGGACAATTCCTGTCTGGTACTATCTCGAGCCCGATGCAGAGTATATAACCCGCCCTGTTCCTTAGCAACCCCAATCGTCTTCCCAGTGGTAAGATCCTGAAACACACAATGAGAGGGAAAGAAGGTTACTGTGCAATTTAAATCTCGAGTAAGCTTATGAATAGAAATGAGGTTATTTGACAATTGAGGGACATGAAGCACATTATGTAAAGGGATGGAAGGTTGCAGTGAAATGTTACCACATCCTGAAATAGGAAACATGGGATCCACTAGCAACGGTGATGTGAGGCTTACTAGACAACTCAGAGTAGGTCGAAAAATATGAGGGGTAAGGAGTCATATGATCAGTAGCACCAGAGTCAATTATCCAGATATCCTCAGATATAGTACTAGAAGCATTAAAGGATACGGAACTTAAATTCTTACCAGACATGTGTAGAGAAGAACTAGTACCAAAAGGCTTACTAACGGATTTAAGGATTGTCCGTAGGCACGTCAATTCATCCTTAGTAAGAGCCGGAGCTTCGTCTCCACCAGTGGCCAGTGGAATGGACTTGAGAACCATTGAATCTGACATCGCAGCAGTGAAGGGCTATAGTGGAATAGCAATGACCCACAAATAGGATGACCCACAAATCAGAGGTTCAAAACAGCCTCTGTTTCAACTATTTTTGAGGACCCACAACCTGAACTTGAACCAGCAGGAGCCGGCGAGTAGAACGCAGCAAACGGCGGCCAAAACGGAAGCTGGACGCGCCGTCACGCGCGGATGAGGTGGCGGCGCGTGGCTTACACGCGCAGAGAAGGAGGTGGCGCGTGTGGGCGCGTGAGACGTCGGAAGGCGGTGGTTCTTCGGTGGTAGGTCGGAACAGGGACGGCGATCAGGCCGGTGAGGGCGGTGGTGTGAACGGCGGCGGCGGCAGGCGGCGGCTGAGGTGGCAGATCGTGCCACAATATAGAAAGAGGGAATAAAACCCTAATATGCAGCTACAAAGGCTGCCTGGAAAGGAAGAGGGAATGAAACCTTAATACAGCAATGAAGGCTGCCTTGAAAGAAAAACAGAAGGAACAGAGACCCTAGGAAAAACCTAGAGCTCTGATACCAACTTGAAAGAATAATTTTCTGAATATTATTCACTTATTTTCGAAATGTACAAAGATGTCTTACAATATATAGGCTAATGGCACTTAATGCCATCCTAAAGAAAAGGAAACCTAATAACTATTGTTAAATGCAAGATTTGTACATTAAACTAATAATATCCTACTAATAAATACAATATATTCCAACATATATCTTCAATTATGGTGGTGTTCTCTAAGTGATAAATTATTTGAATAGTTCCTCTTAAGGTATATGGCTTTCATGGCCAGTCTTATCCTCATAGGCTCGAAAGATAACACATTTTCCAATTTTTCAATAGTTCAAGTTGTATTATTTTTCTTTTGCAATATACATTTTAAATTGAAATCGCTACTTCGGTTATCTGATGCCTGATATCCTTTTCAACATGCCTTTTTTTTACGATTCTCAATATTGTTAGAAAATATTTTTTCAGTATTTTTGTTCTTATCAAATGAATATTGCTGTGAAATATAAATAAGGTTAGTCTTAGATGCCAGATGCACATGTGTATAGAATTTAACATTATATAATACTTTAAAAAATATGCATCCTTTCTTTAGTGGGAAAGCCTTTTGTCGTTGTCGTTGTTGTTATTGTTGTTGAATGTATCCTTTCTCTCTCTTTTTTTAAATGTTGACAAAAGATAAAGCAAACATTGCTTTGGGCATTACTTTCCAGATGATGAGTGATTCAACAAATATACTTTCACCTGGAAGGACAACCAGTGAATCTGTTGTTGCAGATGCATTATTGAGGCATATTTCAGCTTCTAATGGAAGGGTTATCACAACCCAGTTTGCATCAAATATACATCGGCTTGGAAGTGTGAAAGCTGCTGCTGATTTAACTGGCAGAAAGTTGGTAATGTTCTCCCTAGCTAGTATACCTCAACTCAATTGAGAACGGCTTTCTTGTTTAAACCAACAAGTAAATGTTTCGTGATTGTCATTATATGGTTATTGTATCAGGTATTTGTTGGCATGTCTTTAAGGACATATTTAGATGCAGCTTGGAAGGATGGAAAGGCTCCCATTGATCCATCCACTCTGGTAATAAACGTGTGGGGACTTTACTCTAGCATTTTACCTAATTTGTTGTACTTGGTGGCTGGCCTTAATTTTTTTTCCCCACCATATATATTTTGAGTTTTTGATCGTTTATATATAAAGTAGAGTTAAGAGATTGCAAACTGGACCTTAGAGAAGTCTAGTGCTGATCATCTTGTTTTATTAACTAGGTTGTTGTTAGTGGTAATTCAGTGCAAGTAGGCAAATCACAAGCTATGGATTTTGCCAATTTATTTTAAGAGGTTAGACAGATAAATTGTTGATATGATCAGCTTGATTTATTAATTTAGTTTTTAGAGGAAATTCATTGCAACTAGATAATTCAACAGTGATGAATTTTGCCTATTTATTTTAACAATTTAACTTAGGAGCCCCTTCTGGCAACAGCCCCTTTTACTACACTGATTTTAAGAGGTTTTATATGGTCTATTAAATACAGTATTTAGTCTTTTCTTTGACCTGGTTAGCTTTCCCTCCTTAATTAGTGCATTCAAAAGTCATCTTTCAGTATGATGCTCTTTAGGCTTTTAGCTCAAGTTAGAGTTAAGCATATGCTTTCAAGACTAGTAGACATTCATGTGAGATGGTGTGTTACAGTTATAAATAACATTATTCTTGGGCCTTGTTTAGCAGCTTGAAATTTTTGGTCAAGTGGTTTCTTTTACATCTTTTGTCAGAATTTACAGGCTACATTTAGTCATGACTTTGACAACTTCTGTGCCAATAATTCTTTGTCTAACTATGCATATCAGATTTGTCTTCATGCTATTTAGATAATTACTTGTTTGATTTGTTATTTTTTGCAACATTTGTGTTTCTAAATTTGTAATAGCACCTATTCATCTTTATCCTTGTATTCGTAACAGCTTTGCTTTTGCAAGTCTCGGTGCTCTCATGTCTGTTGCCCTGTTTTTCATTATTTCTAATTTTACATAGGTGAAAGCAGAGGATATTGATGCTTATGCTCCAAAAGATCTGCTAATTGTGACAACAGGCTCTCAAGTAAGTTTCTTTCAATATCCTTAGAGGCTGCCTAATTCCATGAATTACAAACATGGGACAAGTTTAAGGCATATGACCAAATATGTGCTATTGTGTCAGGCAGAGCCACGTGCTGCCTTGAATCTTGCATCTTACGGAAGTAGTCATGCTTTCAAACTAACCAAGGAAGATGTTGTTTTGTATTCAGCTAAGGTATGATAAATTACTGTATTAGGTCTTTGCATTTTACTTTATCTAAAGGCCAAAACATGTCTAGTATAACTAAATGAACCTGTGGCTAATGAACTGATATCAGTGTATGAACTTACAATATACTATTTTCACTTTCAATCCATTCTAGTGACTATGGATGTTTCTGTATGACCTTGTGTTAATTTCTGAATTTTTTAGCTAAAACTCAGTTTGTGTTGTGTAATTTATTCTCTGCTTCAAAATCAAACTGTTAGGTTATCCCTGGTAATGAGTCTCGGGTGATGCAAATGCTAAACCGCATATCTGAGATTGGATCAACAATAGTTATGGGGAAAAATGAAGGTCTGCACACATCTGGTCATGCATATCGTGGAGAATTGGTAAGTTCTTTTGTTGTGTTTCAATATTTCTTTCTTCCTCTTTTATTCATTTAATAATTTCTTTTTTAATTTGTTCTTGTCTGTTCAATGTTATTTTGCAAGATATACTGCGATTGTCAAATCATTATTAATATACTACTTATTAACCAAGGAGAGCTTAAAACATATACTTGATCCTGAAAGAAAGTGGACATGGTTACATTTTATTTCACTTTCCAAAGTATTCAATGTTCTCATTAGTATTCGGGGATGTAAAAGTTATGTGATTGCCTTTTCTTCCTGATTAGATATCCAGATAGTGAGATTTCACATGGATTATCAGGCCTTGTCAGGCTAGTTATTTTTTTCTGATGCTATCTTTGATATGTTATTGACGAGTAAAAAACTATATATAATTCTGCAGGAGGAAGTACTTAGAATAGTGAAGCCCCAACATTTTATTCCCATACATGGAGAACTCTTGTTCTTGAAGGAGCATGAATTACTTGGAAAATCAACTGGCATTCGGCATATAGTTGATCTGCATATTTTGTTAGCTTATCTGATAGGATCATAGTTGATAGGATCTGTTAGCTATTAACATGGGCACAAAAATAGCTATGTTACTTGAACCATACTGTTGGATTGGTTTATTTATTTCTATGAATTGAGGCGATTACATGGTATGTTTGATTGGTTTGTTGACATGTCTTGGCTTGATTGTTTTGTTTGGATTGATATGTCTATATGTGAGAATGTGTTATAGCATGATGATAATTGAATCACTTTGTTTGGCAATGCATTTGATATGTGACTTGTATGCTTGATTGGTAGAATGAGTAAGTATCTAGCCAGAGTTTTTGATGATATATTGATATGGATTGGAAAGATGTTCTTGTTGGATATGGATCACTATATGTGATGGACAGAGGTTGAGATACTAGGCTCAAAGACTAGAACATAACAAGATGATTTTGCATCATGACATCTTCATTGTTGCATGAGATTATGGCCTTCGGGGCGAGAAAGGATCGGCTGACATGCATTTAGGAATAGTAACATTTATAGCGTAGGCTTTTGATCCCTAGACTGATAATTTGAGGATGATTGAATAATAACACATAGAGGTGAATCATGTATGGATGTTGTTCTTTTACATATGAAAATGCCGTTTTCTGGTTTTTTATTTTATTCTTATTCTTATTATGTGTTGGGTTGTGAAGAGAGGATTTTCTATACCTTCCACACTAGGTATGGCTGGAAATGTCATAGTTCAAACTGTTTTAATGTATTTACTATTGTCACTAAGTTTTACTCATTTTTGGGATTTCTGACATTTCCAGGTTTTAAACTGTGGCATTGGGCTCTAGATAGCATTTCCGGGATGGTTAATAGATCCCAATGAGGAAAGTCCTTTAGTCGGGTTGAGTCGGATCGAAGTCCGTTAAAATGGTCCACTTAAGTCTTATTAAGAATTTATAAATAATCAACTCTATTATTGTTTTAGTCATTATTGAAATTTGCAGATACAATAATTAAGTATTGAAGGACGTTAATGATCATGACGTTTGTATACTATGCTACAGAATCAAATTTTTAGTAATTAAAGTTTTCTACAAGTCTCTTCAATATTTATTTTAATTAAAAGAAGACATTTTTATTGAGTCCTGTATATTGCGTTATAACTATTTGGGGTGTTACAGCTCTCACATTCTCTAAGAAATCCACTGTGCCTTTTAGAACTACGTAAGCCTTGATTCCCGACGGGGATACGTAGGAGCAGAATACTACATTCTGTCAGGCTCAATCCACAAATACCTCACATTCACCTACACCAAGGCGACCTCTGGGAGAAGAGGGGACTCATACATTCTCTAAGAAATCTACTCCGCCTTCTAAAACTATGCAAGTCTTGATTCCCGACGGGGATACGTAGGAGCAAAATACTACATTCTGTCGGGCACAATCCACAAATACCTCACCTTCGATTACACCAATGCGACATCTGAGAGAAGAGAAGACTCCTACATTCTCTAAGAAATCCACGTCGACTTCTAGAACTACGTTAGCCTTGATTCCCGAAGGGGATACTATTAGCATAATACTACATTTTGTTAGGCTCAATCCACAAATACCTCACCTTCGCTGACACCAAGGCGAACTCTGGCAGAAGATAAGACTCTCACATTCTCTAAGAAATCCATTCCGCCATCTAGAACTATGTTAACCTCGATTCCCGATGGGGATACGTAGGAGCAGAATACCACATTCTGTTAGGCTCAATCCACAAATCCCTCACCGTCTCCACCTTACAAGGGCCCATTATTTCTACTCGAACGAAACGCATATTATATTACATAAATAATTATTTAATAATTTTCTAAATTATTAAATAAGTTAGGAATTAAATATTATTTATTAGCTAAATATTACTGTGATCTAAGCTTGGATCTAGGTTATCCTTTCTAGCTTTTATTATGACTCAAGTAATGTTAATAACGGAAATAAAATGCAGGATGACTATGTTTGGAGATCCCCAACCCCAAGAGCTGCACATGTTGCAACTGCTGTGGGAATAATGTTAGTTATTCAGGTAGCATGGAGACAATCTCTTTTATTTATCTCAACAATGATTAATGGTTAATTTATTTCCTACATTTTAATGATTAGTTTAATTCATAATTGAACATTGCAGTATAAAACAATGTGGCATTGTTACTGTCGGTTTGTCAACAAAGGACATTCATGTTCTTAATCTTACTTAGCAATGACTACGAATATATAGGTTAGTCTTACAACTAATCTTTTTCGTTTGCTATTTCCCTTGATGTTATTAATGAAATTGATCTAATATATCGAGTTCTTAATGTTATGTAGAGTTGGTGTTTCAGGTCCTGGACCAGGGCCACGTTTCACTAACGTAATGACTATGGAGGGGCAGAGATATCTCATTTCAATTAGAGTTGGATGTTGGCTATGTGTTTAAACTTATTGGGTGTTAATCTTGTGGAGTCCTTGATTTCAGTAAAGCGACTTTTAACTGACATATGTGTCTTTTGTCCTCCAGGACTTTGATTTTAGAGCTTCAAACCTTGATGAATATTATAAGGCCCAACAGAATGATTCCAATTTTAAAGGTACAACCGAACTCAATTCCTATAATGCATTATGTAACATACAACAGGCCCTGCTGTGAATTTTGATATGTCTTCGAATCTAGTTTTTATTATGTATCTGGTATCCTGACCACAACACATTTATAGCCTGGCTTGTAATGAATTGCATATTGGTGTCCTAATTTTGTGAGAGCCTTTTAATTAAATAATATTGTGATCTAAGCTTGGAACTAGGTTATTCTTTTTAGTCTTCATTATGGCTTAAGTAATTCTTATATCGGAAATAAAATCCAGGATAACTCCCTTTGGAGAGTCCCCTGCCCTTAGAGCTGAACATGTCGCAACTACTGTAGGAATGATGCTAGTTATTTAGGTAGCATGGAGATGATCTCTTTTATTTATCTCAACAATAATTATCGGTTAATTTCTTTCCTATATTTCAACGATTAGGGTAATTCATTATTGAACACTGTAAAACAAAGGTGGCATTGGTTGTGCATGTTTGTCACAAAGGACACTCATGTTCGTGATCTTACTTAACAATGACCACGATGGAATATGTTAGACTTGAAACTGATCTTTTAAGTTTGCTTTTCCCGTGGATGTTTCTAATGACATTGACCTAATATATGGGGCTTTGGTCTTACAGGGCTTCGATTCTAGAACCTTAAATCTTGATGGTTGTTATGAGGCTTAATAGAATGTTTGCACTATTAAAGGTACAACTGTATTTAGTTCCTTTTACTCATGATGACTATTATAGCAGACAACAAGCCATGCTATGAATTTTATTTACTCATGGTCCCTTGATTTTATGTTAGCCTTTTTAAATTAAAAATAGAAGGTCCTTTTGCTTCCATCATAAAAGGAGGTAACCTTCAGCCTTATACCACTGCTCCCTCCTTGCACTTTCATTTGAACTATTCTAGATGAGATATTATCAGGTATCAACATTATAATTTCTGTTTCTATATAGTGTACATTTCCTATATCGTAATTTAACCATTGTAGTTGGTATAGAATTCGAAATATTGCATGAAATATTGAGAAAATATAAATTATATTTCTTAATTATAATTATTTAATTATTAGATAAACTATTTTCTAATACATTATTTATTTAATTAACATATTGTTCCCTTCCAATTTGGGTAGACCTAATCTCGGTTGGTTGGTCCATCAGGGAAGTAAGTGGCCCGTTAATCCAGGCATAAATGTTGGATGAATCCCCAGATACCTCACATTTGCCTACACCAAGGCAGCCTATGGGAGAAGAGAAGACTCTCACATTCTCTAAGAAATCCACTCCGCCTTCTAGAACTACGTAAGCCTTGATTCCCGACGGGGATACGTAGGAGCAGAATACTACATTCTTCCAGGCTCAATCCCCATATACCTCACCTTCGCTTGCATCAAGGCGACCTTTGGGAGAAGAGAAGGCTCTCACATTCTTTAAGAAATCCACTCTGCCTTTTAGAACTACGTAAGCCTTGATTCCTGACGGGAATACGTAGGAGTAGAATACTGCATTCTGTCAGGCTCAATCCACAAATAACTCACCTTCGCTTACACCAAGGCGACCTCTGGGAGAAGAGGAGACTCATACATTCTCTAAGAAATCCACTCCACCTTTTAAAACTATGTAAGCCTTGATTCCCGACGGGGATAGGTAGGAGCAGAATACTACATTCTGTCAGGCACAATCCATAAATACCTCACCTTCGCTTACACCAAGGCGACCTCTGGGAGATGAGAAGACTCTTACATTCTCTAAGAAATCCACCCTGACTTCTAGAACTATGTTAGCCTTGATTTCCGACAGGGATACTAGTAGCAGAATACTACATTTTGTTAGGCTCAATCCACAAATACCTCACCTTCGCCGACACCAAGGCGACCTCTGGCAGAAGATAAGACTCTCACATGCCAAGCTGTGAATTTTGATATATCTTCTAATCTAATTTTTATAATGAATTTGGTATCCTGACCACAACACATTTATAGTCTAGCTTGTAATGAATTGCATATTGGTGTCCTAATTTTGTGTCAGCCTTTTAATTGAATAATATTGTGATCTAAGCTTGGTTGTAGGTTATTCTTTTTAGCCTTCATTATGACTTAAGTAATTCTTATATCGTAAATAAAATGTAGGATAACTCCCTTGGAGAGCCCCCTACCCTGCTAGCTGAACATGTTGCAACTGCTGTGGGAACGATGTTAGTTATTTAGGTAGCATGGAGATGGTCTCTTTTATTTATCTCAACAATGATTAATGGTTAATTTCTTTCCTGCATTTCAATGATTAGTTTAATTCATAATTGAACATTGCAGTATAAAACAATGTGGCATTGTTACTGTCGGTTTGTCAACAAAGGACATTCATGTTCTTAATCTTACTTAGCAATGACTACGAAGATATAGGTTAGTCTTACAACTAATATTTTTCGTTTGCTATTTCCCTTGATGTTATTAATGAAATTGATCTAATATATCGAGTTCTTAATGTTATGTAAAGTTGGTGTTTCAGGTCCTGGACCAGGGCCACGTTTCACTAACGTAATGACTATGGAGGGGCAGAGATATCTCATTTCAATTAGAGTTGGATGTTGGATGTTGCACTATAAAACAATGTGTCTCCCACAGCAGTTGCAACCTCCAAGGAAGTTATCCTGCATTTTATTTACGATATAAGAATTACTTAAGTCGTAATGAAGGCTAAAAAGAATAACCTAGTTCCAAGTTTAGATCACAATATTATTCAATTAAAAGGCTGACACAAAATTAGGACACCAATATGCAATTCATTACAAGCTAGATTATAAATGTGTTGTGGTCAGGATACCAAATTGATAATAAAAATTAGATTAGAAGACATATCAAAATTCACAGCATGGCAGGTTGTGTGCCACATCATGCGTTATAGGAACTGAGTTTGGTTGTATCTTTAAAATTAGAATCATTCTGTTGGGCCTTATAATATCCATCAAGATTTGAAGCTCTAAAATCAAAGTCCTGAAAGACCAAAGACTCATATGTCAGTTAAAATTCGCTTTTCTGAAATCAGGGACTCCAAAAGATTAAAACCTAATAAGTTTAAACACATAGCCAACATCCAACTCTAATTGAAATGAGATATCTCTGCCCCTCCATAGTTATTACGTTAGTGAAACGTGGCCCTGGTCCTGGACCTGAAACACCAACTCTACATAACATTAAGAACTCGATATATTAGATCAATTTCATTAATAACATCAAGGGAAATAGCAACCGAAAAAGATTAGTTGTAAGACTAACCTATGTCTTCATAGTCATTGCTAAGTAAGATTAAGAACATGAATGTCCTTTGTTGACAAACCGACAATAACAATGCCACATTGTTTTATACTGCAATGTTCAATTATGAATTAAACTAATCATTAAAATGTAGGAAATAAATTAACCGTTAATCATTGTTGAGATAAATAAGAGATTGTCTCCATGCTACCTGAATAACAAACATCATTCCCACAGTAGTTGCAACATGTGCAGCTTGGGGTTGGGGATCTCCAAACGTAGTCATCCTGCATTTTATTTCCGTTATTAGCATTACTTGAGTCAAAATAAAAGCTAGAAAGGATAACCTAGATCCTAGCTTAGATCACAGTAATATTTAGCTAATAAATAATATTTAATTCCAAATTTATTTAACAATTTAGAAAATTATTAAAATATTATCTATGCAATATAATATGTGTTTCGTCCGAGTAGAAACAATGAGCCCCAGTAAGGCGGAGACGGTGAGGGATTTGTGCATTGAGCCTGACAGAATGTAGTATTCTGCTACTAGTATCCCCGTCGGGAATCAAGGTTAACGTAGTTCTAGAAGTCGGGTGGATTTCTTAGAGAATGTAGGAGTCTTCTCTTCTCCCAGAAGTCGCCTTGATGTAAGCGAATGTGAGGTATTTGTGGATTGTGCCTGACAGAATGTAGTATTCTGCTCCTACGTATCCCCGTTGGGAATCATGGCTTACGTAGTTTTAGAATGCGGAGTGGATTTCTTAGAGAATGTATGAGTCTCCTCTTCTCCCATAGGTCGTCTTGGTGTAAGCAAAGGTGAGATATTTGTGGATTGGCCTGACAGAATGTAGTATTTTGCTCCTACGTATCCCCGTCGGGAATCAAGGCTTACGTAGTTCTAAAAGGCGGAGTGGATTTCTTAGAGAATGTGAGAGTCTTCTCTTCTCCCTGAGGTCGCCTTGGTGTCAGCGAAGGTGAGGTATATGGGGATTGAGCCTGACATAATGTAGTATTCTGCTCCTACGTATCCCCGTCGGGAATCAAGGCTTACGTAGTTCTAGAAGGTGGAGTGGATTTCTTAGAGAATGTGAGAGTCTTCTCTTCTCCCATAGGCCGCCTTGGTGTAGGCAAATGTGAGGTATCTGGGGATTCATCCAACATTTATGCCTGGATTAACGGGCCACTTACTTCCTTGATGGACCAACCAACCGAGATTAGGACTGCCCAAACCGGAAAGGAACAATATGTTAATTAAATAAATAATGTATTAGAAAATAGTTTATCTAATAATTAAATAATTATAATAAAGAAATATAATTTATATTTTCTCAATATTTCATGCAATATTTCGAATTCTATACCAACTACAATGGTTAAATTACGATATAGAAAATGAACACTATATAGAAACAGAAATTAGAATGTTGATACCTGATCATATCTCATCTAGAATAGTTCAAATGAAAGTGCAAGGAGGGAGCAGTGGTATAAGGCTGAAGGTTACCTCCTTTTATGATGGAAGCAAAAGGACCTTCTATTTTTAATTTAAAAAGGCTAATAGTGTAAACATTCTATTATGCCTCATCATCAAGATTTAAGGCTCTAGAATTGAAGTCCTGTAAGACCAAAGCCCCATATATTAGGTCAATGTCATTAGAAACATCCACGGGAAAAGCAAACTTAAAAGATCAGTTGCAAGTCTAACATATTCCATCGGGGTCATTGCTAAGTAAGATCACGAACACGAGTGTCATTTGCTGACAAACAAGCACAACCAATGCCACCTTTGTTTTACATTGCAATGTTCAATAACGAATCACGCTAATCATTGAATGTAGGAAATAAATTAACCAATAATCATTGTTGGGATAAATAAATAACTAACATCGTTCCCACAACAGTTGCGACATGTTCAGCTCTTAGGGTAGGGGGCTCTCCAAAGAGAGTTATCCTGCATTTTATTTCCGATATAAGAATTACTTAAGTCATAATGAAGGCTAAAAATAACAAGCAAGTTCCAAGCTGAGATCACAATATTATTTAATTAAAAGGCTCTCACAAAATTAGGATACCAATATGCAATGCCAGGCTATAAATGTGTTGTGGTCAGGATGCCAGACCAGATACATAATAAAAACTAGATTGGAAGACATATCAAAATTCACAGCATGACCTTTTGTGTGCTACATAATGTGTTATAGGAACTGAGTTCGGTTGTACCTTTAAAATTGGAATCATTCTGTTGGGCCTTATAATATCCATTAAGGTTTGAAGCTCTAAAATCAAAGTCCGGAAGGACAAAAGACACATATGTCAGTTAAAAGTCGCTTTCCTGAAATTAGGGACTCCACAAGATTAACACCCAATAAGTTTAAACACATAGCCAACATCCAACTCTAATTGAAATGAGATATCTCTGCCCCTCCATAGCCATTACGTTAGTGAAACGTGGCCCTGGTCCAGGATCTGAAACACCAACTCTACATAACATTAAGAACTCGCTATATTAGATCAATTTCATTAATAACATCAAGGGAAAAAGCAAGCGAAAAAAGATTAGTTGCAAGACTAACCTATGTCTTCGTAGTCATTGCTAAGTACGATCAAGAACATGGATGTCCTTTGTGGACAAACCGACATTAACAATGACATATTGTTTTATAGTGCAATGTTCTATTATGAATTAAGCTAATCATTGAAATGTAGGAAAGAAATTAACCGTTAATCATTGTTGAGATAAATAAAAGAGACCATCTCCATGCTACCTAAATAACTAACATCGTTCCCATAGCAGTTGCAACATGTTCAGCTAACCGGGCAAGGGGCTCTCCAAGGGAGTTATCCTGCATTTTATTTACGATATAAGAATTACTTAAGTCATAATGAAGGCTAAAAAGAATAACCTAGTTCCAAGCTTAGATCACAATATTATTCAATAAAAGGCTGACACTAAATTAGGACACCAATATGCATTTCATTACAAGCTAGACTATAAATGTGTTGTGGTCAGGATACCAAATTCAGAATAAAAATTAGATTAGAAGACATATCAAAATTCACAGCATGACATGTTGTATGCCACATTATGCGTTACAGGAACGAACTTCGGTTGTATCTTTAAAATTAGAATCATTTTGTTGGGCCTTATAATATCCATCAAGATTTGAAGCTCTAAAATCAAAGTCCTGAAAGACAAAAGACTCATATATCAGTTAAAATTTGCTTTCCTGAAATCAGGGACTCCAAAAGATTAAAACCCATTAAGTTTTAACACATAGCGAACATCCAACTCTAATTGAAATGAGATATCTTTGCCCCTCCATAGCCATTACGATAGTGAAACGTGGCTCTGGTCCAGGACCAGAAACACCAACTCTTCATAACATTAAGAACTCACTATATTAGATCAATTTCATTAATAACATCAAGGGAAATAGTAAACGAAAAAGATTATTTGCAAGACTAACCTGTCTTCGTAGTCATTGCTAAGTAAGATCAAGAACATGAATGTCCTTTGTTGACAAACCGACAGTAACAATGCCACATTGTTTTATAGTGCAATGTTCAATTATGAATTAAACTAATCATTAAAATGTAGGAAATAAATTAACTGTTAATCATTGTTGAGATAAATAAAAGAGATTGGCTCCATGCTACCTGAATAACTAACATCGTTCCCTCAACAGTTGCAACATGTGCAGCTCTTGGGGTTGGGGATCTCCAAACGTAGTCATCCTGCATTTTATTTCCGTTATTAGCATTACTTGAGTCAAAATAAAAGCTAGAAAGGATAACCTAGATCCTAGCTTAGGTCACAGTAATATTTAGCTAATAAATAATATTTAATTCCTAATTTATTTAACAATTTAGAAAATTATTAAATAATTATTTATGTAATATAATATGTGTTTTGTCCGAGTAGAAACAATGAGCCCCTGTAAGGTGGAGACGGTGAGCGATTTGTGGTTTGATCCTGACAGAATGTGATATTCTGCTCATACGTATCCCCGTCGGGAATCGAGGCTAACGTAGTTCTAGAAGGCGGAGTGGATTTCTTAGAGAATGTGAGAGTCTTATTGATGTGATCTAGGATATAGGATCTTTCTTTGATTTCAAGTGCTAAGAATTCAAGATCAAACACAAACTAGAACAATAGAATGAAGCTTCATTCTCAAGTGAGAATCAAGAGAAATAAAATGGGGTAGAAGAGCACAATTATATATGAATTGAAATGACAAGAACAAGAATAAAAGTGCAGAAATTAAAGTGCAGAAAATTAAAGAAAGAAAGTAGAAAATGGAATAGGAAGAAGATGAAGGGGAAGGCGCCACAATTGAATCATCTTTGAGATGAAGATTGAATTGATAAGCCAAGGGAAGATTCACCACTTGAATAAGGATATTCAAGATAAGAGCCAAAGGTTCAACTCATGAACCAAGAAGAGGAGAACTCCCAACTCTCTCTAGAAATCTCAGGTGTGAGAAAACTCAAATGTATTCAAACTTTTTAAAATGATTTACATGAAGCCTATTTATAGGCTCATCCTACTTAAGGTGCAAGCTAGTCTAACTTGAAGTGCAAGCTACTCTTATTTAAGGTGCAAGTAGCTTTGTTTTAGGCCTAATGCCTCCTACTCTTATGCTATGGCCCAATAGGCCCAATTCATAAACTAGTCCTACGTGCTTTTTGAATAAGCACTTTTATTACATGAACTCTACTCAATACAAGGGTCCTAATCCTTACCTTTATTACATGAATTCTACTCTATACAAAGGTCCTAAGCCCTATCCCTAACTAGATATCTTGGACTTTTCTTAGTCTTGACCTTGTTATGGTTCCATGTGAATCTTCAATGCTTGGTCATTTGCTTTACGAATCCATGTCCATATCACTTATCTTCTGCCAGAGGTCGGCTTGGTGTCGGAGAAGGTGAGGTATTTGTGGATTGAGCCTAACAAAATGCAGTATTCTGCTACTAGTATTCCCGTCGGGAATCAAGGCTAACGTAGTTCTAGAAGTTGGCGTGGATTTCTTAGAGAATGTAGGAGTCTTCTCTTCTCCCAGAGGTCGCCTTTGTGTAAGCGAAGGTGAGGTATTTCTGGATTGTGCCTGACAGAATGTAGTATTCTGCTCCTACATATCCCCGTCGGGAGTCAAGGCTAACCTAGTTCTAGAAGTCGGGGTGGATTTCTTAGAGAATGTAGGAGTCTTCTCTTCTCCCAGAGGTCGCCTTAGTGTAAGCGAAGGTGAGTTATTTGTGGATTGTGCCTGACAGAATGTAGTATTCTGCTCCTACGTATCACCGTCGAGAGTCAAGGCTTACGTAGTTTTAGAAGGCGGAGTGGATTTCTTAGAGAATGTATAAGTCTCCTCTTCTCCCAGAGGTCGCCTTGGTGTAAGCGAAGGTGAGGTATTTGTGGATTGAGCCTGACAGAATGTAGTATTCTGCTCCTATGTGACACCCTTCTACCCCGCATGTTAAAAGCCATTTAAATTGAAAACATTTAAAGGAAAACATGCAATTACTGGATAAAATAAACAATTGTCCATGGGTAGAAAAGTCCCACATGAACCGTTTACAACGCGGAAATAAAATAAGTTTTAAACAATAAAAACATAACCAACCAAAATAATATAACCCAACCCCGATGTCACATACAGAGCTGGTATAACCGTTCTGGAATAAAATCCACGGAATTACAACTGAAACTAACAACTACGAAACATAAACTAGCCCTACGATGAGTGGCGGCTCCTCAGAGTCACTCCTCTCCGGGCTGCTCGTCATCCTCTGCAATGTGCCAATCAGGCCAAACACAAACAACAAACATTTATAGGGAGTAAGGGTGTCACATAGGAGCAGAATACTACATTTGGTTGTCTTGGAATGATCATTTTGGTTGAATTCAAAACAATAATAGCGCAAATCACCTTTTAAAACAAAGTAAAACTTGAGTTCAAAAATTGTAACATGACTAAAAGTGAAGAAATGAAAAAAGAAAGTGGATGAGATTGAGATGGTGATGGCGCCACAAACCAAGGAGGTTTGATAAGCCTTGTGAGGTTCGTCACAAGAATCTTGAATTCTTGATAAGAACAAGTTTGGTTCAACCAAGAACCTAGGAGAACACAAGTCTCACTTAATGGATTCAATCCAAATTAACATCAAAGTTATCATTCAACATGAAAATGGTGTTACATATAGGTTCCATGGCTGCCCACTTTTGGCTTGCCTTGTTTTCCTAAGATTCCATAACTCCCACCTAATAACTCAATTAACTCACCCCCCTAAATGGCTCAATTAACTCACACTTTAACTGAGCCACTAAATGGAGAATTATTATTCTCTCTCCCCTCCATTTTGTAGCAGTCACACTTACTTTTCACATTAAAAATGTAACCCCACATAATTAACAAAATACATAAAAGACTAATAAACTCGTGTAAATATTCGTATTCAACTTCCAGCACATTTTTCACCATGATAGAAGCCGAATCAGGTTAAGAGGCTTTAGATATGATTTGTAGATAATTTCCTTAGCTTTCCAACGCACGAAAAAATGCATCAATCGGAGATCCGTAGCTCAAGATACAGCCAAAACAAGTCAGCTGGTTCATCACTAATGAAAATAGGATTTTCATCAAAGTCCTTGAATTTCTTCTTGATCCATGGTCTCCATTGGGCTCATATCATTCTTGTTGAAAAGTTGACTTGCCCCCACTTGACTCATATCAAAGACTAACCTATGTCTTCGTAGTCATTGCTAAGTAAGATCAAGAACATGAATGTCCTTTGTTGACAAACCGACAGTAACAATGCCACATTGTTTCATAATGCAATATTCAATTATGAATTAAACTAATCATTAAAATGTAAGAAATAAATTAACCGTTAATCATTGTTGAGATAAATAAAAGAGATTGTCACCATGCTACATGAATAACTAAAATCATTTCCACAGCAGTTGCAACATGTGCAGCTCTTGGGGTTGGGGATCATTAAAATATGGAAATTAAAACATGAAAACAGTAAAAGCAGATACTGTAGAAATTAAAACAGTTAATGTATAAAACTTAAAGCATAAACCTAGAAAGGTGGTAGAACCGACCAAGATCTGGGAAAATAAAAGAAACCGGAGCGGAGGCAGTGCCTCACCAGGACCGGTGGAGGGAGAAGGGATACTTTTAAACCATAAGTTTATTGATTGAAAAGATTACAAGATTGAAAGATTGAAAACTGAAAGATTGATCCGAAAGAGGAAGGTAGAATATCTGAGGAACTCTTACTCTTGGGTACTCAGAGCTTCTGTCTCTAAAAACTCTCTCTAAAACTTCGGATGTCTAACAACTGAGCCTAACATCCTTTAAATAGAATATTGGAAAATTAGTATTACAATAGTGTCGGTAAAGAAAACCTAAACTATTGCAACTGTTGAGTGTACAGTGCCAATAAATCTGACTGGAAGACTGGTACTGTAACTGTCGGTAAGAATAGTGCCGGTGGCAAAATAGTGCCGGTATTATGACCTAAACTGTAACTGTCTGTAGCCGGTGGCTGACTGGAACTATTCAATCCGGTTGATTGCTGGCTATTGCCGGTTGAGTGACCTGGACTGTTCTGGTGCCGAGTCAACTCAAACAGGTGAGCAACTATTCATCGTCACTCAAATTGATTGTGGTGTCGATCCCATAACAATCATCTTCATTCTGATAGAATGGGTCGGAACATTGACTTAAGTCCTCCTGGTCTTCATCTTCCTCGTCTGATTGGGGAAGCTTTTGTTGGGAAGACTTTGCTGTTTTTGATGGTGAAGCTAACTCTTGCTTTACCATCTTCAGAATAGCCTCCATATTGTTAAGGAAGCTTTCTTTGGACTTGGTTCCAGCTAAGGCTGAAATAATTTGAGACTTTTGATTCAGAAACCCACAGACTTCTGGATTGGCGGCCTTCATCCATTTAGGATTTTGTTGGAACCATATTTTAACATTGTCACTGGTGGCTGCTGCATAGTTGAATTGAGCCCACCATTTGACGTATGTTGATCTTTGCAGAATTGGCAAAATACCAGGATAAAGATCTTGCTTCTGATATTTATACTGCCAACTGAAAACCCATGCAAGGGAAAATTTTGAGAAAAATACTAAGTTGACTGGAAAGGGGCTCTCCTTGGTGTCGAAGTATTTTTCAAAAGTTTGATATCCTTCTAGAAGATCTGGTGGAAGGATTTGTTTGATCGGACAAAAAATTCTCCACCAATGGATAAACCACTGGGGAAATTTGTAATTGACATTCTTCTTGAAATAGATCAATCAAGAATGTTTATTTTGATTGTTTTGGTACCAGAAAACATTGTGCCAACCTGCTTGGTAATCCCAGTAATTAAAACCAATGGGATCAAAAGTTTGAGAAATTTTTTTGAAAACATTCAAGTTCTTTCCAAATTGCTCAGGTGTTAAAACCTTTAAAATCTGGAAAGTTGAATGAGTGTATGTTGATTGATCCTTGGGATCCCGATAATGTTTAATCGAGACTGAATCAGTGTCAATCAATATAAACTCATAAAAATTTCTATTTTTGTTTGATTGTGTTTGCTGGAAATGGGAACCATTTTGAAAGATTTTGGCTGGAACTTTGTTAGGGTTACTATCCCAAAATCCTGGTTCCATTTGCACAACAAATTGGTGTTGATTTTTTGCAACATACTGAGTTGCAAAGGTTTGGGTTTGAGTCTTGTCGGTTGATAATCTTGTATCAGGTTTGACAACATTTAAAGGAGTAGCTGTCTGGGCTAGCTCTTCGATTAGGTTTATGAGAGGGGGTGGAGAACCAGGTTCATTCTCCAATCTATCTCCCCATGTTCCCTTAGGGAGTTTGGTTAGGCCTTGATCTTGAAAGGCTAACAAAGATTGGATTGGAATGCCATAGTCTGATTTAGACTGTTTGGCGGTTTGCTGAGTCGATGACTCTGCTTTGATTGTTGGTTTCTGGGGGGATGACCCTAGTTTGATTGCTTTCTGGGTTAATGACCCAGATTGGGTTGAAGACCCTGATTCTTTGGGAGCAACATGGCGCTGTAGTCCCTAAAGGACTAACTTTCCTTTACCCTTCCCCTTTACAGAGGAAGTCTCCTTTTTCGGCATTTCAGCCGCTCTCGCCAATTTATTTACCCTGCAAATATTCACGAGTAAGGAAGTCAGGGAGAGAGTTTGAAGAACTTTTGATAAATTCAATTTGAAAATCAAAAGCACTTAATATTGCTTGCCATCTGGAAAAAGTTTGTTTTGATGCCAAATTTTTAACATCTTTTTGTAAAATATCTTTTGCAGATTTGCAATCTACTCTAACCAAAAACTTTTGATTAAATAAATCAAATTGAAATTTTGAAATACATAAAACTATTGCCAAAATCTCTTTTTTGACAGTCGAATAATTTTGCTGAGCAGAATTCCAGTGTTTAGAAGTATATGCAATAATATGCTCTTTTTCTGAAATTCTTTGTTTCAATATACCACCATAACCAATGTCAGAAGCATCGGTCTCAACAATTTTGTAGGCAGAAGGGTTTGGAAGATAAAGACATGGAAGATTCTTTATCTGAGATTTGATAATTTGAACAACTTTTGTGTGTTCGTCTGTCCAAGGAGGAGGTTCCTTCTTAAGACGATTGTGGAGAGGTTTGATTATATTACTAAGATTTGGAACAAAATCAGCAACATAATTGAGACATCCTAAAAATCTCTGAAGCTGAGTTTTGTCAATTATTTGATTTGGAAACTTGTCCGCAAACTCAATTGCTCTATTGATTGGAATAATAGTTCCTTGGTAAATATTATGACCAAGAAATCTAATTTTTTTTTTGGAAAAGACTGACTTTGGTTTTAGACACAGCTAAACCATTTCTTTTGATTACTCCTATGAAGATTTTGACATGTTTGAAGTGTTGGTCAATAGATCGAGAAAAGACTAAAACATCATCAATGTAGACGAGTGTAAAGTCTGAGTAAGGATTGAAGATCTCATTCATAATTCTCTGGAATTCTGAAGGAGCATTTTTTAGAACAAAGGACATTACATTCCATTCGTAGTGCCCAAAAGGGACAGTGAACGTTGTTTTGTAACGGTCACTTTCTTTGACTTCTATCTGATAGTAGCCAGATTTCATGTCAAATTTTGAGAATATTTTAGCCAAATTTAAACGGCCAAGCAAATCCTTTTTGTTAGGAATTGGATACCTTATCCATCTAAGGGCTTGGTTTAACGGTTTGTAATTGATAACTAAGCAGGGCATACCTCGCTCAATTTCTGCTTGCTTATTGACATAAAAAGCTGAACATGACCAGGGAGATTTACTTTCCCTAATCAATCCTTTTTCAAAAAATCATTAATTTCCTTTTGGCAATACCTAAGAAGTTCATGATTCATTTGGATTGGTCTGGACTTAGTAGGGATTTGCCTTTCATTGAAATCTTGTTCATAAGGCAAGTCTACAACGTATTTCTTTCTATTCCAAAATGCTGTTGGCAAATCAGAACAGATAGATTTTTTAATCTCATTAGATAGGATCTGGATCCTATTTTTTATGCTAGGTTGTTGCAATTGTAACTCGATATTCTTAAAAGAAATTTCTTCTTTCAAGAAATTGATTTGGTTAATTTTACAATCGAGAAAATTCAAATCTCTAATGATTGTTTTTCTGATAAAAGGGAAAACTATATCTTTTCCCAAATGTTGAGTTGTGATTCCATCATGTGTAATGGAAAGAGGGAAAAGTGATCTTATGAACGGTGTTCCAAGAATCACTTCATTTTTAAGATTTTTGGCTAACAGAAAAGGGGTCAGTCCCTTTCTGGTACATGAGCACGCTCGTGCTCATCAGCCAGCAAGCCCGTGCTTAAAGTCAGAAGCGTGTCTTTGATTCTAAGTTGAGCACGACCGTGCTCAATAGAGAGCACGCCCGTGCTCAATGCATGGACCGCATCTCGCTGACGCTAAGTGGAGCACGACCGTGGTCAATGCTAAGCACGACCGTGCTCAGGTCCGGACGTTATAAACGTAAGCAGAACCCGAGGGTTACGTATAACCCTACTTTTGTGAGTTGCAGCAGCCGTAGTTGCGGCCAGAGCACGTTTCCACACTGCTTCCTCTTCGTTCTTCATTGTTGGGGATTATTGGAAGCAGTTTAGGGAGACTAGTGGTTCTACCTTGGTCTGGAGGTAATGGTTTCCCTTCCCCTTGTGGTTTCCTTCTTTGTTTTGAGTAGGAAACTAATCTGGTTATGTTCTATTGTTTAAGGTTCTTTGGGTTAAGCTGTTTGGGAAGGAACCGGTTGCAGTTAGGAGCATACGTTGGTTGATAGAGCTACCTTCAATCCAAGTATAGGGAGAAGTGGGATTGTTTTCATTTGGCAGTGGGTAGTGTAAGGTAACGGGGTCCCCCATGACCCCGGTGTTATTGTATGTATGTTGTTGTAATGCGGTGTTTAATCTGTGATAATATGTCCTGGTTGTTTTTAGTGTTATATGCTTATGAATATGATGCTATGTTATTATTGACAAAATGATGTTGATTGGTTGATCGTTATTGATGTTGCTGTTATGATGATGTTGATGAAATTGCCTAAGTGATTAATTAGGTTAAAACGTATTCTTTTTAATAAGTTGAATCCCTGATATAATTGGTTAACACTTGGTTTCTGTCTCTTCCCAGAACAGTGCAGTCGTGCATTGAGCACGACCGTGCTGATTAGGGAGCACGACCGTGCTCCCCTTTGAATTCTGGAAAATGGCCGCGCTGTTCAGCACGGCCGTGCAGGTTAAACAGCATGACCGTGCTACTGAGCACGACCGTGCGGAGTGTGAAGCACGACCGTGCTTCACTTAAAAGGGCAGCACGCCCTCATGTGTCCAAGCACGACCGTGCTAGGGTCTAAGCACGACCGTGCTGACCCCTCCTGGACAGTAATGCAATTAAAAGGACTTAAGGGGTTTTAAACCCCATTCCCCAATGATGATAAGTTGAGATAACTAATCAAAGATAAAGATTAGACAACCTGGTTATTAATTATATATAGGATAATTAGATAATCAAATGTTAAGTCGGTATCTGTTGGGTTACCGTACGTTGATAAGTTGAAGTCTTGGGTGCTTATAGACCCAAGCACGATGAGTTGAACCTTGGTGCTTATTGGCCAAGGGAGCCTTGACCCCATGGTTTGGGTCTAAGGTTACGTTAAACGTTGATGTTGAAGTCTTGGGAGCTTCATGACCCAAGCAAGGAGGTGGTTGAGATTGTTTGTTGTTGTGCCATTTGCATAGAGCATTGGAATTGTTGATGAGGGAGGTTCGACAAAGGGAAGATCATCCGAGAGTACGGTGATCTGGCCATCCACGGTAGGTCACCCAAGGTTTGGTGACCGAGGCCCCCCGTGATGAGGCATCCACGGTTTGATGCGTTGGCTATCCATGGGGTTCACTCAAGGTTTGGTGAACTGCCGGTGTTGGTGCTTTTATGGCCAATACGGATATGTAACTCCAAAGTCGTTCATCCTGAGTTAGTTTGGATCCACATGCATAGTTGGAGTAGCGGAGTAGTTGATGCATTGCATAGCATAACATACTTGGTTGTCATGATACTGTTGGATGTTGATGTATGCTTATGTGTATGTTTACCTTACGTACTATTCCCCTGCTGTTCATATGATTACATGAATCTTACTCCCTGTATTGTTTGTGTTTGGCCTGATTGGCATTTGCAGAGGATGACGAGCAGCCCGGAGAGGAGTGACTCGGAGGAGCCGCCACTCATTGTTAGGGCCTGTTTATTGTTTAGTCTGTTTTCGGTTGTATTTCGTGGATTTATTTCCGGAACGGTTATACCAGCTCTGAATTGTGACATCGGGGTTGGGTTATTTATTTGATTAAACTTATTTTTATTTTCCGCGTTGTAAACGAGTTCATGTGGGACTTTTCTACCCATGGACAACTGTTTATTTAATTCAGTTAAATGCATGTTTTTCTTTTTAATTGTTTTATATTTAAATGCCTTATAACATGCGGGGTAGAAGGGTGTCACAGGTCTCAACTTGAAGACCTTGATTTTCTATCAAAGCTTTTGATAGCTTGTAATTGATTCTAAGTTTAGAACCATTGGCTGCACTTAGCTTTTCTGAAGTCTTCTCAAAGTATTTGGTAGGAATTAATCCTTCCTGAATACAATTTGAATCAGCACCTGTATCAAAAAGCGCTTGTAGTATCAAGAACAAATTCTACAATAATAATTTTGATCTTGATATGGAACTTTTGAATTTTTAACTGGTTAACTAAATTCAAGAATGCTTGATCTTCCTCAAGATCTTTATCCTCTTGAACATTAGTAGGATTATTCTGTGCACTATCTTTGATGATACTTGATTCAGGTTTTTCTTCTGAATCAGAATCATCGGTTTGAGCTTCTGCTAACTGAGACAAAATTAACTTATGAACAGATTGTTCCTGTTTGATCTCTTTAACTTCTTGTTTCAAATTCTTAATCTCTTGTTAGAGATCTTGAATTGTCACGGGTTTAGTTTGTTGGGTAGCTTCAAGCCTTTTAAGGATCTGTTTAAAGTCAAAATGATCTTTGACAATAACTTTTCCTTTGTTTTTGAAATCCTTTTACGTTGAGGATTCCATTGAAGACTTAAGCTTATCCAGATATCTGCGTCTTTCAACTGGATCTGAAATTGAATTAATAACCTCAAAAAGGAGATCTTGTTCCTTAGTTAGGACATTAATTTCTGGAGATGAATCAGAACTAAGGCTTCCAATATCATCCTGTTGGATTTGATTGAGATCTTCAGAAAAATCACCATCTGACTCATCTGAAGTATATGATTGAATCAAAAGATTATTCAGTTGTTCCTCAACTGATGGTTCAAGATTTAATTCTTTGATCTTTTTCTTTAGCCTACAGTATTTACTGATATGGCCAGGTTTACCGCAGTTATAACAGATAACCGCTTTCTTAGGAGTCCTATCACCAGGTGTTTGCTTAGGTTTGAACTCTGGTTTAGGTGTGTGAAAACGTTTGTTTTTCTTATACTTAGTATACTTTGTATACTTAGTCTTTTGGGGTTTTCCCTCGTATTTTTTGGAAGGTTTGGATTTATCTTTTGGACAAGGAGCTATACCAAATTGTTCGCAAAAAGACCCTAAGTCTTTCTTCGCGGCTTTAGCTTTTTTGAATTGATCTCTGACTTTGTCTTCTTTACAAAGTCTTGCCCCTATTTTTTGGGTTGTAGCAATGAGTTGTCCATAACTCAATTGCTCATATGGAATATTTCCATCTGGGGATTGGGCTATGAGCTCATCTTTTACAAGATCACCTAAAGATGTTGGGAGACCTGCAATGAACTTTTCTTTCCAGAACTTATTCTGGCAATCTTCTCTAATCTAAACCCTAGTGAGGAAAGTATCTTTATACCACCTAAAACTAGATAAAGATCTACACTTAAGGTTGGATAATAAATCAGCAGATCTATCCTTCCTAGTGGAAGAACTGCCCATAAAGTGATTGCATATAGAGAAGATTAAGTGTTGACAGCATCTGGAATAGTTTGGCCGTCATTATCAAAGATTGGATTTCCTTCTGTGTTAGTTTTGATTGCTGTAAACATTTGTTCTTTCTGTGTATCAGTGAAACAATGATCCCACCAACCTTTTAATTGGCCAGTGAAACCAGCAACCAAAATATTGCAAATGGCTTCTTCAGAGCATTCATTCGCAGTTTGATATGCAGTGGCCATCATGGTCATGTGCTGCATTGTTTGGAGGATTTGATACTCCATTTGGCCATCTATATTCCATTCATAGATGTTGTTAGCATTGAAGCTTTTGAGAGCAAGAAGTTCTTTCTTCAATGAGCAAATCCGGGGGAGTTGCTCTAGGATAATAGAGTTTTGTTGGCTTTTTCCAGGGTTGGGTGTAGACTGGATTCATATTGATCAAAGGTTTATTGATCAAAGGTTTTTCTACAAATTTAGAAGTACTGGCCACAGATTCTGTTTCTGAGCCGTCTTCATTTAGGACATTTATGGTTGGATCTTTGACATGTTCCTTGCCTCTTAATAAAGGTCGTCCTTCTTGAGTGCTAGCTGGAGACTCTGGAACACTTAATTGTTTTATTTTTTCTACTAGTTCATGTTTTTCCCTTTTTATGTCTGGGTAAAGAAGGAGTTGTAAACTTTCCTTGACCTTCTTGTTGACTTTGAAAGGTTTAAACAAGGGTTTTTCTAAGGGAATTTCTTTCTTGGTTCCCGAAGTAGATGCATCAGTGGATACATCTTTTTTGATAATGTGTTCCCCTAACACTTGTAACTATTTGTTTGTATAGTTTGATTGCTCCATAAATTTGTTAATGTCGTGCGCTGAAATATCTTCATCAGCATTTTTATTTTTGAAGGGAGCAGCCATAATTGGTTTGTTGGTATTAGGATCTTTAACACCAGGGAGTTGGAAAGGAGTTATTTGGTGGTAACTCTGTTTTGACTAACTCACCATTTTTCAAATGCCATACTGTAATGACATTAGTGGTTTTGTCAACATCTATCTTTGTTTTCCAAGGATAGTTAATTTGATTTTTGACTGCATAAGCATGGAAACCAGTCAAAAAATAAGACATTTGTCTTAACATTGTTAAGAAATTGATAATATTCCTCTTGAATATTATTCTTGATTATTCCCTTATATTCATGTAAGAACCATTCTCTTTGAGGTTTCCATTCCTCAGAGTAAAAGTCCTTTCGAAGGGATTCCTTATCAATAATGAACTTACAAATCATTATAAGATTCATTAAGAGAGGAAAAAGTTGGAGACTAAATTGATCGCTGATCATCTTCTGTCTGATAAATCGGTCTAGGGATAGTAGATGATGTATCTAATCCCTGAAGGTTAATGCTTGGAATTTGTGATGTGGTTGAGAAAGATTGTCTTGAAGTGACAGTCCTAAAGTCTTCTGATTTAAGACTAGAGGATCTAATAGAGCTAAAAGAATTTCTTCTTTCGAAGATTAATTCAACTTGTCCTGACTGAGTTTGGACAATATTGCTAAAGTTAGATGTTTCCCTTGGTAAAGCAGGTGCTGCTTTATCCATAATCCATCTTTCTGGTAGAGTTACATCTTTCCAGTGGATTATTTTAGGGACAATAACGTTTGCTTTAGTAACATCAGTAAGAAACAATGTTGTCTCTCCCGATGTTCTAGTTTTAAGAACTTTGGAATTACAAGAATTCATAACCTTGTATTGAATCATGTAAAGCAAAGCTGCTGGGATAGATCCAGGCTTCATGTCTAAGCCATTGATCTTAATATTTTAAAACAAAGAGTCTAAAATATTTCTATCCTGTAGACTCAACGTTCTGTTTGGATAACAATTGAAGTAAATAGGACCCTAACTTAGGCCAGTTTCTATAGTGCCTAATAAAGAATCCTGAAACTTGTTATGCCTAATATCTCTTAAGCACATTAAGATTGAAGCATTTAATCCTTCGCAGATTAAAGGTTTAACAGCTACCTGTACACATCCTATGTGCAAGTATCTGTATTTTTGTTTATGATCCTTGATTGTATCCATTGAGAGAAGATGAAATTCCTCACTCTCTGGATTGATAGGAATATTTTTCTCTACCGTTTTGATAACATAATCAGAAGTAGCAAAAAACTTACCTTCTGGTTTGTATAATTCTTTTGTGGGTATCTTTGGGATTACCCAATTATCAATATCTTGATTGATATTTTCAAAGCAGATTTCCTCTTGGAAAATACTACTTGGATTGGTAGGAATATCAGATTCCTGAAGAGATGAAGAAGAAGGTTGGGAAGAGCGGAAAGAAAGCTTTGAAAAAGAACGAGATAACATAATTTTCATTAATCTGATATCATTGCCTTCCTTTGGTTCCATAGTAACAGTAGATATAAATCTAAGCCTTACTTTGCTGAATATTTTTTAATAAAATATTAAAATAACATCTTTACACATATTTACAAAATCATTAGATCTTATTATACTTAACCATAGTTGTACCTTACCTTTTGAAAAAGGATTTACTTAAATAACCAAAAGCTACCTCAAAGTAGACTTACTGCTACTCGCTATTCATACTTTAATTTATCTTGCTTCAAGCATTGGCAAATTAGACTTACTGCCTCTTCATCCACACGAGGTCTTACTGCTACAGCTTTAACAAGACATATCAAAGTATAAACACGGAGGTACTTACCAGTTAAGAGGTACCCAAACCAGTTAAGCATAATAATTTCTTCTGAAAAAACTCTTTTTTTTCTTTTTTTTTTTAACTATTCAGCAAAGCTTATATGTGTTTGTTTTAATTAATATATGTTACCTATAATTGATGTGTTTATGCTAGATTATTAGGAGAATGTTTTAGGATGGGTAAAAAGGGATTAGGGGGTATTTTCTGCTTAAAAATCTCTTCCTGACACATGAGCATGGCCCCCTGCTCATTCAGCACGACCCCTGCTCTTTTAAGCAGACCCCCTGCTCTTTAAGCACAACCCCTGCTTGTATTGAGCGAGGTCGTGCTCATTTGAGCACGACCCCCTGCTCGTTGCCTGACAACACAATAACGTTAATTTTAGAGGGTTACGAGCCGTAACCCTCATTTTGACACTTTTTCGCAATCCTTGTGCAACATAAACCCTCTCATCTCCCTCCTCTTTGAACCTCTTCGAATCTCTTAGTGTTTTCTCTTGCGATTTGAGGGTAAGTCGCGCGTTAGTGTCAATCAAGGTAATCTTGTAAGCCATTTTGTTAATCTAATATGTTCAATTAGTTGTCTAACTAATTCTAGATTACATACAACTAATTGACGTTCTTGACCAAGGCTTGCAGAACCCATCAAGCCATTCAAGGGAGTCAAGTGTAGATTTCACTCAAGTTGACCATAGTTTAGATCGTCACACCATGTATTGGGAGAAGGAATTAGTATGAACATATAGGTTTTGGGGTAGCGTAAGATGAGGGTTAACTCATGACTCTTTTGTATGCTATGTATCTTAATTGATGTTTGACTATTTAATTGCTATTGTCGATATGTGAATGAATATGCTTGTCTACTTGTATAACGTATGTGTAATGTTGATGATGATGATGATTGTATATTGTGATTAAACGTATTGTTGATATTTATGTAAATAATATATTCTGATTATAGGAATATTTGGTAATTAGGATAATCAGATATTGTGAATATCTTGTAATTATGACACTGATTGTATTTTGATTTTTTCATTGCTTATATAATAGGATCTCTGTCGTGTAGTTGAAACACAGAGGTTATGCCAATGTCTCTTGTTTTTCCCTCATCACAACATGGTATCTAGAGCCTAACAAGAGGCAAAACCCTAATTTTTTCTTACCTGGTGGACCTACTGTTCATCAGTGAAAATTTTTCTGCAAAACCGTGTTCTCTTTTCGGTTTTGCACCTTCCTTTGTTGCCGTGTTCTCCTTCCGGCATCCAACCAGTCACATACGTTGCTGTCACCGGTACCATCATTGTTCTCTGTCAGTCCGACGTCAGCCCGCCGCCATCCTCCTTGCGCCGCCGCCGTCCGACAACCTTTCCGGCCGACGACCACACGGTTAGAATCTCCAGCCATCGATCTACACAGCCGTCCAAACCTCGCCACCAACCACCATCGGACGCACCTCCACGCTCCAATCTCCTCTCTGGCGCTCCGTCACAAGCTCCAGCCTTCCAGCCGTGGGTGAGGGAGCTTCCGGTGGTCTTTCCGGCCGCCGTTTAGTGCGCCGTACTCATCCCGGCCTGCTCTACCTGGATCTGGTCTTCTTTTTCTCTTTCGGACTCGTGGTGCATCCCTCCATTACGTCGTTGCTCCGAGGTACTTTGTGGTTTCAGTTTTCAATTTTGTTTATTGATCAATGGCTGCTTCTGGACCCTCAGATACTCCTAAGGACTCCTCCAAGGCTGACCCTCCTGTTTTCACCAATTATGTGAGTGCCCCTCTTGTGGATGTATGCCTTGACAGGTACATATATTTTGATGAATGACAAAAGCAATTTTAAGTCTAAAGGACTTATCTGCAAAAAGCATGAAAAAGGCCAAACGATCAGTCAAGATTAGGCAAAGCAATCAAGAGGGGTAAAAAGGGAATTTTACTATTTGTATTGGTTGTTTTAGAATAATCTGTAAATGGTAAGTAGGGTTTTCAATTTAATATGATCACTCACACACACACATATTTAACATGTGCTTTAAAAGATATATCATATGATTAAATAACTAAAAACATGTGATTAAAACTGACAATTAAAATTGAGCTTAATTGGGCAATCTTTCCTTAATTGTCAAGTTTTTGAATAACCACCTCATACACACCATAATCGATTATGGAAATGCTATAATCGATTATGAGTCGTGGTTAAATGGCTTTAATGAGTGTTAATGAGTAATTATGATATTAAAGCCGTTGATTTCAAATTTGAAATATAATAATCGATTATTGAAACTGGATAATCGATTATGACCTTACTGACTTCCAATGTTCTTCAACTGAAACCCTGTAATCGATTATGTAATCGATTATAGCCTTTTATGAAAGAGTCAGTAACATCATAATCGATCAATGAAATCGATTATCTTCTTTGGTGAAAAAGCAGTGAAGACATAATCGATTATGGTAATCGATTATGACCTTTCTGTCCAGAAGCGCGCTTCATGAAAATACATTAAATAATCGATTATGGATTTTAGATAATCGATTATGCTGCGGCTGAAATGCATTTTAAGAGGCTTGACCTAATTTCACACTGAACCCTAACCTATTCTCTATAAATAGGAAGCTTGGCAGCCTTTGACAAATGCCCCATCTACTACTCTCTTCTGCTCTCTATTGTGCTTAAACTCTGATTACTATTTTATTTTACTCTTGCACTTACACGTGATCATATTATTTTGAGAAACTTATACACCATATAGGTGTTGCTATTTGTGCTTCAAGTTGTATTTCATATCTGCACTTTTGAGTGCTTTCTCATTGTAAAACTTTTACAGTTTACTTTAAGTGAGTGTGATCTCACGAACGTTTTCTTGAGGCTCTTGCACAAGGGATAGTACGTCCTGTGATTTGTGTTAAGAGTTCTCTAATTTGTAAAGGTTCTAGTTCAGCCTGTTTTAAAAACTAGAGTTGATTGAAATCCCTTGGTCGTATTGCCTTGGGGACTGGACGTAGGCCACGTGGGTAGTTGTGTGACCGAACCAGGATACATCACTGTGTCATCTCTTCCCTATCTCTTTATTTATCTCAACGTTTTTATTTTCCATACGCTTTATTTCACAAAGTTTTATTATTAAGTTATTGTTTATCAAAACAAGTTTTTAAACTTAGTTTAATTTGCAAAAAGTTTTCAAAAATCAATTCATACACAATTCACCCCCCTCTTGTGTTTGAGGTCACTTGTCAACAAGTGGCATCAGAGCTTAACTCTTGGATATAAAGGACGAAACCGTCTCAAGAGGAAAGATGACTTCAAACAGTTTTCGTAATGAGGGTAATTCCGTAAACAGACCTCCATCGTTCGATGGTGAGGGGTATGGTTATTGGAAAGAAAGAATGCAAATTTTTTTAGAAGCATCTGATATTGATATTTGGGATGCTGTGGAAAATGGTCCATTTGTCCCCAGGCACGAAGTTAATGGTGCTTCGGTGGATAAACCAAAAACTCTTTGGACCGACGAGGAAAAGAAAAAGGTCCAATACAATTTGAAAGCTAGGAACATCATCACCTCAGCTTTAAGCTACGATGAGTTCTATAGGGTCTCAAATTGCAAGACCGTTAAATAAATGTGGGACAACCTTGAATTGACCCATGAAGGTACTACCGAGGTCAAAAGGGCTAGGATGAACACATTAACCCATGAGTATGAGCTATTTAGGATGAAACAAGGTGAAAGCATACAAGATATGCAAAAACGCTTCACCTATATAATAAATCATCTTAGGGCTCTTGGGAAGGTGTTTAATAATGAAGATTTAATAAATAAAGTTCTTAGATGTTTAAATAGAAGTTGGCAACCCAAAGTAACTGCGATTTCCGAATCATGTGATTTAACATCTATGTCTTTGGCAACTCTATTTGGTAAATTGCAGGAACGTGAACTTGAGTTGAATCGCCTCATAGAAAGTGAGGAAAGTGATAAGAAAAAGAAAGGGCTTGCTCTCAAAGCAAGTATAAGTGAAACAAATGAGGAAGATATTGACTTTGATGAACTTGATGAGCTTGGTGAAGGAGATGAGAATATGAGTCTAATGGTAAGAAAATTTAAGAAATTTATGAGGAACAAAGGGAAAACACAACCAAGCTTCACTCCTCAAAAGAAGGTTGATGGAGAAGGAACCACTTATGTGCCAACGTGCTTCAACTGCAAAAAGAAAGGTCACATAAGGCCCGAGTATCCTCTAAGTCAAAAGAAGAATGACAAATTTGAAAAGAGGCCACAAAAGGACAAAAGAGGAAGGAGAGCATACATTGCTTGGGAAGACAATGACATGGACTCCTCTGATGAATCCGACAACGAGGAGGCAAACCTTTGCCTCATGGCCAATCATGAGGACGACGAGGATGAGGTGTGCTTGAAAGCAAGGAACACTAATTGGTATCTTGATAGCGGATGCTCCAAGCACATGACGGGGGACAAAAACAAATTCTCCTCTCTAACACCCAAAAAGGGTGGATTTGTTTTCTACGGTGACAACAACAAAGGTATAATCTTGGGAATTGGAACGGTTGGTAAGAGTCCAAATCCCATCATTGAAAATGTTTTATATGTTGAAGGTTTAAAACACAATCTTTTGAGTATTAGCCAACTGTGTGATAAGAACTTCAATGTTGTTTTTGATAACTTAAAATGCGCGGTCATAGATTCTAAAAATCAAACCAAGTTAATTGGACAAAGAATTGGAAATATCTATATGGTTTGCTTAGATGACTTACCTTCAAATGATGTATGCTGTCTAATTAGCAAAGAGGATGAAACTTGGCTATGGCATAGGAGGATGGCCCATATTCACATGGACCATCTTAATAAGTTGGTTCGCAAGGACTTAGTAATTGGTTTACCAAAGCTCCATTTTGAAAAAGACAAAATGTGTGATGCTTGTCAAAAAGGAAAACAAGTAAAGGCCTCTTTCAAAACTAAAAATGTTATTTCTACAAACCGGCCTTTACAGCTTTTACATATGGATTTGTTTGGTCCATCTAGAACCATGAGCTTTGGTGGTAATTACTATGCACTTGTAATTGTGGATGACTATTCTCGTTATACATGGACATTATTTATTTCTCATAAAAATGATGCTTTCGGTGCCTTTCGTAAACTTGCCAAGGTTATTCAAAACGAGATGGGATTAAACATTGTAACTATCCGAAGTGATCATGGTGGTGAGTTCCAAAATGAGGCATTTGAGGCCTTTTGTACTGAAAATGGAATCGGGCATAATTTTTCCTCACCAAGGACTCCCCAACAAAATGGGGTGGTGGAAAGGAAAAATAGGCCTCTAGTAGAGCTAGCGAGGACGATGCTCAATGAGACCAACCTTCCTAAGTATTTCTGGGCAGACGCGGTAAGCACCGCATGCTATGTGATGAATAGAGTCCTTATAAGACCTATTATGAAACAAACGCCCTATGAAATTTACAAGGGAAGGAAGCCTAACATCTCCCACTTTCACGTATTCGGATGTAAGTGCTTTGTTTTAAATAATGGTAAAGAAAATCTTGGTAAGTTCGATGCTAAAGCTGATGAAGGTATATTTCTTGGATATTCCAATTCTAGTAAAGCTTTTCGAATATATAATAAAAGAACTATGACCATTGAAGAATCTGTGCATGTGTCCTTTGATGAGACTAACCCTAAAATTGTAGTAGAGGATAGTGTTGATGATGTTGCAGAAATTCTGGGAAACACTTTTCTTGAGGAGAAAAGAACTCAAGAAGAGAACATTATTGATCAACCACCTCCACAAGAAGAAGAGACACCCCTTCCTTATCTTCCAAGAGAATGGAGAACATCAAGACACCATCCTCTTGACAACATAATAGGTGATATATCAAAAGGGGTAACAACTCGAAACTCTCTTAATCAAATATGTCATTACATGGCTTTCGTTTCTCAAATTGAACCTAATAATGTTGATGAAGCCATAGTAGATGAACATTGGACACTTGCCATGCAAGAAGAATTAAACCAATTTGAAAGAAATGATGTTTGGGAATTAGTCCCTAAACCCAAAAACCATTTAGTAATTGGAACTAAGTAGGGTTTTTCGTAACAAGCAAGATGAAAATGGAATAATAACTAGAAACAAAGCTAGACTTGTTGCTAAGGGCTATAACCAACAAGAGGGCATAGACTTTGATGAAACCTATGCTCCCGTAGCTAGACTAGAGGCTATTCGTATGCTTCTTGCTTTTGCTTGCATCATGGATTTTAAACTTTTTCAAATGGATGTCAAAAGCGCCTTCTTGAACGGTTTTATTCAAGGCCTAGCAAAGTGTCCCCAACGGTTGCAATTAAAACATTTGATCCCCACCTTTGGACACTTGTCCGCCATATGATTCTGATCCCCACACTTAAAGCATCTCCTAACTTGGCCTTGACTTTGATTCCTTTGGCCTCCGCTCCCCGTTGCAGTCACATTCGGACGATTCTGTTGCTGATTCTGATTCTGGTTATTCCCTGGTGGTCGGGAATATGGCTTCCTCTGATCCTGCTTCCCCTTCTGATACTGGTTCTTGGATTGAGAAGGTCCTCCAGCATTCTTTCTATTATCTCTTCCCCTCCTCATTTGCTCTATCTTCCTACTCATCTCAACTAGAGCTTGAAAGTTCCTGAGTTGCAGTGGTAACACAGATTCTTTAATATCGAACCTCAGACCAGCTTCAAACCTTTCGCATTTCCAACTCTCATCTGGTTGTGCTTGAAAGAAACGGAAATATTTGGCAAGCGATTCAAACTTCGTCGCATATTCCCCCACAGTCAGATCCCGCTGGTACAACCGCAGAAATTCTTGTTCTTTCTCAATACGAACGCTCTCCGGAAAATACTTGTTCAGAAATGCAGTCTTAAACACATCCCAAGTAATTTCCTGATGATCAGCTTCCATCAGTTGTCGAGCACCTTTCCACCAATACTCTGCCTCGCCTACCAGTAAGAACACCACATAAGAAACCTTGACTCCTTCTGGGGTAAGAATGAGTTCAAAGATCTTCTCTAACTCTTGGATCCATAAATCCGCTTTCTCAGGTTTAGCATCCCCGTGAAATTGTGAGGGATTCTGACGTCGGAATGTAGTCAGACCTCTACCTTCCGCCGCTTGCTGAGTCTGAGCCGCCATAGGAGTTGTCTGCATGGCAATAGCAGCCGCAATGTTGTCCATTGCTTGAGCAGTATAATCCACTCCACCATCATAGTCCTCATCTGCATCACCACGGCCACCAAAGGGACCACCAACACGACCCCTTCCGCGACCGCGTCCACGTCCACGTCCACGTCCACCTTCTGGTTCGAGTTGCATAACTGACCTGCAAAACACATCAGTTAGACCACCACCAGAAAATGAAACGCTTAGTTACCCATGAAGACACATTACTTCTAAGAAGTAATTTCAAACAAATCCTAATCAGAGAACACACAACATCAATACAACAGACCTATTCCCCAAACATTCCCGAAAGACTCGACCAGCTCTGATACCACAAATGCGACACCCTACCTTGGGCCGTCACATAGTAACCCGTTGCGGAAAATAAAATTCAATTATGCCGGTTGCTTTCGGAAAATAACATTTTCTAAAACTTCACTTAATACCAAAAATGGTGATAAATTTTTTTCTTTTTCCTTTACCTGTTAACTTGACAACATCTAACAACATAAGTAACACACCATATATATCTATATGCATCATCAATTTGTACAAGGTATAAACTATATAGGGCCTTTATCAGAACAGGCCATTCTCCAAACTAAGAAAGTAAAGAAAGCATAAGGACACATAGTGAAACGTCTAGGCCATATACAAAAATCATGGCTCTCAGTAGCCAGAAAGATTGACGGAATCACTACCCCAAATATAAGACTACCTGCAACTGGTCACAGACTAATGGTACCCATTGGGAAGACCAGGGTCTATCCCACTCCCTGCCGATGAGTCAGATGATGACACAGCAACACCCTCATCAGGTGAATCGTCATCAACATCCAAAGGAATGTACTCAGGTACATTCTCCACGAACTCCTATGGATCCTCCTCGGGATCAATAATCATCTCCTCTGGGTCCGCGACAATCTCCTCCTGAGCTGGCTCAAGTGCTGCCTCCGCTAAGGGCTGAGCCTCTATTTGTCCATGATCAACCAAATGCTGTGCAAGTAGCCATAAAAGAGGTAGAGATACCTCAACCGTCTCCATAGATCGATACTCCCTCTGGGGTCTCGTCTCGAGTGTGCCCTCTACAGTATGTATATGCCCGGTATAACGAAATAAATGGGCTCCCGGGTGGATCACCCACGCATTTATGTTATCGGCGTCCTCAAAATGAAGGCTCCGAAACCCCGTGTGGGCTAACGGTATGGCTGGATCCATCTAAACTCAGATAATAACAATACCCATACAAGGAAAAGAGCAACAATAAAACATGCAAGGGTGAGAACCAATCATCTGGATTTTAAAACGATAACCACATATACGACTCTCAATTACCGCTTAACATGAATATTAAAAGATAAACAATATATATTTATCACAGGGTTTCATACCCTACAGTCGTAACCGTTTTTAAAACCATGACACTTCAATATCATCAACTAACTTTGAGACTTAATCTCCGGAGTTCCAACCATCAAATAAATGAGCTGATCAGGCTCTAATTGCCAAATAAGGCAGAATCAATGGCAGAGATGGCAAAGTTCAAATAACCATTCCACAGTCCACAACAAAGCAAAGTGGTGACTATAAATAGCACATGGTTTTCTTGGGCATATATCCATCAAGGCACAAGGATGGAAACTGCATGAATACTTGCAATCAAGCATTCAAGTCCTGTGCAAAGGCACGTCTGCCCTGTAATTCATGTAAAACATTTTGGTTCTCCTTGTTTTCTTTGTGTTCAATCTTTGGTTGTCGGAGTTAAAAGTCTCACGACCAAAACAACATTTTAAACTTTTAAGTATAATACCTCTTTCAAACCATAATTGACTCTAAGTCAAAAGTGTGCAAATCACGAAATCTAAACTGATGCACCAGTCGTAGATACGTAGATTTTAGTGCACAAAACCTGAAATACCACTTATAGGACATTTAGTCCACAACTTCAACCTCTTAGAACTCTAGACCCGACGTCTCGGTTGCTAGGTTCATTCAAACTATTTTTGTTTTGTGAAATACCAAAAACCAAAATTTCCTCAACTTATCTAAGTTGACGGAAATAACTCATTGTTTACTGAAAATCCTTTTACGTTGGAAATTCGTTTTGTAAACTTGTCAAAATTCCGTAAAACTCATTTTTATTTAAAAATTGATAATTTGAACTTAAAAACCTCATTTGAGACAAATTCTCAGTATTACTCGCTATTACTTTTTTAAAGACTACTTTCACAAATATTGACGGAATTGTCCGTCGTTTGCCGTTTTAAAACGCATTTAGGCCAAAATAGGACCCTTTGTCGTAAAATAATTTTTCCAACACTGTAATAAAATTATTTTCGAAACTTTTTCACTTAAAACATCATTTTCTAATATTTAGAAATTCCTTAGGTGAATAATTAGCAGTACTAAAATATTTTCACGGTTACGTCCGCTATATAACTCAAAAACGTTCTTTCGCTGTTAAATAATTAAAATAATATTATTTTCCACTTTTTTTCTATTTTTCATCAAATAAATAATCAAGTAATATTATATTACTATTTATTTTGAATTAAACTGATTAATTCATAAAAAAAGCTTTTAACTGCTTTTAACCCGTATTTAATTAAACTCTGACCACTGTCAGGCTTTCCAATCCACAATCCACATCAAATAAATACATCATGTCAATAATATATCAAGTAATAATTAAAGACATGCCATAAAATAAAACAAATAATTAAATGCAGATAATTAAACAATTAACAGCAGATAATTAATAAACGAATAATGCTAACTACGTAAGAATTACATACACCAGATAATTAATACAAACACAACAAGTACACATGGCTATCGGAAAAACCCCTCAGGTAATCCCCTTACCTTAAAGCAAGGTGTCTCTGAAAAACAGTTCGTCGGAAATCCAAACAATGCTGACAACGCGCGTATACAATAACTTAGCTTATCCTTCATTAAACACAACAATCAATTAACAAACAAACAACTTAATCAAACCTAAAATTCTACATGTTGGTTTCGGCCTAGGGCTGTTTTTGAGGTTAACTTTTTCTAAAATTTCTAAACTCTTGGATTAGTGACCTATAATCACTTAAAACCCTAAATCAATGATCATGGCATAAGGATGAAAATTAAATCTTCCAATCCCTCAACAAATAAGTTTTGGTCATGACCATTAAAATGGTTTAGAGACCCTAATTTAACTCAAACAACATAGATCCAATACTTATATAATGCATAAGATTGAATCATGTAAGAAAAATGAACAAAATCACCCCCCCCCCCCCCCCAACCCACCCAACAAAACCCATGGTTCGGCCTCATGGGGTTCATAAGGCTCGAAATTTTTTGCTTGACGCAAGCTTCTAGATCTTGAATATAGAGGTGATAATAGGATTATAGAAATTGGTTTCATCTCATTTGGACTTTCCTATGATTTTCTAAGAATTTTTGAAGTTAGAAACCCTAAGATGCATCATAATGAAAAAGACTTCAAAACAAAAAAGTAATTGAAGAACATGATGCTAATCAAGGGAGATGAGAATGGTATACCTCTTGGATTCAAGAAATGGGCAAGAAATCAACAACTTCCTTCACAAATTAAGCCTAGGTAACTTAAGAACTTTAAGTGAAAAATAACCAAAGTTCAATGGAGGTGATAAAGGATGCATTTTATAGGAGTGGAGATGGCCTCTTGGAGGGCCTTGGGCCGTGGAGAACAAGAAGGAAATGGGTCCACCACACAAATTTTGAGGGCAAAATGGTAATCTCACATTATGGCAAACTTGTAGTTAAAACTAACATACAAGGTAATTTGGTAATTTCCTTCCAAAAATAATCATGATCATGGGGAGTCATCTATATGACTCACCCGTAGTGAGTCATCATGATTAGACAAGTCCTTTATCCGTTAACGGGTCCCGCAAATCCCGTATTCAGCTCCGTTGTTCACCCGATTTAATATAACGCCCGGATATTATATATTATTTCACTTTTTAGTGAAAAATTTCAAAATTCCCAAAGTTGTTGGAAATTAAAAATAAAACCTAACCATTTCGTTCACGAGTCAATATTAGGTCATTTGAGCAGTAAAATCCTTACTGTCAGTAAATCGCAGACCGGGTTTCGTCTTAATTTTTGACCCAAAATTTAATCGTAGCTTTCTACGGTAAAGTATAATATGGATATGATCTTGGTTTGTCCAAAATCATTTTCTAAGTTTAAAAATAAAATTATAAATGTTTCTATTTATTTTACTGATATAAAAACAGTAAATAACGAAAAACCGGGTGTTATAAATACCATATTAGATTTTGGGTCTAACTCAATTCTAAAAGCTAGTTTGTTTGAATAAAGAATACTTTTGTATCATCATTGCAATTATTTCTGGTATGAGATATTAATATTCCTGATATTTATTTAGGACTATTGTCAATTTTACCTTCTTCTTTTTTTTTGACTGGAAATAAACAATATCATTGAACAGAGGCACAATCCTTACAAATGATTTCCTGAATCTGGGCTGGGGCATTCCCCACCCATGATCTTGAGCCTAGTTGCTTTGCTACTCTAACCATACCATGAGCTGCCATATTCAATTGTCTTTTTACATGAGAAATAGAGCTATTATCCAACTATTGTAACAGCTCTATACAGTCTTGGATAATTGGATCAATATCTGCCAACACAAGGTTTTGATTTATGCACTTAACTACCACCTCTGCATCCGATTCTATGGTGTAGTTTGATAGACCCTGCTCCTTTGCTATTTGGAGAGTCCATCGAATTGCTAGAGCCTCAGCTAGAACTGGGGAACTCTCCTGCTCCATCCTGTTGCAGGCTGCAAACAGAACCTCACCATTGTGGTTTCTAATCACCATTCCAAAACCTGTGCACCCATTAGAGAAACAACCGGCATCAACATTGATTTTTAAGGAATTGGCATTTGGGGGGGACCAAAACTGATTGAGGACAATAGGGGCTGATTCTCTCATACTTGAGGTGGATTGGCTAAATTCCATAACAAAATCCAATGCCTCAGTAGCCACCACAATAGGGTCAAAAGTCTTGTTTTCAAAAACAAGTTTGTTCCTAGCACTCTAAATCTTCCAAAGCGTAGTGCAGAAAATTTGGCCTGCCCATTGATCCTTACCTGTAAGCCAGTCTTGCAGCCAAGAATTTAAATTTATGCAGTTTGGTACATGTATGCTCAGTTGGGATGAAAACCAAACCAGTTGGGCTAGTTGGCAATGCATAAAAAGGTGCTCAGTTCGTTCCACGGCCAAATTACAAAGAGGACAAAGAAGTTCTACCTTGACACCTTTTCTTCCCAAATTGAACCGTGTAGGCAAAGTGTTTTTAGCAAGCCTCCATAGGAAATTCTTTAGCTTGTTTGGTAGAGGAGCATGCCAAATTGCTTTCCATAGCAGCCTATCTGGTGCACTTGAAGGTCCAGGTTGCTGGTTGACACGATCCTCGCACAAAATATGGTAAGCAGTCTTCACCGAGTACATTCCATCCTTCTCCCAATGCCAAATCAAAATATCTTCAGGGAGTCTCTGTGATATGGGAATGTTAAGAATCTGTTGAGCCTCATACCTGTTGAAACAGGAAGAGACCAAGTCTCTCCTCCATTGCTATGTATCCTGATCAATAAGCTCACTGACTGTGGCATTTGAGTCCAGATCTGCTACTTGACTCCTCACCTTGAAATCGGATTGAGCTGGAAGCCAGCTATCATGCCATATCCTAACCTTCCTCCCATTGCCAATCACCCATCTAGCACCTTTCCTAATGATTTCCCGGGCACTAATCATGCTTCTCCAAGCATAGCTCAGCTGAAAACCAACTCTAGCTTCCATGAAGGAGGATCTCGGGTGGTATCTGCACTTGAAGACTCTTGCCATAAGGGAATTTTCATCTTTAACAAGCCTCCAACATTGCTTTCCCAAGAGAGCTCTATTGAAGTCGCTGAAGCCCCGAAATCCCATACCACCTTCCTTTTTTGATCTAGAAAGTTTTTCCCAACTCAGCCAATGTATCTTCCTACTCTCATCATTTGATCCCCACCAAAACTTAGCTAACATTTTCTCAATCTCATTGCAGCATCCTTCAGGCAGCTTGTAGCAACTCATGATGTAACTAGGAATGGCTTGGGCCACCACTTTGATGAGCACTTCCTTTCCCACCCTAGATAAACACTTCTCCTTCCACCCTTTCACCTTTTTCCATACACGGTCCTGGACAAAAGAGAAGATATCCTTCTTTGACCTTCCAAAGATAACAGGAAGGCCTAGATACCTTGAATGAGACTCCACAGCCTTTACTCCCATCATGTTGCAGATCCTTTCTCTATCTTCTTCTTACACATTTCGACTAAAGGAAGCCTCAGATTTGTCCATGTTGACCACTTGTCCGGAAGCCTTTTGATAGGTTGACAACACTTTGAGGATTTCCTCTCCTTCCTTCTGATTAGCTCTAACAAACAGGAGGCTGTCGTCTGCAAATTGAAGGTGGGAAATTTGCGGGGCACCCCTTGCCACTTTAATCCCATGAATTGCTTTCTCCTTAACTGCTCTATGCAACAAACCAGACAAAACATCAGCACATAAAATAAAAATATAAGGAGATAGAGGGTCACCTTGTCTTAATCCTCTTTCCGGAAGGAAACTTCTACTTGGTTGGCCATTGATGAGAATTTGATAAGAAACCGAAGATATGCATCTCATAATGGTTCCAATCAATGAATCCGGAAAGCCCATGGCCGAGAGAACTCCTTGAACAAAGGACCATTCAATTCTATCATATGCCTTGGACATATCCAACTTCAGGGCCATCATGCCTTTCTTGCCTTTCTTCTTCTTTTTCAACCAATGAAAACATTCCATAGCAATCAATGCATTGTCTGTGATCAGCCTGCCTTGAACAAAAGCACTTTGCTCCAAATCAATGATGTCTGGAAGAATAGTCTTGATCCTATTTGCAATGACCTTTGTGGCGATCTTCATGACTACATTGCATAGGCTAATTGGTCGATACTCCTTGGGAGAGGTGGGATTTTTGCCTTTCAGGATTAAAACAATGAAAGTTTTATTTATAGGTCCAGGATTCCAATTTTCATTCAGAATTTCCAGCACCAATAAAGAAATATCCCTTCCCACAATGTGCCAGTATTTTTGAAAAAATAAAGCCGGGAGCCCATCCGGACCAGGGGCCTTAAGGGGGTGCATTTGGAAGACTGCCTCCTTGACCTCTTCTGCCGTGAAAGGTCTTGCACACCAGGATTTATGATCATCAGATAATTTCCCCCGAACCACCTCACAAGTACTATCTATCTCCCTGAGTTCAGAGGTAGAAAATAAATCAGCAAAGTAACTTACTAGCACGTTTTCAACTTTCTCCTCTCCAAAACACCAATGACCAGCAGCGTCTTTTATCTTAATCTCATTAGCTTGCTTCCTTTGGCTAGCTTTTCTGTGAAAAAACTTTGTATTCTTGTCTCCCTCTTTCAACCAAACTGCCCTACTGCGCTGTCTCCATATGATCTCTTCTGTTGAGAGCAAATCAGCATGTTTTCTCTCTAACTCCTTGTACTTCCTGATGTCCTCGGGTGAGTCAGACCACAATTTTGTATCTTTAAGCTTCGCTTCAACCTGAATAATTTCTTTCTTGATGGAACCCCTCCTATACTCTTCAAATTCCTTGTCCAAAACCTTGAGGCCTTCCAGTTTTTCAGTACATTGGAGATGTGCTCGTGTCCACACTTTCCTCACCATGTCTTCACATCTCTCATCCTTTGCCCAGCACTCCTCAAACCTAAATAGATGCTGTCTTCTCTTGCAATTGCTTAGAGATCGAACTTCCAAATTCACCAAGACAGCCGCATGATCAGATCCAAAGCGAGGTAGATGATTTACTTTGATGGGTGAGAATCTGGAAAGAAAATCCTCTGTCCCCATTGCTCTATCCAGACGACATTGTATGTTGTCCTCCCTTTGTCTACCATTTGACCATGTAAAGGGATATCCCTCAAAACCAAAATCCATGAGCTTACATTCCTCCACAACCTCCCGCCCTACCATAAGTTGAGAGTGACTGCGTGGGATGCCGCCTTTCTTGTCTGCTGAATTTAGGATGTCATTAAAATCACCCAAACAAATCCATCTCCCCTCAGTTACAGAGGATAAAGACTTGATGAGTTGCCATGTCCTCTTCTTATTGCTTTCTTCTGGAAAACCATAAATCCCGAAGACAAAGAATTGTTCCCCCGAAACATCATCCACCCAAGATCCCAAAATATGATTCACAGAGTAGGAAATGATCGAGATTGGAAGCTGGTCTCTCCACATCAAGACCAGCCCCCCAGATCTGTCCTTCCCATTGCCATTGCACTCCACAATTAAGCATGATTGGAATCCGCAACGATTCTTAATCTTTGCCATTTCTCCATTTTTCAACCTGGTTTCCATAATGAAAATCAAGTGGGGATTTTCCAATCTAATGAGCCTAGACAAGGCTCGAACTGCACGGGGATTCCCCAAACCCCTGCAGTTCCAACTCAAGAGTTTCATTTGTCTAGGCAGTGCTGGCCATCCAGCACCGCCTCTTTAGCTAGAAAACTGGTATGCTCTGCATTTGGATGCCTTTTCCTACCTCCCCCCATAATTTCTTCAATATTGCCTTCAGAAATTTCAACCTCCATTAGCTGTCTCTTGCCAAGTTCCACTTTCAGTTTAGTCTGGCTTTTGCTTGGTTTGTTCCCCTGTATATTCTGCCTGAGCCATTTACTAGCCTTCTTTCCATTTCCACTAGTCTTCTTACTATCCTCTATCTCAGTCTTTGTTAAAACAACTATGCCCAATGTTTCAGCCACCTTCTCAATTTCTTTACATGTGGAGTCCTTCATTCCCATAGTACCTTTTTCCACCATCGTCTCTGTTGGTTTCCTAGCAATTTGTTGCTCCACCTCTGCTTCACCTTCTTTGCTTATTGTGGCCACTGTTTTGCTGCTGCTGGTACTTGCAAAGAGGTTCTTACTGCAAGTTCCCGAACTGCTCTCCCTATGTGCTTCATTCGTCAGTCTAGGTAATGGGGAAGCCCTCAGCCAAGGGCCAAAAGGAAGATCTTTCTCCTCAATGCTGTCATAACTTTCCTCATCTTCAGCTTCATTCTCCTCACAGTCCTTGATTTGGTGGCCAATTTTCCCACAGGCAAAACAAAAGGTAGGTAGCCTTTCATATTTAAAGAAAACTTTAAGGTTCTTTCCTTGGTACCTAATGACTGTACCTCTTTTTAAGGGTTTCCTGAGATCTACGGTTACCTTAATCCTCAGGAACTTACCCATTCGGGCCCCTTCTCTCAAATCCACTTCTTCAAAAACACCAATGATGTCTCCTATTCTCTTCGCCATTGAGTCCGTTCTAAGCTTTAGGGGTAGATCATATACCCTTGCCCAGAAAGACACTGTGTGCATTTCCAGATCCGAAGGTTGTTCCTCACCTGAGACGCGCTTCAAAATAAGCAAGTTTCGATCAAAACTCCAAGGTCCATTTTTGAGGATATTCTCGGCGTCTTTTCTTGTGGCAAACCTGAAGAGGTACAGATTTTTGTTGAGATCTTGGACTTCTACCGGATTCTTCAGCCTCCATGATTGGATAATAGTTTGCTTGAAAGCTTTGACATTGTAGGGACTGTCTGACCATAATCTTCCAGCTAGAGTTCTTCGAAAGATTTCATCTTCATAAGTATCTGAGTCTTCCACCGTAATTCCCACCTCCTCCTCTTCCGTTAAATCAACTGCTTTCCATTTCTCCATAGCCATAGCGTAGGGATATGGCCTTATGCTGTAAGGCAGTAACCTAGATTAACCAGGGAAAAGATCCTAGAATAGGATGGAGAGAACCAGGACGACCTGGGGTAGGAAGCCTCTACAGAGTTCTAGGGAAACCCTAAGTCACTCGAGAGGGAAAGTTCACCTTGAAAATGCAATTTTTTATTGTCAATTTTACCTTGATCATGCCGCCAGTGAGCATACTTGCGGACAACATAGGGGTATGACTGATATTCCTCAATTATTTGTTATTCGTTACCTGCGGAATAGTAGTAATGTTGATACGAGGACACAGGAAACGAAAAAGTGGAAACCATCACTGGCCCAAGATCTAGTCAATGAATACGATCCGGCAGGCCAGTTTGTAGCTAGGTACAAGGGTGCACAAATGATATTTCACAGATTGGCCCTTCTAGCCATAAAATAAAATTTTCGCATTACTCTGTATGATGCTGGCTTTTTTATCTAAGTACTGTAATTTGACTGCACAATTACAAAACTAGTATGATTTTAAAAATATTTATGTAAGTAGTGTAAGTCGTAGTTGGAAGTTACGAAATGTAAATGAAAGTTGTATATAACACATACGATTTACATTTTTTATAATTTTTTCCAGCAAGTCGTATTGCTCAACTACGACTCAAGAATTTTTTTTAACTAATCGTATGGGTTACATACGACTTCAACATTATATAATTTTTTAAACAAATTTATGAAACATGTCATAATTCATACGACCACGTCTCTTTTTTGTTAAGTACACAATAGAAATATATATATAAAATAAAAAAATGAAGTTTTTTTTATGGAATGAAATATAAATTTAAATAACTACAGCATGAAATATAAAATTAAATAACTATAATAGAATTATAAAAAAAATGATAATTTTGGTCCCTTATCTTTATTTTAAGTTTCAATTTGGTCATCTTTTTTTTTTGTTTCATTTTGGTCCCTTATCTTTTATTTTAGGTTTCAATGTAGTCCTTTCTGTTTAAATTGTGGTACGTAGAGGACAAAGTTGATATAAATTTTACAAAATAAGGGATCATTTCGGGGGAAAAAAATAAAAGAGGGATCATTTCGGAACAAAAAAAAAGGATCACATTGGTTTAACTTTTGGAAAAAACTTTTTTTTTGAAATGGTCCCTCTTTTTGCAAAAGTTAAACCAATGTGGTCTTTTTTTTTTCGGAAATGGTCCATCTTTTATTTATTTTTTTCCGAAATGGTCCCTTATTTTGCAAAATTTATATTAACTTGGTCCTCTACGTACCACAATTTAAACGGAAATGACTACATTGAAACCTAAAATAAAAGATAAGGGATCAAAATAAAAAATAAAAAAAAAGATGACCAAATTAAAACCTAAAATAAAGATAAGGAACAAAAAATATCATTTATTTTTTATAATTCTATTATAGTTATTTAATTTTATATTTCATGCTATAGTGTATTTTATTTAATTTCAGATTTCATGATGTAGTTATTTAAATTTATATTTCATTCCATAAAAAAACTTCATTTTTTAATTTTATATTTCTATTGTGTACTTTAAAAAAAAAAAAAAAAGATACGTGGTTATCTTTTTTGACGAAAGAGACGTGGTTATCACTGAATAAGTTATGACATGTTTCATAAAAAAATTTTACAAAAAATTATATAACGTTGAAGTCGTATGTCACTCATACGAAGTCGTAGGTATCCAATACAACTTGTGTGAAAAATTATAAAAAAAAATGGAAATCGTATGTACTATATACGACTTTCATTCATATTTCGTAACTATCAACTACGACTTACACTACTTACGTAAATATTTTTAAAACCACACTAGTCCCGTAATTGTGCAATCAAATTGCACTACTTAAGTAAAAAAGCCGTATGATGCTTGCATTGTCTGCCCCGAGTAGTTTTACATTTCTTTTACAACTAATGTACAATGATGTTGATGTGATGCACAGTTCTCTTATGATATTCTCTAATTTTTTTCTTATCTGATAACCGAATGGATTGCAAGTATAATAGCAGATGGTGACTTGACTCAGGAGATTTGCCATTCTTTATAAGTCTTTTTTAACTTATAAGTTTTGTTGGTAAGCCTCAGAGGATATTTGGTTCTGTTTTATGGTGTTTTGCAAATGTGCCTTGTGACTTCAAATATGACATTTATTTATGTGATCAAAATTTCATGAATGCTACTCAGGTTGATGTTTAAAAATGAGCTAGGTGTTGATGTGATTAATTCTGTATAGTTTCCTTATTAAGCATATTGTGTCATCTTTGCAGACACTACGAACTCCTAAACTTGTTCCGGATGACACAGAACCTATATGGTCTAGAACTGCTCAAAATATTCCTTTGAAAAATCTGAAGCAGGGTATTCTTGGTGCTTTTAGTAGACACACTGTTTACCTTGAGGATCCAAGAATTGGTCCTGCTTTGCTTCTGGGAGCATTAATTTCTTTGGGTACCATATGGCTACGAAGGAGCCAACAAGTTCAGCTGCTAAATCTCAACCAAGTCAACCAAGTTCCGAGGTAACTTTTGGCTGAATGTGATTATCTTGCATCTTTTCTAAAGAATCTTCCGACTCAGTTATTCTTCATAAATTATAAGACTAGGAGATGATCAACATAAAAATCCACACCAACAGAGTAACCAAATTTTTGGGAAAAAAACATGGGGATATTTTTGGGGAAAGTATCCCGTACCTTGTTTTCAATTAACCACATGGATTTTAGAATTCAGCTAAGAAACCCTTGTACTTTTTAAGATTTGTATTTGTATACGGATCATCCCATCCACCAGCCAAAGTTGTATACATGTGACAATCTCATTTATCCGTATGATTTTAAAGAAAAACTATGACTTTTTCTTCTCTTTTTAGTTTAAATTTTATGTTTGAATAATAGAATACCAAATAATTAAAAAGGACGTTAATTTAAATTTAAAAAAGATATTTTGTTAGAACATTTTAAAATGTGCGAGGACTGATGAGATATTGCTACGAGTATTAACGAGCAGGTGCAAGTTCTGTGATGAGCAATTTAGGTTTAGCTGGTGGATAGGAGAGTCCGTTTATAGTCTTTGAAAAGTTTGAAGTGTCTCTTATCTCAATTCTGAAATCCTAAGTGACTACTTCAAGATGGGGTTAAAGTTGGAGTGTCTCCTCATTTTCTGTGTAATCTTTATTCAATCATATCAGTAATCAAGTCCAACCATTGGTTTAGCTAATGAAGTAAATTGTAAGAACAGAAATTACAAAATTATGCGACCTATTTGGAAATGTCGATTACTTGATTATACAAGAAACCTCCTTCCAATGAATTTTATGGTGGATACAAGTAATATTTTGGTTTACATGGAATGTGATGTGATAAATTCAAAGGTTAACCATCTCAGCCTTTCACTCTGACAGGTGCCTCTTAAGGATGAAAGGAAACAGAGATCAAGAGATCGGGTCCGCAGGCAGTCAAATGAAAATTCGCCCCCTTCTATCACAGATTTGGAACCATCAGATGCTTACCAGATGCCACTATCAGATTCTGAATCAGAGTAGTTTCTATTGGGTTTCTCCTTGAAGGAAGGAGCTTTTCAAGACATAATGTTTCATGGTCTGAAGACTGAAGGAGATGCTCTTGAATTGTGTTCTTGGTTGGAGCCTTTATAATACGATACAAGACTGCTACCATATCAACAGAAGATTAGGACTATACTAGGAGGCTCGTACTCCTGATGTGCAATTTATTTTATTTTATTTGTATAAAAATGAGATCGAGTTCACTGTTACAAGCATGAATTTTGGAGAATTAAATGTTTCAGTTAGGACATCTATTCATGTGTGTCAATTTGTTAAGCTTGATGTGACAGAGGCAGCACTGCACTAATAAGAGCATATTTATCCCAACACCCCATGTTTTTACTTTTTTGGGTTCTTAAATGAGTTCCATCTTTACGCATCACTCTTTTTTACTTTTTATAATTTAAGCACAACATTTCTCCAACCCAGCAACTTAAAAAAATTCCTAAATTAGCTCCATCAATGGACATGCATCCTTACATTTTCATTAATAATTTATCACATCATAAATATTTGACTTATTAAATAATAAAATTATAAAAGTTAAGAAATAATTCTTAATAAATTTTTTATTAAATAAAAATTCGAAAATTAGATTTACAAAATTTGTACTAAAAATTAAAAAGTAGGATGAATTTACATTAATTATATTGTGTCCAAAACGTTCTCAAATATGTTTCACAAGGTTCGCTTGAAGTTGGTGATGATTATGCCTGTCACGTACAAGTGTTCACATTTGTAGGTATACTGAAAGTGGAGGATTTGGGAAATTTGGATTGGTGGGAGGTTGATTTTTGGGTTAAATATGTTTTTAGTCCCCCATTTTTTACAAAAGTTTGGTTTCAGTCCCCGGTTTGGAAAATGTAATTTTAGTCCCCCGTTTTTTAAAATATATCAGAAATGGTCCCTACACCACATTTTCATTTGAAAAACAGGGGACTTTTTTTTTTTTTTACAAGACTAGGAGTGCAAAGGCATCACAATAGAGAGGGACATCCCAAGTAGGTTAGCACCTCCAACTCTATCTATCATTTGCAGCACCCCAAAATTTATTAAATAAATAATTAAACATAAAGAATACAAAACCATGGGAGGACATAAACCAAACCCATGGAAATCAAAGAATCAAGTAAACCTATAGCTGGGAAGACCTAATCTATCATGATTGACTAAAAATATTGGTGTAGGGACCATTTTTGACACATTTTAAAAAACAGGGGACTAAAAAAGTATGTTTTCCAAATGAGAGACTAAAACCGAATTTTTGTAAAAAATAAGGGACTAAAAACATATTTAACACTTATTTTTTATTATATTTTTTATATGAGGAGGGATCAAATTACACTCCAAAATGTTTACACCTCTTACACTAAATCTTAATCATTGAGATTAAGTCAATCGTATGGCTCTGATTCCTTCCTATAAAATCACGTGATTTCTGTTGACTAAACTTTTTTTTTTTTGCTTGACTTGTTTTTCCTTCTCTACCATCTCTTACGTCTGTCCCCATCCTGAGAATCATTGTTGGACAACATTTTGCAGGGAATTAACTTATATGTAGAATAAAAACTCATTCAACATTTGTATTTTGTATAGTGGACCAATAAAAAAGAATTGGTAATTTGTTTTTGTTAAACCAACCTTGTATTAGTAATTGATTGGACTCTTCGTATTGGGTTCTCACTATTCAAATTTAATATTTGTTGAACTGACTATATGTTGAATGAATGGTGCACCATGATTCTTTCATTCTTTCGGTTTTGTCCTATCCATCACAAATCACAAATAATAAACACAGAGAACGGAAAGGTTCGCAAGTGGGAAAAAGAATTCCAGAGATAGATAAATCGGCGAAATGAAGGAAGAAAGGGGATCACGTGATTTATTTAAGTGACTAAGTTAGAGCCATACGATTGACTTAATCTCAATGGTTGAGATTAAGTGTTTAGGGCTTTGTTGTTCGTGTCTCCGTCCTTCTATGTCTCTCCTATGTATTTCGTTTCAGTCCCTGCTTTTTTGTGTCTCTTTTCTGTATCAATTGGTGTCTGGGCTTGTTCATGTCCCCATCCTTGCACAATGCTATGGGTGCCTGCTTCACTGTCTGTCTCTTTTCATTGATTGTCATGGCTAAAGGTTGAAGAGGGTTCTATTGTGAGTGGAACACGGTTGCAGAGAGAACAGGAAAGTTGTAACTGAGGAAAAAAATACGAGGGAAAGAGAAACCGGAGAAAAGAAGGGATCTGAGGGTCACGTGATATGATTAAGTAAGCAATTCAGAGCCATCAGATTTTAATTATAGCAAGGGCTGAGATTTAGTGTAAGAAGTGTAAACTTTATGGGGTGTAAGTAGATCCCTCCGTGTTTTCCAAATGAGAGACTAAAACCGAATTTTTGTCAAAAATAAGGGACTAAAAACATATTTAACACTTATTTTTTATTATATTTTTTATATAAGCATATGTTAGTGTGTTAATGTTAGTATTTTTGTTAGTATGTATGGTTTGAACCCTCAACCTCCTTATCACTCCATTCCTTCTTAATTATGACTCCCTATTTGGTGGGAGATTGATAATTTTGCATGAAATTTAAAAAGGAATTGATATTGACTTGGTTTGGATCCATTGTGTGAAGACAAATAAAATTGGAAGTTGAGGATTTAAGAGTATGCGAGTAAAAAAAAAAAATTTGATTGAGATAGAACTTTGAGAGAATATATGAGTAAAAAAAGAGGAAGAAATTTTGAGAATATATGAGAAAGAACTTTGATAGGTTTGGTTGTGTAAAAAATTGGATGTTGATCACACTTATATAGAGGCTATTTGGTATTGTAAAATGTTAAAAAATATATTCCCACACCAACGGCTAGTGCCCTCCACAATGGATCTTTTTGTTTATTATTAAAAATATTGAAATTTGTTTCAAAAGTCCAGTACTCCAATCCTGTCCTTTTTTTGTTTAAAAAAAATTGCAGCTGGTCCACTCAATGAGATAAGCACAGGTTCTTCTACAAAACAACCCAACTTCTTAAACACCCATTGAAAAATTGTCTCCAACAATATGTGCAATTAAGCACTGGTCCCTATGTAGCAAGATCTCATCTTTATGTTGTCGTTTGAGATGGCTTAAAGAGAACGTCTTCCTGAATTAGAGGCCAGGTAGTATTCCTGCAAAACTATGGGAGAGGATATAATTGTGTGACAACGTAGCAATAGAAATAACAACATTCATTATAGCTCATATGCGAAATCCCTAAAAATTAGCAACCGAAAATATATTATTCAATAGATGAAGTCATCCAAGCTTGGTGGTCTTTTAATGACCATTCTGGGTTTGTCTTCCTCAGCAGAAACATCATCCATTGCCTTGTCTTCTTTTGGGCCAAAGTTCATTGGTCCAGAGTGTTATCATTCCTTATCCCTTAGGAAAACACCTTGTCCTCGAGGTGTTAAGAAGTCTTCATGTGTCTCAATCCTCCAATGTTGTATCTTCAAGTTGCATGTAACATCCTAAAATTTCAATATAATTTTAATATAATCTTATTGTTAGTATAAGTATATATTAGAATTGTTTAATAATTACAAAAGAATACAAATTTGGATAATATATATTTTGATAAAAAATAAAATAAAATAAAAAATTGGATAAGAAAGAAAATAAAAATAATAAATATATGAAACTAAAAGCAAAGAGGGCGACCTGGTTAGGAGGGGAGAACCTATATTGTGTGCTCTTCAGGTTCCCCGACGAAGATTAGTCACTACTAACGATGGTAGCTCGTACCTATGCCATGATTACAAAAAAAAAAAAAAAAGCAAAGAGGGCGGGAGCCACGTTATAGCTTTCATTTGTAACATTGGCTCTTGGCCAAATGCAACTCCTAGAGTTGCTGCGAGAATTCATGTGAACTCTTAAGGAAAAAAAAAGTTAACAAAAAAATAATAATAATAAAAGAAAGCTATCTCTTGTAACAAGGCTATTATGTACAACGGTTGGGCTATAACAACTAAATATAAGATATGGCCCACGCGAGAAGTGGTTTTTAAGGGCCTTGCTACCTACACTTCCCATATTTGGCATTCATCCCCATTCTGAATCCGGTATTTAAATTTCGGATTCAGAAAATGCATCCACCCCCCACACACCTTCCGGCGTTTAAATGCTAGATTCAGAAACTATGTTTCCGGCATCTAATTGTCGGACACCTTCAGGCATTTAAATGTTGGATTCAGAAACTCTGAATCCGGCATCTAATTGCCGGAAACACCTTTTTTCAAATTTTAAGAATTTCCCGGCAATTAAATGCCGGAAACATAGTTTCTGAATCCAGCATTTAAATGGCGGGAGACGTGTAGGGGTGTATGCCAAATTGTAGGGGTGTAGGTAGCAAGGCCCGGTTTTTAAATAAAGATAAAAACTAATGGAGCTTGGTGTTTTAGAATAGATAAAACCTATCTGAGAGTGTACTTGCGCTACAGAACCAAAAGAAGAAAAATACAAAGGGGAGAGAAGAGTAGCAGCTCTACTTGGCATAGATCTAAGAGCATTAGTGGAGAGAAGAATAATTATTTGTAGAACAATAGCTTGTCTTAAATAATTTTTAGAGTTTTTTGGAGGTCTACGAGAAGTAAGTAAACACCCTTTTCTTAACCTCCATGATATAAATTTTAAAAGGTTTGAATATGAAATTAATAGGTAATTATTTAGGGTTTTGTCCTTAAAATGAAATTGATGTTTTATTGGTGATTAATTATTATGAGATTGAATATTTACATATTGGGTGATATGATTATTATTTTTATTTAGTATGTCTTTTTGTGATATGTGATGCCTTAGTATTGTCAGGGATGTGTCTAGACATTTTGGGGCCTAAGATAGACCTATTAAAGAAACTTAAAGAAAAAAATAACTTTTATTTTATTAATTTCAATTTATTGTTATTAACAAAATCACATGCACAACTGATTTTTCTCTAACGGTACCAACATTTAATCTTCTTAAACGAAAGAAACAAACAATTTCAATTGCAATCAATTTTTACTTTCCCAAAATTTCATTTCTGCACACTCATAAGTATTGAGACTGTCCCGTTAAAAAATACGTATTAAGATTGTTGGATCATATAATTATAGCACTTGCTGGCAGCTTGGGCAAGAAAGTCATGTTGTTACTTGATGCTTAAATAAAATATCTCCTACATACATATTGTTATTGTTGGACTTTATCATGTTTTGATGTACGTGGGGCCTAAGGCTGGTGCCTTAGTGGCCTTGAGGCACACACGACCTTGAGTGTTGTTTTGATATCAACTTGATGAATATTGATACATGTGACATGATGTTATGTATTGAGGTTACTTTGAAATGACCATATGGTAATATGCGTATGTTTGGTTATCTCCGTTGGGGAGAGATGATTGTTTAAGATACCTCCTTCGTAGAGATGGCAAAAGGTCTAACTCATATTGATGACAGATTGGCCTAATGCGAGGCGATGACAAAATGCCTCTTACATGGAGAATGTGACACCCTCTATCCCGCATACTTTAAATATAAAATAAATCATATTAAATAGATAATAAAATAATTTAAAACAAAAGGTAGCAAGTACCCCATGCTCCAAAATATAACCAAATAAATATAACTAACAACTGCGGAAAAAAAAACATAAAATAAAACATGAAACATAACCCAAAACCCCAATGTCACATATCAGAGCTGGTAATCAATTCGAAATTACATCGAAAAAACAAACAAAATGAAAAGTCCTAACTACGAGTAAACGATCTCCTTGGAATCACCCCTCAACATGCTGCTCACCATCCTCTCCATAAACTAAGGTACATGCAAGAAACAGCAACGACAAATAGGGAGTAAGAAATCATTCATATAAACATAAACAGTAATGGAATATGAGTTAAGATGTTCACACAACATATGCCATCACAACATAGCAGCATTTAACATATCATATTACGTCACATCCTATCAATTAACATATGCTATGCAATGCAGTGTTACTTCACTATTCCATATGCATGTGGATCCATAACTAACTTAGGAAGACGACTTTGGAGTTACATATCCATATTGGACAACAAGCACCAACGCCGACAGTCCACCAAACCATGGGTGAACCCCTTGAATAGCCGATGCACCTTACTCTCGGATGCATCACCACGGAGGGCCACGGCCTACCTAACTCTCCGATAGATCACCGCTGACGACCAGTTTGCCATACTCTTAGGCAAACTCGCTTGTCATCGTAACTTCCCCCAACTAATAACTTCATGCATGGATGCATGTATGCTAACACACAATTAACCACACCTCCATTAACACCATTAATTATGGTTTAACAACTTTGACCAATAACCATCAAAGTCAACTTTGACCAATAAGCATCAAAGTTTAACAGCATCAACGTGCAATAACATCATCATTATCGTCTTAACCATTATCCACATCTTTATCATTAATTTCCTTTATTAAGGTTTATAGCATTATTTGTATATTGGACTATCACTCTTGTTTTTATCTCTGTTACTGTCTCACCTATTTATTCTAGGGAGTCCCACAAGTTCTCCTAAAGCACTCGAGATCATCCCTAAATGTCCTTTACTATTTCATTGGGCGTTAACCTCACCCCTCTATGCTATCTTCATGTCTTATGAACATTAACAACTGAGTTTTAATCTTAGGTTCAATACTAACATCCCTATGTCCTTAATTACCATGTTTTAACAACAACACGTATTTAATTAGCATGTTTTAACAACAACAGCAACACACCATATTATGACATTACAGCAATAACACGTGTTGTGATGAGAGAAAAACAAGAGACATTGGCATAACCCGTGTGTTTCAACTACATGACGGAGATCCTATTATATAAGCAATGAACAAATCAAAATACAATCAGTGTCATAATTACAAGATATTCACAATATCTTATTATCCAAAATTATCCTAATTACCAAATATTCCTATAATCAGAATATATTATTTACATAAATATCAACACTCCCCCTCAAGCTGGAGCATATAAATCATATGCACCAAGCTTGTTACATATATAATTTATTCGAGGACCTCTCAAAGACTTAGTGAAGACATCTGCCAGTTGATCATTTGAATTGACAAAGTTAGTGGTGATGTCCCCAGATAAGATCTTTTCTCTGATGAAGTGGCAATCTATCTCAATGTGCTTTGTCCTCTCATGAAATACCGGATTTGAGGCAATGTGTAGCGCAGCTTGGTTATCACAAATGAGTGTCATCTGTGTAACATCCCCAAATCGTAGTTCTTGAAGTAATTGTTTGAGCCAGATGAGTTCACAAGTAGCTGATGCCATGGCCCGATACTTAGCTTCAGCACTTGACCTTGCAACAACAATCTGTTTCTTACTCTTCCAAGATATTAGACTATTCCCAATGGGTACACAAAATCCAGAAGTGGATCTTCTATCAGTTGGAGAGCCTGCCCAATCAGCATCTGAATATCCAACGATATGAGTGTGAACCTTATCTTCATAGATGAGCCCTTTACCTGGGGCCCCTTTGATATATTTGAGAATACGGATCAAAGCATCCCAATGACCTTCGCAAGGTGAATTTAGGAACTGACTTACCAAACTTACTGCAAAAGAAATATCTGGACGAGTGACTGTGAGGTAGTTCAGTTTCCCAACCAGTCTTCTATACTTTCCCGTATCTGAAAGTGGCTCCCCCTGGTTTGGTAGAAGTTTAATATTTGGATCCATAGGAGTATCAACTGGTTTTGCATTAAGCAGTCCTGTTTCCTCAAGAATGTCCATCGCATACTTTCTCTGAGAAATAACAATGCCATCATTTGATTGTGCCACCTCTATGCCCAAGAAGTATCGGAGTTTTCCAAGATCTTTTGTCTGGAAATGGTGACAAAGATGTTGTTTTACCTGTGATATGCCATGGTGGTCACTCCCTGTAATGACAATGTCGTCGACATATACAATCAAGTAGACACATCCTCGAGCTGAATGACGATAGAAAACTGAGTGATCTGCCTCACTCTGTTTCACCCCAAACTCCTGAACAACAGTGCTAAATCTGCCAAACCAAGCTCGAGGTGATTGCTTGAGGCCATTCAAAGACTTGCGGAGACGACAAACAAGACCAGAAGACTCCCCCTGAGCAACAAATCCGGAGGTTGCTCCATATATACCTCTTCAGTGAGATCACCATGGAGAAAAGCATTTTTGATATCCAGCTGATACAGAGGCCTATGCCGAATAGCAGCCATGGATAGAAACAAACGAACAGATGCCATTTTAGCAACTGTTGAGAATGTGTCTCCATAATCCAAGCCAAAAATCTGAGTATAGCCTTTCGCCACCAAGCGAGCTTTAAGACGATCTATCTGGCCATCCGGACCCACTTTAATAGTAAATATCCACCTGCAACCTACAACAGACTTTCCAGATGGAAGAGGAACAAGGTCCCAAGTACCACTGCTCTGAAGTGTACTCATTTCATTGACCATAGCTTGTCTCCACCCAGAATGAGATAATGCGTCACCTACAGTCTTAGGAATAGACACAGAAGACAAAGAAGAAAGGCAAGCAAAATGTGGTGTTGAAAGGCGGTGAAAACTTAAAGTAACATAGTGAGGAGAAGGATTACGGGTGGAGCGTATACCTTTCCGGAGGGCTATGGGAAGTTCTGGCTCAGGAGGCAAGGCCGGACCAGGCGAAGGAGCTGGCGTCGGAGGAGAGTCAGCAATGGCAATACCAGTATCATCCGGGGGAACGTGCTCAACTTGTGGAGGTGGCGGTTGGCGACGCTGATATACCTGTAAGGGACGAGTATGAGCAACCGGGACAGGTACAGGGATAGTAGGGGAGGTAGGGACTGTGGATGGATTATATGAGATAGGGACTGGAGGAAGAGGAAAGACATCCTTGACAGACTCGAGGGATGTAGGTGGCCCGAAATAAGGAACATACTCGAAGAAAGTGACATCAGCCGATACAAGATAACGGCATAGAGTAGGAGAATAACACCGGTAACCCTTTTGTGACCGAGGATAACCAAGGAAGACACACTTTAGTGAACGAGCAGAGAGCTTGTCAATACCTGGTTGTAGGTTATGAGCAAAGCATGTAGACCCAAAGACACGAGGTGTTAATGGATGGAGGGATTGATGAGGGAACAAAACAGAGTGAGGTACTTGGTTATCAAGGACGGAGGAAGGCATCCTATTAATGAGATAGCATGCAGTGAGAACAACATCACCCCAAAAACGGAATGGAACATTGCCATGTAGTAAGAGGGTGCGAGTTGTTTCAATAAGATGTCTATTTTTGAGTTCAGCAACCCCATTTTGTTGAGGGGTCTAAGCACAAGAAGTCTAATGAAGAATACCCTGAGAAGCCATAAATGATTGAAATGGTTGAGAGAGGTATTCTCTAGCATTATCACTACGCAGGGTACGAATAGGAATGCCAAATTGATTTTTAATTTCATAATAAAATTGTTGAAATATAGAAAATAACTCAGACCGATTTTCCATTAAAAATAACCAAGTACAACGCGAGAAATCATCAATAAAAGTAACAAAATATTTCGACCCTAACGTGGACACAGTCCGACTAGGACCCCAAACATCAGAATGCACTAAAGAAAAAGGAGACTTAGCGCTGTTAACAATACGACTAGGAAACGAACTACGAGTATGTTTCCTAAGTTGACACAACTCACAAGACAAAGAAGTAAGCTTAGACAGGCTCGACACTAGCTGTTGGAGCTTAGCAAGGTTGGGATGTCCCAATTGAGCATGAGTGAGAAGAGGGGAATCCTTGACAGCACAAACCCGAGAAGGGGGTGACAGCTGGTACAAGCCATTGAACTCACATCCGGCGCCAATCATCCGTCCCGAACTCCGGTCCTGCAGGAAAACAGAATCTTTAATGAACGAAATGGTACAATCAAGGGAACGGGTTAAGGGACTAATAGAAAGCAAATTAAATGGGGAGACCGGGACATAAAGCACATTATTAACCGAGAGGGAAGGGAATGGATGGACAGTGCCAACCCCTTGGGAATGTGTTTTAGAACCCTTAGCCAATGTAACCGTGGGTAAATAACTAGACGTAAAAAGGGTGGAAAAAAGATATTTATTACCAGAGATATGATCGGTGGCACCAGAATCCAGAACCCAAGGACCTAGGGACGACTGAGAGAGACAAGCAAAGGAATTACCAGTGTGTGTAACAGAGGCAGTGGACCCAGTGGCCTGACGGTCTTCAAACCATTTAAGAAACTCGGCGTAGGTAACAGGCGATGCAGTAGATTGAGGAGATGGCTCAGATGGGGCTGGTGGATCAACCTGGGCAACATTAGCAGTGCGAGGAGGACGACCATGTAAAGTCCAACATTTATCAATAGTGTGGCCTAAGCGGTGATAGTGATCGTATTTCGGGCGTTTACCCCGACCACGACCACGACCACTACCCTGAGACACAAGAGCAGAAGCATCAACTGCAGCAGGAGGTAACTCATGGCTAGGAGCATCAGGGAGCATAGAGGTAGCTGATGTCTTGGACGGGACCCGAAGCAAAGCAGACCAAGCCGTGTTCAGAGATGGGACATTAGGAGAACCCAAAATCTGATCACGGGTGGTGGAGTACTCTGGAGGCAAACCGTATAGGACCAACAACATGAAGAAGCTACTACGCTGCTCAAGTTCCTTAGCTGGAGTGTCGGCCGGTGGCAAAAGTTCATTGAAATCATATAAAGCACCATGAACCTTTCCCAAATAAGCAGAAATATGACCATCAATCTTGCGAGGAGCAATGATATTCATGAGATTCTGGCAGACACCATAGAGGCGTTGTGTATCATTGATGTAAAGAACCTTGGCTTGCTCCCAAACGGACTCGCAAGTGAGATGGGCACGAAAAATCTGCTTCAAAGAAGAGTGAATAGTGGACTTGATAATGCTACACAACTGAGCATCAATCTTATTCCACCGTGGGCGGTCAGCTTCAACAATGTCAGTAGCCTTCTTGGTCAGGTGTTCAACATATTCTTGTCCATTCAGCCAGAGTTTGATATCAGAGGCCCATGTGTCATAGTTGCTTCCATCCAATTTGTCAGTGCAAAGAGGTGTTGACAAGTGACCTCAAACACAAGAGGGGGTGAATTGTGTGTGAATTGATTTTTGAAAACTTTTTGCAAATTAAACTAAGTTTAAAACTTGTTTTGATAAACAATAACTTAATAATAAAACTTTGTGAAATAAAGCGTATGGAAAATAAAAACGTTGCGATAAATAAAGAGATAGGGAAGAAGATGACACTGTGATGTATCCTGGTTCGGCCACACAACTACCCACGTGGCCTACGTCCAGTCCTCAAGGCAATACGACCAAGGGATTTCAATCAACTCTAGTTTTTAAAACAGGCTGAACTAGAACCTTTACAAATTAGAGAACTCTTAACACAAATCACAGGACGTACTATCCCTTGTGCAAGAGCCTCAAGAAAACGTTCGTGAGATCACACTCACTTAAAGTAAACTGTAAAAGTTTTACAATGAGAAAGCACTCAAAAGTGCAGATATGAAATACAACTTGAAGCACAAATAGCAACACCTATATGGTGTATAACTTTCTCAAAATAATATGATCACGTGTAAGTGCAAGAGTAAAATAAAATAGTAATCAGAGTTTAAGCACAATAGAGAGTAGAAGAGAGTAGTAGATGGGGCATTTGTCAAAGGCTGCCAAGCTTCCTATTTATAGAGAATAGGTTAGGGTTCAGTGTGAAATTAGGTCAAGCCTTTTAAAATGCATTTCAGCCGCAGCATAATCGATTATCTAAAATCCATAATCGATTATTTAATGTATTTTCATGAAGCGCGCGTCTGGACAGAAAGGTCATAATCGATTACCATAATCGATTATGTCTTCACTGCTTTTTCACCAAAGAAGATAATCGATTTCATTGATCGATTATGATGTTATTGACTCTTTCATAAAAGGCTATAATCGATTACATAATCGATTACAGGGTTTCAGTTGAAGAACATTGGAAGTCAGTAAGGTCATAATCGATTATCCAGTTTCAATAATCGATTATTATATTTCAAATTTGAAATCAACGGCTTTAATATCATAATTACTCATTAACACTCATTAAAGCCATTTAACCACGACTCATAATCGATTATAGCATTTCCATAATCGATTATGGCGCGTATCAGGTGGTTATTCAAAAACTTGACAATTAAGGAAAGATTGCCCAATTAAGCTCAATTTTAATTGTCAGTTTTAATCACATGTTTTTAATTATTTAATCATATGATATATCTTTTAAAGCACATGTTAAATATGTGTGTGTGTGAGTGATCATATTAAATTGAAAACCCTACTTACCATTTACAGATTATTCTAAAACAACCAATACAAATAGTAAAATTCCCTTTTTACCCCTCTTGATTGCTTTGCCTAATCTTGACTGATCGTTTGGCCTTTTTCACGCTTTTTGAAGATAAGTCCTTTAGACTTAAAATTGCTTTTGTCATTCATCAAAATATATGTACTTGTCAAGGCATACATCCACAAACTCCCCCTTTTTGATGATGACAAACATCTCAGGAGGGAATTTCTAAAATATAGAGTTAGAGCAATGAGTATACATATCTGAGTTTAAAACGTTTGCTCAACTCCCCCTCACTTCATGCAATATTTTGAAATTCTCAAAATTCTCCCACTTAAGCATGCACTCAAATATCTCTCCCCCTTTTGGCATTATCAAAAAGCGGGAAAAGCAAGTAAATATTACATGGCATACATCCACCAAGATTTAAACATTTCAAGCATGAGATATATTTAGCCATGGCATGCATATAAATAGTAAACCACACATCATAGTCATAGATAAGTAGAGAGTGTGCATACGGAAGCTAAAGTGCCAGGAATATACAGTCATCCAAAAAAAATACAGTAGTGAAATGTATAAAATATAAAATAGTACTATATATAGTACTCATCACCACCATCTCCTCCATCATCATTACCACCATCATCATCATCATCATCAGTGCCATCATCAGTGCTGCTGCTGCTGTCCAAGTCAACCTGAGGCTGTGGGGTTCCACGGAGTGGAGTGGCCTCAGATGCAGTGACTCTACGCTCCAGGGATTTAACTTCCAATGAGAGCTCATGAATAGCCGTAGAGTTTGCTCGGATCTCAGAGGTGTTCACCCGAACCTCAGCTAGAATACTCTCAAGTAAAGCCATCATTTCTGGTGAGACTGTAGCAGGAGGTGCCTGTGAAGATGATGCTCCACCGGTGTTGGTTTGCTTGGCTGGACGCCATTTCCATCCTTTGGGTTTGTATTCCCAATCATCAACATAAAATTCAATGCCCATCTAATTGATAGTGCCCTCCTTCATCATAGCATGAAACTTCTTGTAGTCCAACTTAACCTCTCCAGTGAGGTTAACCCTAACATGCTTAAGGATCCGAGTCACTAGATGACCATAGGGCAAGTCAGGACCATCCCTATTGTCATACATATGCTGCATGACTAATCCAGCCCAGTTCACTTTCTTTTTCTTTTCCAGCAGCCACAGAATAACAACATCCATTCTTAATAATTGAGAAAAATTATGGCGTCTAGGAAATAAAAGCCTAGCTACCACATAGTGCAACAACCTACTTTGCACTTTCATCTGACCAGCAGTTATTTCTTTATCTATTACATCAGAAGGCTCAGTTAGGACATCCCTGATCGCTCGAATTCTAGCAAACTCATTTACCAAGGGTTCCGCAGCAGGACCCTCGGCAGTGGCATAGGTGCCTTCAGAAGGCAAGCCAACTACTCTTCCAAACGCCTCATCATTGAGACGAATGGGTTTCCCACAGACTTCAGACATTAAAACTCCATCAACTAGCCTAAGGTTGCAGTAAAATACCTTAGTCAAGTCTGGGTAGATGTCCTCTGATTGAGACAGAAAGTCAGTGATTTTTGCATGGTCCAGATACTCCAAAAATTTGAAGTTGCTTTTTCTCATCCATTCAATGTCCAGAAAACGGGGTTTCTGAATCTCTTTCCCAATGTAGGTGCTCATGTAGGTTGCCAACTGATCCCCATTGGTGACCCATTTATCCACTTGTTCTTGTGTAAGTGGACCCGGATTGATCGCTGCTGTTCTTTGGCGTTTTGGAGGCATGATGATGATAGGAGTGTAGTAGGGATGAAGGGTTTGAAAAAGATGAGTGATGCAGTAGGAAAAACCAGAGAAAAGAGATAGTGGGGGCGCAGAAACAGTGATAAAGTAAGCACAAATGACGTTAGGGTTCAGATTTACCTTATAAACTCGCGCCATAATCGATTATGTTACCCTCATAATCGATTATTTTGATGACGTGGCAGCTCCTGATTGGCTGGATCCTGCCCGTGTGGTTTTGGCGCCAACCCTTCAGCTTCAAATAATCGATTAGGTAATCGATTAATTTCTGGGTTCTTCATCAGAAAATCGATTATTGATGCACATTGAAGAACACTAATCGATTATGTAATCGATTAGTATGTTTCTGGATTTCTGAAATGTAGTGCTAATCGATTGTGCTAATCGATTATCATCTTCCTGTCCACGCTGCCCAAAGAGACAGTGGATGCATAATCGATTACAATAATCGATTATGACTTCTCTGTTTTGTGGACTGAAACTTTCATTTTGGCATAATCGATTATGATAATCGATTATGCTCTTTCTGCCTGCACACTTAATAAACATATTAGCAAATAACAAGGTGTGTTATGCAGAAATGCATGACTGATTTAAAATTCCTAATTCAGTTCTTATGAAAAAGAAGCTTTCTTTTGATAGGGGTTTTGTAAAAATATCTGCAAGTTGTTTGGTTGTTTCAACAAATTCAATCATGCAATCCCCTTTTTGAACATGATCCCTAATAAAGTGGTGTCTAATTTCAATGTGTTTAGTCCTTGAGTGATACACAGGATTTTTAGTGAGGTTTATGGCACTTGTGTTGTCACATTTTATGGGAACAGTGTTGAGATTAATTCCATAATCATTTAACTGTTGCTTCATCCAAATGATTTGTGCGTAACAACTACCCGCCGCAACGTATTCCGCTTCGGCGGTGGATAAAGCCACACTTGCTTGCTTCTTGCTATGCCAAGAAACTAAAGCATTTCCTAGTAAGTGGCAAGTTCCACTAGTGCTTTTTCGGTCTAATTTGCAGCCCGCAAAATCAGAGTCCGAATATCCAATTAGGGTACAATCTGCCCCTTTAGGGTACCATAAACCCATGTTTTGTGTGCCAATGAGATATCTCATGATGCGTTTTACCGTGGCGAGATGTGATTCTTTTGGGTTCGATTGAAAACGTGCACACATGCAAACACTAAACATGATATCAGGGAGACTAGCAGTAAGATAAAGAAGAGAACCTATCATACCTCTATACTTACTTATGTCGATGGATTTACCATTTTCATCCTTGTCAAGGTAACAGGATGTGCTCATGGGAGTTGATAGTTCTTTTGAATTGTCCATCCCAAACTTCTTAAGAAGCTCTTTGCAGTACTTTGACTGATTGATGAATATTCCTTCCTTTGATTGCTTAATTTGCAACCCAAGAAAATAGTTGAGCTCCCCCATCATTAACATTTCAAATTCACTTTGCATAATTTTTGAAAAATCCTTGCACAAAGCTTCGTTAGTTGCACCAAAAATTATGTCGTCCACATATATTTGCACAAGTAAAATGTCATGCTTTTTATTTTTGATAAAAAGTGTGGTGTCAACTTTTCCTCTTTGAAAACCATTTTCAAGTGAGAATTTGCTTAGGCATTCATACCAAGCCCTAGGGGCTTGCTTTAGACCATATAAAGCCTTTTTCAGCTTGAAAACATGGTTTGAAAATTCATAATTTGTAAAACCCGGAGGTTGATCCACATAAACCTCATCTCGTAGAAGGTGACTGCGATATTGACGGTAATCTCTTAATTGTACTTTACGATTCGGATGCGACGCATTCATTTATTTCGATGGATTGTGTGAAACTATTGAAATTGCCTGTTTCTTCGTTATCATATGATCTTATTGTTTCAACTCCAACTGCTAAGCCAGTTACTGTCAATACTGTATGCTTGAACTGTCCTATTATTATTCAGGATAGACATTTTCTTGTTGATCTGATCTGTTTGCCTTTAATACAGTTAGATGTAATTTTAGGCATGGATTGGTTATCTTCTAACCATATCCTGATAGACTGTGCCCATAAAACCTTAATTTTCCCTAAGGATGAGATTTCTGGATTTTTGTCTGCTAATCAAGTAAAAGCTTCTTTGAAAGAGGGAGCTCAAGGATACATGTTATTGTTTTCCTTAGACATTAAGAAGGAGTAAGACTTACAGTCCATACCTGTCGTCAATGAGTTTCTTGAAGTTTTTCCTGAAGATGTACCTGGACTACCGCCTGTTCGGGACATAGAGTTCGCGATTGATCTGGTACCGGGCACTGGACCGATATCCATGGCACCATAACGTATGTCGCCATTAGAGCTAGAGGACTTCAAGGAGAAATTGGTGGAACTGATGAGGAAGGAGTTTATTAGACCCAGTGTGTCTCCGTGGGGAGCTCCAGTTTTATTGGTACGGAAGAAAGACAGGACTTCTCGTTTATGTGTGGATTTCCGTCAGCTGAACAAAGTGACGATCAAGAACAAGTATCCGCTTCCGAGGATAGATGACTTAATGGATCAGTTGCGTGGAGCGGCAGTCTTCTCAAAGATCTATGATCTGGTTATCATTAGATTCGTGTGAAAGAAGAGGATATTCCGAAGACAGCGTTTCGAACACGCTATGGGCATTATGAGTATCTTGTGATGCCGTTTGGAGTGACGAATGCTCCTACTATATTCATGGATTACATGAATAGGATTTTTCGTCCTTATCTAGATCGGTTTGTCGTTGTCTTTATAGACGACATTCTAATTTATTCTCCTAGTGAAGAAAAACATGTTGAACATCTCAGTGTGGTTCTTCAAATTTTAAAGGAGAAACAGTTATACACAAAACCTAAAAATGTGAATTTTGGCTATACCAAGTTCAATTTTTAGGTCACGTTATAACTAATGAAGGCATCGTGGTGGATCCGTCAAAAGTTGAAGCTGTTTTACAATGGGAAAGACCAACGACGGTAACAGAAATCCGTAGTTTCGTGGGTTTACCTGGATACTATAGGAGATTAATTGAGGGATTTTCCAAAATAGTAGGACCTCTTACCCAATTAACTCGGAAGGACCAAGTGTTTATATGGACCAAAGCGTGTGAAGAAAGTTTTCAGGAATTGAAGAGAAGGTTGACTACCTCACCAGTGTTAGTATTACCTGATCCTAAGGAACCTTTCGAAGTATACTGTGATGCTTCACATCAACGGTTGGGGTGCGTATTAATGCAAAACCGGAAAGTCGTAGCTTATGCTTCAAGGCAGTTAAAGACTCATGAGAGGAATTACCCTACGCATGACTTGGAGTTAGCAGCGGTGGTTTTTGCTTTGAAGATCTGGAGACATTATTTGTATGGATCGATGTTTAATGTTTCCAGTGATCATAAAAGTTTGAAGTACCTTTTTGATCAAAAAGAGCTCAACATGCGGCAAAGACGCTGGTTGGAATTTTTGAAGGATTATGATTTTCAACTACAGTATCATCCTGGGAAAGCAAATATAGTAGCGGATGTCTCGAGTAGAAAGTCTATGCATGCATCTGCAATGATGGTTAAGGAACAAGAATTGTTAGAAGAATTCCGAGATATGAGGTTAATAGTTAAAACGTCACCAGGGAAGCTTTATTTGGGTATGATTACTATTTCCAACCAATTGATGGAACAAATACGAGAGAAACAAGTGAGTGATCAATATCTACAAGGAGAAAGGGAATTAGTACGAAAAGGAGCGGTATCAGAATTTAAAGAAGGAACAAATGGGATTCTAACGTTCGGCGGAAGGATTTGTGAACCTGACGATGCTGAACTTAAAAAGTTAATTTTGGAGGAAGCTCACAAGAGTAAACCGAGTTTACATCCGGGAGCTGCCATGATGTATCAAGATCTTAAGCAGCTATATTGGTGGTATGGAATGAAGAAAGACGTAATGGAATATGTAGCTTCGTGTTTAGTCTGTCAAAAGGCTAAAATTGAACATCAAAGACCAGGAGGAATGCTACAATCGCTAGACATTCCAGAATGGAAATGGGATAGCATTGCAATGGATTTCGTAACAAGTTTACCAAGGACTCGAAAGGGGTATGATGCCATATGGGTAATAATTGATCGACTGACCAAGTCGGCTCATTTTTTGCCCATTAATATAAAGTATTCAATGGAAAGATTGACCCAATTATACATAGGAGAAATTGTCAGATTACATGGTGTACCTTCGAGTATAATTTCGGATCGTGATCCAAGGTTTACGTCAAGATTTTGGCAAAGTCTACAAGAGTCGCTGGGAACGAAACTCAGATTGAGTTCGGCTTATCATCCACAAACAGATCGACAATCGGAGAGGACAATCCAGTCACTAGAGGTGTAATATCTTGTCCCAAGGATATTTTAGTCATTTCATTATGATTGTGATCACTAGTGTGCTTTAATTTCTTTCATCTCATGAGTATGCAAATATAAGAATTATGAATTGTTGAACCTCTCTTTATTATTTTTCGTTTGAGCCGATGAATATCTTATTTGATTTATAATTGTAAAATGGTATTTTATAATTTAGTATCAAATAATATTTATCTTTGGCTAAGAAATATTCTAGTGAGAAAATATAATTATTTTGGGGGTTTATAAAGGGTAAAAATTTATTTATGAAACAACCTGATTTTAATATAACATATATTTCATTAAAAGCTGATTTTCTTAAATTTCTAGTCGCACCCCCTATTTTACTGCATACACCCCCTCTCCTTTGACATAACCCACGAATTTCCCCTCCCCATACTCACTTATTCAGTTTTGAAGAATCTGAACACTCTTCTTATTCTCTCAAAGAAGCCCCACCACCACCATCACCTCCATTCCACCAAAACCACCACAAACCACCACCAATCTACATCATTCTCCTCCTCATTTCACTTTCTAGCAAAAATACCACCACACTCCTCTTAAACCAATCCAAAATCTGAGCATGCAAACATCCCTTCTTCACCTTCAAAATTGGTCATGAAGGATTTAGGTTTAGATGAAAGTTCTTCTTTTTCTAGCTACAAAAGTGAGCTAATTAAGGAGACAAGAAGCTACTATTCTCACCATTCCAAGGGCTAGGAAGCAAAGGAAGAAATTGATAGATTGATAATTGGGAGAATTTCTCTAAGATCAAGAGTGATAGAGGAAATCACCAATTCTTCATTTTCTAGCTTCAATCAAGTGAGTTTCCTTAGTTAGTGCTTGGTAACCATAAATCCAAGCTTAGGAATTTTAAATTTGATATTATTGTTTGATTTCTGAATTGCATGTTGATTATATGGTTTTAAATGAATGCAGAATTGTGTTGTAGAATATTCAAATTACATGCATGTATTCTGTTTGTTAAAAGTTCTAAAAGAAGCTGCTGATCTGACAAACCCGTATAGACATATGTATAATATTTTATTTGTAACTATTTCTATAGTGCTCTGTTTGGTATGATTCTTATTTTGTTAGAAAGTAGACTCGAAATGCTACACTTTAGACACTTATTTTGCTGTTTTTCATTGAGTATTGATGGAGAAAAACCTGTTACAAGTTAGGGTATTGCTGCTGTCCTGTTTTCTGAGTGCAGGGGCTTTCCGGTAAAAACTGTAATTTTAGGAAGACGGTTTTCCAAAAGTCAAATTTTATTCATAAAGTAAACTTGATTAGATTTCTAGGGAGGGGTCTTTTGTTTGAATCCGATTTCGTTTGGTGTTTTAATAAAAATCATAGAAGTTAACTGAAAACTGCTGAAATTCTGCTTATGTTGTTGATGCATTATCCCTTGTTGAATACTTGATTGAGAGATTATATATTGTTCATGTGAATGGTTTATATGTTTTGCTTTAGATCATTAGTTTTTAAGCTATAAATTGATATGTGAGTTAAGTTATTTAATATTATGAAGAAATGAATGTGAAACACCATTTGGCATCCAAAGGTAGTAACCATGCTAATTCTACTCATGAATCGAATTAGAATGGTTATCAATGATATTACAGATGTCAAGTACAGAAGTCCTTTCAGTTTGGAAGGCAAGTATAGAGTCCTTCCCGTTTGGAAGGCAATCACAGAAGTCCTTTCATTTTGGAAGGCAAGTAAGTAAGTGCAAAGCAAGTGGGACGCCGCTTGTGGTCATAGACGTATGTCCTGCCTTACAGTATAGAGCTGGTTCCTCTTAAGTACCTCGGTACGCGGGGAGCAGCGAAGTGTTAGTTCCTCTTAAGTACTTCGGTGCGCGGGGAACAACAATGTTTTTCACTGACAAAATTAAAAAGGAATGTCCAAATGAGTGGTTCACAAATATTATGAATGACATGATGATACCAGGATTAAACCCAAAGCTAGTCCCTCTTAAGTACCTTGGTGCGTGGGGGGCAGCAATGATGTTTATACCTGATGATATGTATAAGTTTACTAATATATGTATATGTGTGGGACTGAGTACTCTGTTTGCAGGGAATTCACTGAGATTTCATATCTCACCCCCTCACCCTTTTGTTTCAGGTTAATCCCTTCTATGTTGGAGAACTGTGAAGTATCCCCGGAAATACTTGGCAGTTGTTCCAATGTAAGATGTCTCTTTTATGGAAGATGTCACCGGATCGGAGTTAAGAGTCATAACGTCATTGTTTACTTTCTAAGTATAATTTGAAAATGTATGAGATATTTTTATATATTATATATGAGATCTTTAGCGAAAAGCTAATTTCAGTGTATCTTATGTTTTGTATCTAGTAGTATCCTAATGTACTTTGGGGTATTACAAGAGGACTTGTTGAGAGCGTGCATGTTGGAACATACTGGAAGTTGGGATGAATTTCTACCGTTGATAGAATTCACCTACAACAATAGTTTCCACTCAAGCATAGGAATGGCACCCTATGAAGCTTTATATGGTCGACGATGCAGAACACCTTTATGTTGGTACCAAGATGGTGGAAGTCTACTGATAGGACCAGATATTGTGCAACAGACAACAGAAAAGGTAAAGATGATTCAGGAGAAAATGCGGACAACTCAAAGTAGACAGAAAATTATGCAGACAAAAGGCGACGACCTCTTGAGTTTGAGGAAGGCGATCATGTGTTTTTGAGGGTCACGCCAACGACTGGGGTTGGCAGGGTAATTAAATCCAGAAAACTCACGCCTAAATTCATTGGACCTTACCAAATTCTTTGTCGGGTAGGTCCAGTAGCCTACAAAATCGCTTTACCCCCATTTCTTTCCAATCTTCATGATGTTTTTCATGTTTCACAACTAAGGAAATATATTTCTGATCCATCCCACGTAATTGAACCCGATGTAGTACAATTAAAAGAGAACTTGTCTTATGAGACTACGCCTGTACGAATCGTGGACAAGATGATTAAGCAGGTCAGGGGTAAACAAATTTCCTTAGTCAAAGTTATTTGGGATAATACAACTGGAGAAGCAACTTGGGAAGTGGAAGACAAGATGAGATTACAATACGCTGAACTTTTCACAGGTACGTAATTTCGAGGACGAAATTCTTTTTAGTGGGGTAGTATTGTAACACCCGGTTTTTCGTTGTTTACTGTTTTTATATCAGTAAAATAAAGAGAAACGTTTATAATTTTATTTTTAAACTTAGAAAATGATTTTGGACAAACCAAGATCATATCCATATTATACTTTACCGTAGAAAGCTACGATTAAATTTTGGGTCAAAAATTCAGACGAAACCTGGTCTGTGATTTACAGACAGTAAGGATTTTACTGCTCAAATGACCTAATATTGACTCATGAACGAAATGGTTAGGTTTTATTTTTAATTTCCAACAACTTTGGGAATTTTGAAATCTTTCACTAAAAAGTGAAATAATATATAATATCCGGGCGTTATATTAAATCGGGTGAACAACGGAGCTGAATACCGGATTTGCGGGACCCGTTAACGGATAAAGGACTTCTCTAATCATGATGACTCACTAGGGGTGAGTCATATAGATGACTCCCCATGGTCATGATTATTTTTGGAAGGAAATTACCAAGTTACCCTTTATGTTAGTTTTAACTACAAGTTTGCCATAATGTGAGATTACCATTTTGCCCTCAAAATTTGTGTGGTTGACCCATTTCCTTCTTGTTCTCCACGGCCCAAGGCCCTCCAAGAGACCATCTCCACTCCTATAAAAGGCATCCTTCATCACCTCATTGAACTTTGGTTATTTTTCACTTAAAGTTCTTAAGTTACCTAGGCTTAATTTGTGAAGGAAGTTGTTGATTTCTTGCCCATTTCTTGAATCCAAGAGGTATAACATTCTCATCTCCCTTGATTAGCATCATGTTATTCAATTACTTTTTTGTTTTGAAGTCTTTTTCATTATGATGCATCTTAGGGTTTCTAACTTCAAAAATTGTTAGAAAATCATACGAAAGTCCAAATGAGATGAAACCAATTTCTATAATCCTATTATCACCTCTATATTCTAGATCTAGAAGATTGCATCAAGGAAAAAATTTCGAGCCTTATGAACCCCATGAGGCCGAACCTTGGGTTTTGTTTTTTGGGGGGGGGGGGGGGGTTGATTTTGTTCATTTTTCTTACATGATTCAATCTTATGCATTATATAAGTATTGGATCTATGTTGTTTGAGTTAAATTAGGGTCTCCAAACCATTCTAATGGTCATGGCCGAAACTTATTTGTTGAGGGATTGGAAGATTTAATTTTCATCCTTATGCCATGATCATTGATTTAGGGTTTTAAGTGATTATAGGTCACTAATCCAAGAGTTTAGAAATTTTTAACCTCAAAAACAGCCCTAGGCCGAAACCAACATGTAGAATTTTAGGTTTGATTAAGTTGTTTGTCTGTTAATTGATTGTTGTGTTTAATGAAGGATAAGCTAAGTTATCGTATACGCGCGTTGTCAGCGTTGTTTGGATTTCCGACGAACTGTTTTTCAGAGATACCTTGCTTTAAGGTAAGGGGATTACCTGAGGGGTTTTTCCGATAGCCATGTGTACTTGTTGTGTTTGTATTAATTATCTGGTGCATGTAATTCTTACGTAGTTCGCATTATTCGTTTATTAATTATCTACTGTTAATTGTTTAATTATCTGCATTTAATTATTTGTTTTATTTTATGGCATGTCTTTAATTATTACTTGATATATTATTGACATGATGTATTTATTTGATGTGGGTTGTGGATTGGAAAGCCTGACAATGGTCAGAGCTTAATTAAATACGGGTTAAAAGCAGTTAACAGCTTTTTTATGAATTAATGAGTTTAATTCAAAATAAATAGTAATATAATATTACTTGGTTATTTATTTGATGAAAAATAGAAAAAAAAAGTGGAAAATAATATTATTTTAATTATTTAACAGCAAAAGAACGTTTTTGAGTTATATAGCGGACGTAACCGTGAAAATATTTTAGCACTGCTAATTTTCACCTAAGGAATTTCTAAATATTAGAAAATGATGATTTAAGTGAAAAAGTTTCGAAAATAATTTTATTATAGTGTTGGAAAAATTATTTTATGACAAAGGGTCCTATTTTGGCCTAAATGCGTTTTAAAATGGCAAACGACAGACAATTCCGTCAATATTTGTGAAAGTAGTCTTAAAAAAAGTAATAGCGAGCAATACTGAGAATTTGTCTCAAATGAGGTTTTTAAGTTCAAATTATCAATTTTTAAATAAAAATGAGTTTTACGGAATTTTGACAAGTTTACAAAACGAATTTCCAACGTAAAAGGATTTTCGGTAAACAATGAGTTATTTCCGTCAACTTAGATAAGTTGAGGAAATTTTGGTTTTTGGTATTTCACAAAACAAAAATGGTTTGAATGAACCTCGCAACCGAGACGTCGGGTCTAGAGTTCTAAGAGGTTGAAGTTGTGGACTAAATGTCCTATAAGTGGTATTTCAGGTTTTGTGTACTAAAATCTACGTATCTACGATTGGTGCATCGGTTTAGATTTCGTGATTTGCACACTTTTGACTTAGAGTCAATTATGGTTTGAAAGAGGTATTAAACTTAAAAGTTTAAAATATTGTTTTGGTCCTGAGACTTTTAACTCCGACAACCAAAGATTGAACACAAAGAAAATTTTGTATATGGCCTAGACGTTTCACTATGTGTCCTTTATGCTTTCTTTACTTTCTTAGTTTGGAGAATGGCCTGTTCTGATAAAGGCCCTATATAGTTTATACCTTGTACAAACTGATGATGCATATAGATATATATGGTGTGTTACTTATGTTGTTAGATGTTGTCAAGTTAACAGGTAAAGGAAAAAGAAAAAATTTTATCACCATTTTTGGTATTAAGTGAAGTTTTAGAAAACGTTATTTTCCGAAAGCAACCGGCATAATTGAATTTTATTTTCCGCAACGGGTTACCATGTGACGGCCCAAGGTAGGGTGTCGCAGTATTAGAGCTATCCTAGACCCATTGTTGGGTCACCTATCATGTTATCCACGCACCAAGCCCAATAGTGTTGGGCTTGAGGGGGTTTATTGGGGGGGGGGGACCAAGTCCCACATTGACTAGAGATAGTGTCTAATAAGAGCTTATAAGTAGTTGGCATCCTCATCTCATGAGCTGGCTTTAAATTCTTTAAACTTTCAAGTAAAATTAGGCCCAAAATCTAATATTATTCCATATCAAGATGTGATTTGGACAAAGTCAAATTAGATTGTTTAGCTCAGTATCTTGGAAGTTAAAAAGGTAAAGTTAGACACTCAACAGACTCTTCTTATATCAACAGTTGTCAACATAATATAATTTTACATAGCATTCCAAAACATGCATCTAGTTGATTCTAACTCAAATGAGTCGGTTTTAAATTCTTTAAACTTTCAAGTAAAATTAGGCAAATCATAAATGTTTCCCACCGGTGACACATGTTCATAGTGATATAGTATCATTGGGAGGAAATATGATTTATTCTCTTTCAGTGAGATACTGGGAAAATGAAACTGATAGGAACCAACTGATATTACTATAGAAAATAGGGTAAATCCCTTACAGAATGTATTCCCAGAGTATTTGAGAGACTCTGGACACTCCCAATACCCAAAGGCCCCAACTATTCCCAAATGACAAGATACCATCCTCTCTCAATTTCTCATTTATTTATAGGCAACATGCCTTATTTCCATTAACTAACTCCCTAACTCACCTACTAACCAATTAACTAACTAAATAACTAACTAACTAACTAACTAACTAACTACTTAGCTAACAATATCTAACAATACCACCCCCCTAAACTTTCACCTTGTCCCCAAGGTGAATAGCAACTGGTCTCATACGAACAATTTTCTTGGGTCCCACTGCCTGAAGAATGAAAATCCAGCTGCTGCTGTCATATGAAGTTGTTCAGCAGGGTCCCATTGTTGCCCTTCTTCAATTCCCATGGAAAGAACCAATGTCTCCTGTTTATCTTCCATTTGGACCCATTCATTCCTCAAGGTCTTGGGTTGTGACCCAACAATGAAGTAACTCTGATAAATGGGCCTTCTAGTAAATGAGGTTTGATTAATTGACAGTGGATACACAACAATTTTCATGGTACCCCATTGCTTATCACAAATTTGGGCCTGGCCCACTAGCATGAGAAAAGAACCCACTTTGCCAAATTCCCATTTTGCCCTTCTTTCCATCCCTTTCTCCTTCTAGAAGGTTACCCCCAGATGCAATTCACCCCCTTTGTCATGACGCAACCCATCTTTGGACACCCATGGCGGCTCCGTTCGAAGCACCCCACCGGTAGCTACCTACATGCTCGCGGCCGGCGCCTCTTGTGGCGGTGGGTACATTGGCGGACTCCGTCCCACCTCGATTTTCCTGGGTATCGTCCACCCTTTTCTTTGCTCCAGAACGGCGTTGCTGTTTTCAATTGCTGCCGCCGCCTGACGATGAGGTTCTGACGGTCTAGCCATCCCTGTTTCCTTCTTCGTAGCCGCTAGCACCTCACCCGCTACCGTATGACGATCCTGGCTCGGCGGTTCTGGTTGTTGCTTCTTGACCGGACCACTTGCGACCATGTTGAGTTCTATTCTCACGATGGACCAGCAATTCTCAGTCCTCCCTTGCTCCGATGACCCGTTCCCTCCTGCTACTGCGAGATTGTGACCCACTGATCATGAGGTAAGCTGATCTGTGGTAACCCTCTCCTCACCTCTAGCAACCTCGATGCCTTCCCTTTCTCCTTCATTGAATGTTTCCCTCTCTGGTTTCACTTCCCTTTTCTCTGTTTCTTTTTCCATCTCTTGTTCTGTTTCTTTCTCCCTTACAAAGTTTCCAGCTTCCATCATTTGTTTCCTCTTCGACTCGACTTCTCTCCACCCACCGTATGACCAACGTCCCTGGTATTGCTACCACGAGTTATGATGGTGATGACCCTTATTCCACGATTTCCGATTAAGAATTTCTAGAATCTCGCTGAACTGCCTTCAATTTTCCGCCATCCCCTCTTCACGAATCCGCCTTAGTTCGTCCCGGCTTCTCCTCAAGTCATCAAACTCACGTTCCAGCGTTTCAATCTTTGCCTCCATTCTTCGCGTTTCTAACATGTACCACTCCCAGAAAAGAGGTTTGATACCAATTGATAGGAACCAACTGATATTACTATAGAAAATAGGGTAAATCCCTTACAGAATGTATTCGCAGAGTATTTGAGAGACTCTGGACTCTCCCAATGCCCAAAGGCCCCAACTATTCCCAAATGACAAGATACCCTCCTCTCTCAATTTCTCCTTTATTTATAGGCAACATGCCTTATTTCCCTTAACTAACTCCTTAACTCACCTACTAACCAATTAAGTAACTAACGAACTACTTAGCTAACAATATCTTAACAGAAACCTATTTAAGTGAGTTGCCTTTCGGTACTTTCCAAGTTTTAGGCTGATTAGAAGTCCACAATGTATAGGGATTGTTGTTTGTGTGGAATTTGTAAACTGCGTGGACGATTCGCTATGTATCTTCGGAGTAATCATGGTAGTCGGTTTATGTGTCTTACTTGCAATGTCGTGACAAATATTTCAGAAGAGTAATGATATTCTAACACAACACCAACTTTTGATATCTTGGTTAATCGGTGCAAATATTTGGTTAATTCAGTTTATTATATGATTAATCACGTGCAAATATTTGGTTAATTCATGATGGCCCATTAATCATATAAAGAACTGAATTAACCATATATTTGTATGTGATTAACTAAATATTTATATGGTTATGGAAGATAAGCTTCAGATGACCCATTAACCATATAATGAACTGAATTAACCAAAAATTTGCACGTGATTAACCAAGGTGTCGCTGGAGGTGTCCAAATCAGATGTTAATCATTTCGGAATGATTAAGATTGGTAACTCTTTTACTCGGATAAGGCACAATAGGCACTAGAGTTATGTTATTGTGACAACTGAGTGTGGACAACATATGGGACAGGCTTCACTGTAGCGCTACTATAATTTTTTTTTTTTTTTACAAATTTTGACTTTTTTAAAAAAAATAAAAATTTTATTTCTAAAAAAAAGTCATTAACCAGATAATGAACTGAATTAACCAGATATTTGTACGTGATTAACCAGAGATTTGCACATATATATTTAACCAAAATTTTATTTCTCAAAAAAAACCATTTACCAGATAATGAACTGAATTAACCAGATATTTGTAACTCACTAGTATGTATACCAGTGCAATGCACGGATATGTTTTGATTAATTTGTATACTGAAATTGTAAATTAACAAATATAAATAAATTATAAAGTTCATTTATTAAAATAGATTTTATGCAAATTATATATATATATATATATCGAAATGCTATCTAACAATTATTATAATAAACTATATGGAAAATTGAAAATAGATATAAAGAAATCAAGTGTAAATGATGTATATAAAATAAATCATTTGCATGCATTATAGTCCAAGCATCATATAAATGGTAATGTTTTATCATATTCATCATGTAACACCCCCCTTGGGCATTACTTTGTAACACGTGCGGATAAATCAAAAAGTTATTTGCTGGTTGCTTTCGGAAAATAATATTTTCTTAAGTTATAATCTTGTTTCAAAATGGTAATACAAATTTTTCCTTATCTTTTCTTTTTCGACAACCACAACAACAACGTAAATATAACCGTATAGGAGTAAATATGTATATAACATCTTACAACTATATTGCGTCATACTGTTTTCACACCTAGACCTTTATAAGTATAGGTCCCCTTATTGAAAAACAACAACATACTAGAAACAAAACCTAAGCTGGTCACACATATAATACAGACATAACAGTAGTAAGTAAACATCGGCATGCTCTGAACTAAGGAAACTTCTTCGTATAGTCATCATATCCCTTGAGTGGTTCATCTGGACTCAGATATACATATATGCACAAGTAGAGAAAACAACAATAAAACTTGCAAGAGTGAGAAACCAATATAAGGATTTAACTCGACAACTACCTGCACGACACAACAGAAACATATACATTCATGCATTTCCATAAGTAAACAAGTACTCTATCACTGGGTTTCATACCCGATCACCGTCTGTTGAAAAACAATGCATGAACACTTCAACTTTCAACGTCTAACTTTTCACTTAATCTCCGGAGATCCCAATACCAACTAAATGAGTTGATCACGCTCAATTGCCAGGTATATTAGGCAGAACGTGGCATGGAATACCATTCGGCACCATACGTAACAACACAGCCCGAATACCCTATTAAGGTATCAGACATAGGACGTGACAACAACGTAGCCCGAATACCCTATCATTAAGGTATCAGACATAACAACATAGCCCGAATACCCTATCATTAAGGTATCAGACATAACAACGTATTCCGAATACCCTATCATTAAGGTATCAGACATAGGACGTGGACACGTCTGCCAATGCATGCTTATAAAACATTTTGTTCTCATTATTTTCTTTGTGCTCATTCTTCTTTTGCCGAAGCTCAAAATGACTTACGACTATTCGTAAATTTCAACGTATTAGACTTTTCAACGTTAACACAGGAAACGAAGTCCGAGTGGTCAGTCACAACACCTTAGACCTTGCAATCAGTCTTAGGTTTGTGGTGATAGAAAACAATATTCACCATTAACAACGTTCATTACAACGTGAATAGGATGCAAAGTCCACAACAACGTAACACGGATCAAAGATCTTCGTGCTTATATTTAATAACACTAGTATCGCGACGTCTCTGATACTAGGTTCGTGTTTTCAACGTTAACACTGTTTTCGTTCTATGAAAAACAAATCCAAAACAAAGTTTCTGCAACTTATCCAAGTTGTTGGAAATAACACCGTTTAGTAAAACTCATTTACAGAAAATCCTTTGTAAAATTATCAATTACTTGAAATATTTTTCTGAAAATTTTATGTTTCCAAAAGGGAGTCACTTGAGGCTTAGTCTTGGTTTAAAAACACGTACTGACATTTTAGAATTTCTTGCCGTCGATACTTTTCCAATTTACCGTCGTTTAGCCTTTTTCAAGTCATTTAAGTCAATTCTTAGCTTTTTCCACTTAAGTATTTTCTAAAATCATAATTAAGTTATTTTTGAAAATTAATTTCATAAAATAACTTTTTATAATATTCTGGAATTTTTTTACGTAAAAATCAACAGTACAAAAATATTTTCACGGTTACGTCCTCACTGTGACTCATAAATCACTCTTACAACGATAAATCATTAAAATAATGATATTTTCCAAAACTCCTTATTTTTCCCAAATAAATATTTTCCATTAATATTATATTCCAATATTTTACCGTTAAAACATTGAATATAATTTACGAAGCTTTTCAACGCTTTTATCTGATTAATTGATTGGGCACTGACCACTGTCAGGCTTCTCAAACAACAATCCACCACAAATATCACAGTAATATTTCCAGGTAGAACATGCATCATAGCATTAAAATAAATAATCGCAGATAAACAATTATACGCAGATAAATCAACACAGGTAAAAATAAAACAACTTAAACACTTAAACAACCACCAATAAATAATTACAGACAACACAATTTGGCACGTAGCCATCGAATAAACCCCTCAGGTAATCCCCTCTTACCTCTTGAAGATTCATGCTTTCGATTAACACTTTGACACGAATCCGGAAACGACGACACACGTACAAGGCACACGTCTTTATCCTTCAACATTCACAACTCAACCAATCAAAATCAAACAAATACAATCACCTAAACACTAAGGATAGGTCACGACCTCAATAGGGTTTTGTGACTAAAAAAAATTCCTAAAATTGTTTAAGCCTTTGGATTAATGATCCTTAAGTACTTAAGACATAAACCATGATTATTTGACAAGGATTTTGAATCAAATTCTCCTAACCCACATAGTTAGGGTTTCGGCCAAGACCATCAAAATTATCTAGGGATTTCGAAATTTCACATACTCTTATATCCATGACCTTAGAGTAGTGCAGAATTAAGAGTAATGATCATAAGTTGAATACTAAAACAAAATCATCTAAGTCCTATAAAACATGGATTCGGCCTTCACATGAAAAATAGGTTAGGGATTTTATTTTGAGACAAGACTTTGGATCCAACATATACATGATATGAAAAGATGAAATACAAGTTCACATACTAAGGAAAACAAACAAAATATCCTCCACCCAACAAGCAAGGTTTCGGCCTTAGAGAGAAAAATGGGGAGGAAAACTTTGTTTGCAACAAACTCTTGGATTATTATAATAGAGTTGATAATAGGAACATAGAAATTGGTTTCACATTTTTAGGATTTTTCTATGACTTTCTATGAATTATCAAAGTTTTTAGATCTAGGAATTTGAAAAGATGATTAAGGCTTGAAATGACAAACTTATTGAAGAACATATAGCTAAATGATGATGAGGATCATGGATTACCTCTTGGGATTGAAGAAAAGTGCAAGAATCTCCAAGTTGCTTCACAAACTCAAGCTTATGGAGTTAGAGGGAAAATGGAAAAATGGAGAACTTTGAAGAAGATTTAAGAAAGTGAGAGAATGAGCTAGAATGATCTTGACTCATCAAGTTTATGAGCCAAAGATGGGCTTGGGCTTTGTAACACCCCCCTTGGGCATTATCTTGTGAACACATGCGGAAATAAAATTAAAAGGAATTTGCTGGTTGCTTTCGGAAATTGAACTATTTTGATGTCGGAAAATCTAGGTATAAATTTTTTCTTCTGAATACTACAAACATAACGTGCACATCGCAATAGTAAAACCATATTACTCACAACAAAACTTCGAACCATATAAAAGTTTCAAAACACCTACACAAACTTTAACAAACTAACCAAAGGAAATCCTAAGCTTGTCACTCTACAAAACTCCAAATGGAAGAACTCTTTAGTTCTCGCCACTATTACCGACCTCTTTAAGGATCAAGAGTAGTATCCCCGGTTGAAGTTAAAACTTCCTCCGCACCATCTACTGCTAGTACCAAGGTACAACGGCGAGAACGAATAAAAACCTGATATATTGTAAGGGTGAGATACCAATATATGAGTTTTGATAAGACAACCGCATGCTCGACACACAAAACAGCATATATCAGATATTCACAGTATATAAAGAAATTATTCAGACAACAGAATAATTCTATCAAAAAGGGTTTCATACCCGTCAGTCATCGTCATTTTATAAAAATGTATGATACTTCAATATTCAGGCTCTAATTTGATACCTAATCTCCGGAGATCCCAACTTCCATTCAATAACATCAATTATTTTGTCCGTCAAGGTTCCGAGTTCCAACTATTTAAGTAAGTAACTCGATAGGACAAGAGCTCCAACCATCATCGTAAGTAGTTCTCAAGAACATCCAATGATAGTCGTACTTAACTCGGCCTATAAAATATCACTAATATCCGAGCTCCAGAAATAGTCGTAGCTTAGCTCGGCCTTTTCTAGACCCACTTTCCAATCCACCGAAGGCAAAATGGTTATCGCGATAAATGGAAACATTGTCCAGAACACATTGGCCAATACTCAGGACACAATGGTCATCGCATTAAATGGAAACATAGTCCATTAAAAATACATTGGTTCACACAGAACCCAATGATCAAATGGAAACATAGTCCATAAAAGATACATTGATCCACTCAGGACTCAATGATCACACGGCACGTCTGCCAACAATGCATGAGAAAAACTTTTATTTTCGTTTGTTTTCTTTATCGTAATAATCTTTCCTTGTTGAAGCCCAAAGCTTACGACCATGCTTAATTTTTATATTAAGACTTTTCACTTAAACAAACACAGGACACACAGTCCAAATGTTTCAAACTCAACACAGGACACACAGTCCGAGTGCTCAATCGCAAAGCCCTAAACTGATGCACCAGTCTTAGGCTCGCGGATATAGAACTCACATTTTCCACATCAAATTTAGGACACACAGTCCACAAAATCATTATAGGACCCTCAGTCCAATGACACAGATCCCTGATCTACGTGTCCACAGAACACTAGAACGCCGACGTCTTGGTTCCTAGGTTCATTTATCCTTTGTAAAACAGTTCGCTCAGTGAAAAACAAATACGAAACCAAATCTCCGAAAACTTATCCAAGTTTAACGGAATACTTTCACTGAATAAAACTCTTTACAGAAATTCTTTTCTGTTAAAACGTTGATAAAACGTAAAAATCATTGATAAATGCTTTTCTTTCCAATCACTTTATTTCTGAAAATGGTTCTCAATAAAAGTCAACTTTCAAAAAGTCCTTACTAAATAAAATTTCATAATAACAAAATAAAATCTCTTTGTCAAAATTTCTCCTAAAAATCTTTTTATAATTTAAATACCTTTTCTGTCAGAAGTAATTGTTCTGACTGCTATATTACGTTATTTTTGGAACTTAATAACTTTAAATAACATTTTGTAATAAATTTGAATTTATTTTGAAAAAACTAGCGCCTGTAAAAAATTTTCGCAGTTTCGCCCTTACTGTCACTTTTAGGGGTGTAAGTGGACCGGGTCAACCCGACCAAACCCGACAAAACCGAACCGAACCAATCCAGAAAAAACCGAATATGATTGGTTCGGGTAAAATCCCGAACCGAACCAATGAAAACCAATTACCATTGGTTCGGGCATTGGATTTTGACTTCCAGGTCCAATGACCCGATGACCCGAACCGATGCAATATTTTTTTTTTTTTTAAATAATACTTATGTGGCTATTTGCCACACTAAGACTAAGAGGGTGAGAGTCTGAGAACTAAAATCCCTAGAAATCGACCTAAGTCCCATTCGGCCATTCCTGCAAGTCTGTCCTCTCCAAACCCTTTCGTCCCTGCGGCTGCGACCGTGCGCCTCGCTTTTTCCGCCTCCTCGCCACCGTCTTCCGCCGTTGCAGAGCCGCTGTGGCGCTGTGGTCCTGAGGAGTGAACGCCTGAACGGAGCAGATCGGAACCGAAGAGCAGATCGGAGCTCGTCGTCGTGAACGCATCATCTCGCAACCGAAGAGCAGATCGGAGCTCGTCCACCGCCGCTGCGCCGCGCCTCCGCCGTCTACTGGTGAGTGATGATTCTCCCCTTCTCCCTTTTCCCACTTCTCCCCTTTCCCCTTTGCCCCTTTCCCCTGCTGAGAAGGGCCTTCTCCCTCTCCTTTTTCTCACACACAATCTCACTTGTTCTCTCCTCTGAACATGAAGTCATGAACATTGAACATTTTACTTATTTGAACATGAATATTGAAAATTTTCCTTATATTGAACAGTTTTCCTACTTTCCTTATAGTGAACATTTTCCTTATATTGAACAGTTTGCTTACATTGAACATTTTCCTTATTTGAAGTTTGAACATGAACATTGTTGAAAAACTATTGTCTTTAGTGTTGGTGTTGGTTTGATTCATGTAGGTTTTGGGTGTTAATTGTTGTGAACATGTTGTTATTGTCATTGTTGCTCTCTGTTTGTTAATCATTCTTGCTTCTCATTATTCAATTTTAATTGTTCATAGGCACTTGGAAGCTGAAAAATGGCAAATACAATATCTAACTCCGACACTAGTTCCATTCCAAGTCCCTTGCAAGTTGTGTATCCAACAGAAGAAGGACAAGGACTGACTGGACAGCAGGCTGCTACTCCAACACAAGAGACTGAACTTACAAATCTAACACAGCAAGAGCAACAAGAGCAACAGCCGCCATCATCACAAGAGGTATTGAAAAGAAAACCCAGTAGACCCCCTTCTAAAGCATGGTCACACTTTACAAAGGATAATGATAAGTCTACATGTAACTATTGTAAGAAAGAATATGCATGCAATAGTGCTAGCCATGGAACCACTAACATGCTTAAGCATTTGACGAAGTGTGTGAAAAACCCACATAGGGTAGTTGATAAGAGACAAAAGACAATCGCTCTTGAAAAGGGTAGTGATGATCCTAATACAACTGTTAGTATGAAACTTGTTGAATTCAGTCAAGAGAGGACTCGAATAGAGCTTGCAAAGATGATAGTAATAGATGAGCTGCCTTTTAAATATGTTGAAAATGAAGGATTTAGGCGATTCATGAGTGAGGCATGTCCTAGATTTAAAGTTCCTTCTCGTGTCACCATTGCTAAAGATTGCATGGTATTGTATAATGATGAGAAGGAGAAGCTGAAACGCAGTCTGTCTGCAAATAAACAAATGGTTTCTCTTACCACTGATACTTGGACATCAATCCAAAACATGAACTACATGTGTGTAACTGCTCATTACATTGATGATGGGTGGGCATTGCATAAGAAAATTTTGAGTTTTGGATTGATTGCCGATCATAAAGGTGAAACCATAGGGAAAACCTTAGAGAGATGCTTGAAAGACTGGGGGATTAAAAATGTTTGTTGTGTGACTGTTGATAATGCAAGTGCTAATACTGTGGCTATATCTGTGTTGAAAAGAGGAATGACTGATTGGAATGGTCGTACTTTGTTAAGTGGAGAGTACATGCATATGAGATGTTGTGCTCACATTTTGAACTTGATTGTTAATGATGGTTTGAAGGAAATTGACCCTTCTATTTGTAGAATAAGGGCTGCATGTAGGTTTGTCAGGGCTTCTCCGGCTAGATTTGCTACTTTTAAGAGGTGTGCAAAAGAGGCAAATATTCAAAGCAATGCAATGATATCACTTGATGTTCCAACTAGGTGGAACTCTACCTATTTGATGTTGGATGTTGCTGAAAAATATGAAAAAGCCTTTAAACGCCTTGAATATGAGGACAATGCATATGTGCTTCAACTTGTTAGTGAAGGAGGATGTCCTAATATTGTTGATTGGAATCGTGCACGTGTTTTTGTGAAGTTTTTAAAGATTTTTTATGATGCTACTCTTTCTTTTTCTGGATCTTTGCATGTTACATCAAATACTTTCTTCAAGAAGTTGTGTGACATTCAAAAATCATTAAACAAATGGAGGCTTAGTGATGATGAGATATTGACAAGGATGACAGCCAATATGCAAATCAAGTTTAGCAAATATTGGGAAAGTAGTGGGATAAACTATCTCTTGTTCATGGCTGTTTTTCTTGATCCTCGTTATAAGCTTCATTATATTGAATTTTGTTTGCCTAAGATGTATGGTTTTGAGAAGAGCAGGGAGATCTCAAAAACAATAAAAGAACTTATCAAGACATTGTTTCAGTATTATGTGGTTGAGCATCCCATTCCTCTTGATGTTGGTGAGTCTAGTAATGCGGCCTCAAATATTGGCACGCATACTAACACTGCCCATGATGATGGTGATGATGTTGAGGACTGGGATGATGAGTTTGTATTGAAAATGAAGAAACAACAAATTGATGTGAAAAAGACAGAGTTGGAGAGGTATTTGGAGGATGATGTTGAAGATACCAAGAATACTACATTTGATGTTTTGCAGTGGTGGAAAATGAAAACAGAAAAGTATTATGTCCTTTCCTGCATGGCTAGAGATATCTTGGCTATTCCAGTGTCTACTGTATCATCCGAGTCTGCATTTAGTACAGGAGGTCGTGTCCTTGATTCATTTCGTAGTTGCTTGCATCCCACTACAGTTCAAGCTTTGATTTGTACCCAAAATTGGATAAAAACTCCTAAGACAGTTTATTTACTAGTTGAAATGGATGAGGTGCAACAAGTTGAATCAGTATGGAGATTGAAGACTTGTTGTAACTCTCAAATTTGTTTTTTTTATTTGATTACAATATCAACTTAATTGTGTGCTTATGTTTAAATTTGTAGAAATTTCTGGATTATGTTCAACTGAAGTTTGATGCTAGGGAAGGCTTGACTTAGATGTAGTCTAATCTTTTAAGGTAACATTCAATTTCATCTAGTCAATTATTTTATAAATTATTCAATGTTCTAAGCAACTACTAACTATTTGTTTATCTCATTACAGGATGATTATGGACTATGGAGTGACTTGCGTTGGATTGTGTTCTATGTATTCTATTTACTCTTATTCTAAACTATTTGGATGGACTTAATTTGTGGACTTATTTAGTTATTTTGTGGATTTGGACTTATGTGTGGACTATTTTTATGTATTTTGTTGCCTAAACTATGTTGGATGGACTTATTTTGTGGATTATGGATTTATTTTGTGGACTATTTTTATGTATTTTGTTGCTTAGACTATTTTCAGTATTTTGGATGGACTTATTTTGTGGATTTAGACTTATTTTATGGACTATTTATATGTATGTTGTCAATTTTATACCATTTTGGATTGTCATAGACTTGATTTGTGGACTATTTTATATTTTGTACTTGATTTGTTATTAATTTCTATGGGTTTGTGGATTATTTTGTATTTTGGTAACATTCTGGTGCATTTTCTGCCCAAAAAAAGCGTTTCTGGTGTAATTAAGCAGGTAACCCGACCACCCGAACCGAACCAAACCGAACTCCATCGGTTTGGTTTGGTTCGGGTTATGTGTTAAAAAAGGCAGAAAACCGAACCAAACCGAACCAATCAAATTTGATTGGTTCGGACATTTTTTTGGCCGAAAACCGAACCAAACCGACCCGTTACACCCCTAGTCACTTTATTGACACATTTTCCACAAAAATATTATTAAAATAATATTTTCCACCTTTTTCTCAAATTCTCATAAATTAATCACTTTGATTAATTCTCCAAGCTTATCAAGTTTTTATCTTCAAATTAATTTTAACCACTGACCAACGTCAGGTTTCTCAATCCATCACTCAACAGTAGATAATTTCACCACAATATAGCATGGCATACATTCAAGTCATGGCATGCATCGCAATTATAATCATGTAAATCAACATATCATAAAAATCAACATATCACAAAAATTCAAGTAATCATATAATCACTTTAAACAATAACGATTCAAAAATCACAGAAAATCATTACAGATAATTCACAAACAACTCCACAAAATAGCATACGATTATCTTAAACTCCTCAGGCTTTCCCCCCTTACCTCTTGAAGATTCAAGATTCGGTTGCACAAACGATTTTCGATTTGGATCCGGTTTCCCTCGTACTGCTCAAATCAACTTAACACCGATTGATCCTTCATCACAAATCATAACCAAAAATTAACAAAATCAACCAAAACTCATTGTGTTCATGAGGTCTATGGTTCGGCCTTCACTATATTATTAGGCTAGGGATGTCAAAATTTTACAAGCTTTTGGATCAATGATCCTTAAGCATTAGAAAAACAAGATCAATGGTTATAACTCAAAAATTGAAACAAAATTTCCTAACTCATCAAGAGCTAGGTTTCGGCCACTTAAGGAAAAATAGGGAAGAAATTTCCTTTTGATTCATGCTCTTGGATGATGAATATAGGAATCATGACAAGTTCATATAAATTGGTTCATGACAAAAGGATTTTTCATCAATTTCCTAGAGATTTTTGAAGAAAGCTTCATCAAGATGGAAAATCATGATTCATGACTTAAACAACTAAAATGATTGAAGGAGAAGTCATGATTGATCATGGAGAGAAGAGATTACCTCTTTAATGATGAAGAGATGAAGAGAAATGATCAACCAAAGCTTGTTACAAATTTGACAGCTTTGAGGATGTGGTGATTTTATGAGTGTATCTCACAATCGACTCATCTAAAAATTACGAAATTTAGCTTGTTGGAAAGGTAAGAAGAAGAGGAACAACTTTGATGTTGAAGGTTTGGTTTGATTCAGATAGGATCATAGAATAAAAGAGCCTTATTTCCGCTGTTCTAGTGTGATGCTGTGGATTTCGAGCTGTTTTGGTATTTTGGGCATATCTCTCAAAATACGCATCCGTTGTTGATGATCTTTAGCTCGTTGGAAAGAAGAGAGAAAGAGTAAAAACTTTCATGTTGAAAGTGTTTCGAGTTTCAGAACAGAAAAAGGTAAGAACTTCGATGAACTTTCGGGTGGGTAAGGAGAGTTTGGCTTAGTGTTCTTGATGTTCTTGATGAATGATGAAGAGAAAATGGTTTTGGGAGGAGGAATGGAGGCTGCCCACAAACAAAGGAAGAAGAGGAGAATGATCAAAATTATTCTTATGTTAAATGGAATTAAAAGATGATGTATGGTAGAAAATGAAGCCATGTAGTCATTTTAATGTGTGGTTGAAATGGAAATAAACACTTGGCTACAAATGGTGAATGGTGGGCAGCCTTAGGGCCATAAAAATGATGTGGACGAGGGCATTTAGGTGGTGTGGTCGCCTCCTATACCACATATTAGGGAGAAGATATTTTGTGTGGCAAATCATGGTTAGTTAACCTCGGTTAGTTAACCAGACGTAGGTTAGGTTAACGTTTAAAATATCTAGATATTTTCTTTGTCTGACTAGAGTAAATTATCATCATGATAGTTCATTCCTCTTGAGTCATCATAGATGGCTTGTCGGCCTATTTCTCGATATATCTCTGCACAAACGTACCCGATTCTCGATTAGGGTTTTTGAGAGAAATGAGTCTTGATTCATGAAGATGATATAAGTGAGTTGAAAAATTGCCTAAGTGTAGGGAAAATGGGGTAGAGCCGTGTAGGGAAGGGCAAAATGGTCCCAAAATTTCAATGGCAAGCCTTCCAATTTCCATAGGAAACCAAGGGTAAAATGGTCATTTCACCATAAAAATATCTAATGGCATTTATGTGCTATTATGGCCATTATGATTTGGATAGGATCGTCATAAATGCTCGTCACATCAGTCACATCAGTCATATCAACTCCGTTGCTGACTCCCTGGTTCATCTGACTCAGGTTTTCTTAGAGATATTTCGACGTTTTCGCCCGCAGCAAATATAATATTTTATTTTTTTCACGAAAATTTTCAAAACTTCCAATATCGTAGCAAATATGATAAAAATATTTTTCATCTCGTTCACGACTTAAAGTTAGGTTTTCTGAGCAGTAAACTTTTACTGTTAGTGAAAAACGCAGACTGGGCTTCGTCTGAATTTTCAACCCAAAATTTTATCGTAACCTTATAATATCACATATATCGTGGAAATGACTTTGGTTTATCCAAAATCATTTTCTAAGTCTCGGATAAAAATATAATCATATATATTGATTACCGATATTAGAAAGCAGTGAAAATCGGGGTGTTACAGGCTTGGGCAATTGGGCTTGAAGAAGTCCAAGTCCATTACTTGAATTTTCAAGCATAAAAGTGCTCAAGACATAATGAATGACATAGGAAAGTTAAGAGTACAAATTGGCTAACATGGTTTGAATAGTCAAAATTGATCCAATTTACTTGGAAGATCATGGAAACTAGTTTTAGGGACCAAAATGCAATTTAGAGAAAGTGTAATGACTAAAATGCAATTAACCTAAAAATTGTCATCATAACCATGTACATAATAAATGCATTCACATGGGTGAGTCATCTTATATGACTCATTGATATTATCCCTTAGTGGCTCCCGGAAATCCCGTATTCAGCTCCATCGCTTACCCGATTAAGATGTCGCATGGATAAAATATAATATTTCACTTTTTAGTGAAATATTTCAAAATAACCAAAAACGTTGGAAATTAAATAAAGACCTTAAGTGTTTCGTTTACAAGTCAAAATTAGGTCTTCTGATCAGTATAAATATACTGTCAGTGAACTTCGCAGACCGGGTTTTGCCTGACTTTTCAACCTAAATTTTAATCGTAACTCTCTACCGTTAGGTAGAGTGTAAATAAGGTTTCGGTTTAATTAAATAAATTTTCTAAGTCTCAGATAAAAATATAAACGTAATTATATAAATTTCTGATATTAGAAAACAGAAAAACTCGGGGTGTTGCACATCAATCCATGGATAATATATAATATTAAAAGAGGAAAGAAGATATTCTGTATTCACATATATATGCTTTATACATTAATATGGAAACCATTGGAATTTGAGAGACAGTATGGAAACCAATGAAATTTGAAATATATATGTCTTATATGTTAGTTGCTTCCTATAATGATATATATATATATATATATATATATATATATATATATATATATATATATATATATATATATATATATATATATATATATATATAAGAGCAATACCGCCTAATCAAGCATTAACAGACCAAATAACAAATAAATAGCAGAGACAGAATTAGGGAAAGAACAAAAACCATATCGCATTCAACTTTTGGATGAAGCCAAGAACAAATAGAGAAGGAAGGCTGGAGACTTACTTACATGAGAGGGGGTGTATTTGTGTAATGGGTTCTAGATAAAAAAAATTGGCAAAATAAAGGAAAATGAGTTTTAGAGAAAGAAAAGTCTCCAAACAGCGAAAAGAGAATAAGGGTTCGTTTGATTCGCACTGAGATACATGACAAAGAGAACAGCCCAAGACAAACTGGTAAGTTGTATGGTGTTTGATGAACAATGGACAAGACAAACAAAATAATGTTAAATTTACTGTAGTACACTTTGTGATAATAAATGTAATATCCTTTCTCATGGGTATCCTAGTTTCTATGACTTCATCATAAGTGTTTTAAATCCTTATATGATTCATAAATGTACAATTTAGGATTTGTTTTATTAGTGAAGTAATTGATTTTTTTTTTTAGAGAAGGAATGTAGTTTTATATATATATATATATATATATATATATACACACACCAAATGTATTGGGTTAATTAGTAGTACTCTAGAAATAATCTAGGGTCACATATCACCCTCACTTAGATTTAATTTCAATACATGAACAATCATATTCCCTCTCATTCTATGCATAAATATGATTAGCACACTACTTAATTTAAACCATAGTATTTATCTTTATTTAAAAATTTTACAAGTGACCATTGCCTATCAAGGAAGTCTAGCCCTATTGGTTAAGCAAAAATTTCTCACTTAACCCCTACAATGTACAATACGGCAGACCCAAAAACAAAGAAGTAAAGGAGACTTCTTCTTCTTCTTTCTTTTTCAGAAATGATATTGGGACACCAGAAGTTGACACCAGAAGTTGACACCATGGTTAATTCAGTGTATTGGTTGGTTAATCAACCAATAGTGTCAAAAGTGAATTAACCAACCAATATACTGAATTAACCATAGTGTCAACTTCTGGTGTCAATTTTTGGTGTCCCAATATCATTTCTGTTCTTTTTCATCAGAAGCTCCTTAAGCTTCTTCTTCAAACCCTAGACCTCCATCAAGCCTTCATCTTCCACCTTTCAAGCTTGAAATTCGGCCAGACAAGGGAGAAGGGGTTGAACAACTCAACCACAATTCCATTCTTGCAGAGACACCATTTCTCCTTTCTCTCTTCCCTCTTCAATTTTCAGCTCACACACACACCTCACCACCTCACTTCTCCTCTTCTCTTTTCTTCCATAACCATTATGAAACATACACCACTTCCTTTTATGAAGAGAGCTTGAAGCAACTACTCTTGAAAGCAAGGAGAAACCAAAACAGAATTGGGAGGAACTTTCAAGGAGATCAACCTCTACCATTCTAATTCCCACTTTTTGCTTATGTGAGTTTCCTTAGTTAGTGCTTGGTAACCATAAATCCAAGCTTAGGAATTTTAAATTTGATATTATTGTTTGATTTCTGAATTGCATGTTGATTATATGGTTTTAAATGAATGAAGAATTGTGTTGTAGAATATTCAATTTACATGCATGTATTCTGTTTGTTAAAAGTTCTAAAAGAAGCTGCCGATCTGACAAACCCGTATAGACATATGTATAATATTTTATTTGTAACTATTTCTATAGTGCTCTGTTTGGTATGATTCTTATTTTGTTAGAAATTAGACTCGAAATGCTACACTTTAGACACTGATTTTGCTGTTTTTCATTGAGTATTGATGGAGAAAAACCTGTTACAAGTTAGGGTATTGCTGCTGTCCTGTTTTCTGAGTGCAGGTGCTTTCCGGTAAAAACTGTAATTTTAGGAAGACGGTTTTTCCAAAAGTCAAATTTTATTCATAAAGTAAACTTGATTAGCTTTCCAGGGAGGGGTCTTTTGTTTGAATCCGATTTCGTTTGGTATTTTAATAAAATCATAGAAGTTAACTGAAAACTGCTGAAATTCTGCTTATGTTGTTGATGCATTATCCCTTGTTGAATACTTGATTGAGAGATTATATATTGTTCATGTGAATGGTTTATATGTTTTGTTTTAGGTCATTAGTTATTCAGCTATAGATTGATATATGAGTTAAGTTATTCAATGTTATGATGAAATGAATGGGAAACACCATTTGGCATTCAAAGGTAGTAACCATGCTAATTCTACTCATGAATCGAATTAGAATGGTTATCAATGACATTACAGATGTCAAGTACAGAAGTCCTTCCCGTTTGGAAGGCAATCACAGAAGTCCTTTCATTTTGGAAGGCAAACAAGTAAGTGCGAAGCAAGTGGGACGCCGCTTGTGGTCATAGACGTATGTCCTGTCTGACAGTATAGAGCTGGTTCCTCTTAAGTACCTCGGTGCGTGGGGAGCAGCGAAGTGTTAGTTCCTCTTAAGTACTTCGGTGCGCGGGGAACAACAATGTTTTTCACTGACAAAATTAAAAAGGAATGTCCAAATGAGTGGTTCACAAATATTATGAATGACATGATGATACCAGGATTAAACCCAAAGCTAGTCCCTCTTAAGTACTTTGGTGTGTGGGGGGCAGCAATGATGTTTATACCTGATGATATGTATAAGTTTACTAATATATGTATGTGTGTGGGACTGAGTGCTCTGTTTGTAGGGAATTCACTGAGATTTCATATCTCACCCCCTCACCCTTTTGTTTTAGGTTAATCCCTCCTATGTTGGAGAACTGTGAAGTATCCCTGGAAATACTTGGCAGTTATTCTAATGTAAGCTGTTTCTGTTATGGAAGACGTTGCCGGATCAGAGTCAAGAGTCATATTGTCATTGTTTAGTCTCTAAGTATAATTTTTGAAAATGTATGATATATATATATATATATATATATATATGAGTGGTTTAGCGAAAAGCAAATTTCAGTGTATCCTATGTTTTGTATCTAGTAGTACCCTAATGTACTTTAGTACATTATGGTATCAGAGCAGTTTGATCCCATCGGACTGTGAGTTGAGTCTAGAGTGATCCGGCTTAGGGTGTCAGATTACGTGTTCTGTGAAGTTGTTAGTTTTCTAAATTCCTGATACAAATTAATGGGGTAGGCCGCCTCAGGTATTTGTTTGAGGAATGGTGAACGATGACAACTCCCAGAATTGTTTCCAAAAGATTGATTTCCAAACAAGATTTCTTGTAAGCCAAATATTTTGAACAAATTTTGCTTGTGCAAGAATGATTATGCTTGTAAATATAAATGATATATATTATTTTCTTAAACCAATTTCCCAAAGAAATTAGTAGAGGTAATTGAGTTTGTTGAGATGTGTGTGTATGATTCTAATTTAATATGCTACTAGTTTAATGCTTTTGATTAATATGTACTAACTGGTCAATGTGTTTGAAATTGTCTTATATGTTTAGTGGTCATTTACTCAAATCCAACTTTGTTAGGTATTTTATTAAAAGTACCAAAGTTAATGTACATCTGCCAGTAAATGTTTTTGACTAATACAAGTTAAAAGTTTTCTTTTTATGAATGCTGATGTTATGGCACTACTAAATGAATTGTTGTATTTCCAAAATACGAATATATTCATTTCAGAAGATATTTTCAGAATAATCAAATTCTTTTTGTGCTTTTTACATTGGTCCTCAGGAGTTCAAATTTGACAAGCCTGGCAGTGTAACAACAGATAAGATAAGGAAAAGAAAATGAAATGTAAACCAATGAATCATGTGTTGTTGCTGTGTTGTGTAGACTTACAGTGTAGATCATATTGAAACAGTTATATTCTTTCCTTGTGATTGATACGCAAGTGTAAGAAAGTAATAATACAATTACATTCCCTATAATCTGAGTGTTTACCTTTTGTATGGTTTAATTATTATGCCTGAGTGTGATATCAGATGATAATTCAGATTACCTGAGCCTGGAAATAAATGCTAGTAGCAATAATGTAACCTTTGTATGCTTATGTGTTGTTGATACGTCCTGCTATATGTTTTGGGAGTATCTACTATAATCTTTAAGTTTCTCCCTCTAGTCGCACACATTGGAACATTGCAAGCTCAGATACTTGCAAAGAATGGGTGCTCGTGTCTATTCCCAGGGTCTTTTGTTGCACCTTGGTAACCTGAGGTTGCCAGAATAAACGTATGTTAAGTTATCTCTTATCATATGCTGTTGTTTTTAGAATAGAAAGAGAACTGGTCGCTTTGTTCGATGCATTCTTCTGATTGTAACCATGAAGGTCCATTGAATATGATATGTAAATATGAAAGAAGCATGCACTATCTTTACAGTATAAAGCTGAGTAATTGTTGCTATCTGAGAAATTTAACCGAATGGATTAGCCTTGTATGTCTTAGACTTTTGAATTGTGTTTTGTTTAAGATGGTAGTAAAAATGGATAGACTTGCACATTGTTTTCTGTTTCTCTCGTTGAATCTAATAAGATTGATTGTTATTATAAAGTTTCATCCTTTGTGCGGTTTTGACTTGTTAGGTAGAATGGGGTAAAACCATGTACACTAAAAGTGAACAAATCCTTCCCTCTTATTCAGTTTTGTTTCATGTTTTAATTCTTTATTTTGCATGACATTTTTATCAGCTAAATTGAATGTATAAGATGTTATTAATTCCAATCTATATTTCAAAATGTTAAGTATAATTGATAAACTTCTTAAGCCTTTCATATATACATGCATGTAACTGCTCTGTCCTGCAACAATATTCCTACAGTTAGGTATTAGTTGTTGTTTGTTTTTGGACTCTGATCGAATTCTTCTCGGCCTGTTTGAAGCCACATGAACAAAGTTTATAATTTAGCTTTTGTTTTTATTTACATAACCTAACCTATGGTGCATGTGATATACCTATTATGGCCTTGTACCCTAGGATTTTTCATATTATATATGAGCTACCACTAAGATCAAATATCTATTCATGTTTGTGTTTTCTTAACGCTTTCCTATTTTTACATTAAGTCAAACCGACTTCCATGCATGATGTCTTGGGGTGTGATGATTGATGCAAGATTGGGAAGGTTTAATTTGTTTGGTTGTACATGTAAATCATTTAAGATGCATTGTTGTATGTTCTTGGTTTCAAGTCAGAGAATCATCAATGGCCCAAATTTATCATGTGCTTTAATAAATTCAGGGAAATGGTTTAGTATATAGGTAAAGTAGAATCAAATTTCAAATAAACCTTGTTGAGGAGGATATTACATGCCATAGTTTGTAAATGGTAACGAGCTTGTTAATTACTTGATTTATATTGTCAATGGAAAAGAATGAATGCATGCAAATACATGACTTGTACTTGATTGCTTCTTTATAAATTTATTTAAGAGGACTGCATGATGCTTGTTTGTTCTTGAACTAGTTGATGAGTTCATAAGACTTTTATTTTGAGAATGTGAACCTCATAAGATGTTTGGGACATATAATTAAATCAGATTAGCAGTTGTGTAGTATGCTGTAATGTGGTGCCGGTTGACTCACTATTTATTATAACATTCCTTTGAACTGTTTTGTTACCTATTTTGAAAAGAGAAATTGTTCTAGGCTTCCAGATTTGTAAATGGATCCTTGCATGTTGTAACTACATAGAGGTTATGTTTTTGATTGCATGTTCACTAGTGTCTTCATTTGTTGAGCTGTACAAATTGAAGGACTAATTTTAATTATATTCATAAACAAGGAAACTATGCTTTCCAAAGAATGGTTTACTCAAATCTGAATGTTGTTTTCAAAACCAAATAATTCCAGTAAAGGTTTTCTTATAACCGAGTTTTAGAAAAAGCTTTTCAAGTTAAATTTATATATTCACTGAAAAGGATATTTGGAGAATTTAAAGCAATATTTTGCTCTATCTTGGGTATTATGGGATGCTCGGGGTAGACTTGTGTTTATAACATGTCCATATCTTGATATGCTACCATAGCATTATATATGTCATTTCTTGATCGTGTTCGATATGGGTGATTGATAAAAATCATTGGCTTGCATCAATTATTTGATTGTGCACCTAAATAGGTACCAAACAGTTATTTCTGGTGTGTCACATCCTTATGTACATAAGCATATATGTATTTGACGCGTTTCCTAAATTATTTATATCTAAAATGATTGGAATAATAAGTACCACTACTATTTGAATAAGATTGTGTGCTTTACTCTCTTATTATTATTGTTGTCATAAAGTTTCTGTCAGCTTGCCGTTGATTGGAATATCTGTCATGTATGATAATTGAACCCTAGCGAACCAAGTATCAATGATGACCAAATAGTTAATGATTATGACCAGTTCATCGATATAGATTCAAACATACAAACAAAACCTTTTGACCAGAGTACGCAGCGGAAGCTTAGTAGCCATTAGACGAAGGATCTTGCAGGAAACCATCTATGAACCTAAATGCAACTCTTAAGTCTTACTTGTATCATAAGACTAATTTGCCTTATTGTACGCTTTAAATGTATATATATACCCATGTGATCCAAACTGAAGTAGTATTGTGTTTTCAATTATCACTTGCATGCTTTTAATTGTCATGAGGTGGGAAGTTTACTAAGGCAACAAATGTTATTGTTTGAGAAATCATTGCTAATGTATTTCTCTCGAGTAGGTTTTACTAAATTTTGAGGGCAAAATTTTGTTTTGGGGGGTTAGAAATGTAATATCCTTTCTCATGGGTATCCTAGTTTCTATGACTTCATAAGTGTTTTAAATCCTTATATAATTTATAAATGTACAATTTAGGATTTGTTTTATTAGTGAAGTAATTGATTTTTTTTTTTAGAGAAGGAATGTAATTTTATATGCATAAATATGATTAGCACACTACTTAATTTAATTTCAATACATGAACAATCATATTCCCTCTCATTCTATGCATAAATATGATTAGCACACTACTTAATTTAAACCATAGTATTTATCTTTATTTAAAATTTTACAAGTGACCAATGCCTATCAAGGAAGTCTAGCCCTATTGGTTAAACAAAAAATTTCTCACTTAACCCCTACAATGTACAATACGGCAGACCCAAAAACAAAGAAGTAAAGGAGACTTCTTCTTCTTCTTTCTTTTTCATCAGAAGCTCCTTAAGCTTCTTCTTCAAACCCTAGACCTCCATCAAGCCTTCATCTTCCACCTTTCAAGCTTGAAATTCGGCCAGACAAGGAGCAAGGGGGTTGAACAACTCAACCACAATTCCATTCTTGCAGAGACACCATTTCTCCTTTCTCTCTTCCCTCTTCAATTTTCAGCTCACACACACACCTCACCACCTCACTTCTCCTCTTCTCTTTTCTTCCATAACCATTATGAAACATACACCACTTCCTTTATGAAGAGAGCTTGAAGAAACTACTCTTGAAAGCAAGGAGAAACCAAAACAGAATTGAGAGGAACTTTCAAGGAGATCAACCCCTACCATTCTAATTCCCACTTTTTGCTTATGTGAGTTTCCTTAATTAGTGCTTGGTAACCATAAATCCAAGCTTAGGAATTTTAAATTTGATATTATTGTTTGATTTCTGAATTGCATGTTGATTATATGGTTTTAAATGAATGAAGAATTGTGTTGTAGAATATTCAATTTACATGCATGTATTCTGTTTGTTAAAAGTTCTAAAAGAAGCTGCTGATCTGACAAACCCGTATAGACATATGTATAATATTTTATTTGTAACTATTTCTATAATGCTCTGTTTGGTATGATTCTTATTTTGTTAGAAAGTAGACTCGAAATTCTACACTTTAGACACTTATTTTGCTGTTTTGCATTGAGTATTGATGGAGAAAAACCTGTTACAAGTTAGGGTATTGCTGCTGTCCTGTTTTCTGAGTGCAGGGGCTTTCCGGTAAAAACTGTAATTTTAGGAAGACGGTTTTCTAAAAGTCAAATTTTATTCATAAAGTAAACTTGATTAGCTTTCCAGGGAGGGGTCTTTTGTTTGAATCCGATTTCGTTTGGTATTTTAATAAAATCATAGAAGTTAACTGAAAACTGCTGAAATTCTGCTTATGTTGTTGATGCATTATCCCTTGTTGAATACTTGATTGAGAGATTATATATTGTTCATGTGAATGGTTTATATGTTTTGTTTTAGGTCATTAGTTATTCAGCTATAGATTGATATATGAGTTAAGTTATTCAATGTTATGATGAAATGAATGGGAAACACCATTTGGCATTCAAAGGTAGTAACCATGCTAATTCTACTCATGAATCGAATTAGAATGGTGATCAATGACATTACAGATGTCAAGTACAGAAGTCCTTTCCGTTTGGAAGGCAAGTATAGAGTCCTTCCCGTTTGGAAGGCAATCACAGAAGTCCTTTCATTTTGGAAGGCAAGCAAGTAAGTGCGAAGCAAGTGGGACGCCGCTTGTGGTCATAGACGTATGTCCTGCCTTACAGTATAGAGCTGGTTCCTCTTAAGTACCTCGGTGCGCGGGGAGCAGCGAAGTGTTAGTTCCTCTTAAGTACTTCGGTGCGCGGGGAACAACAATGTTTTTTATACCTGATGATATGTATAAGTTTACTAATATATGTATATGTGTGGGACTGAGTGCTCTGTTTGCAGGGAATTCACTGAGATTTCATATCTCACCCCCTCACCCTTTTGTTTCAGGTTAATCCCTCCTATGTTGGAGAACTGTGAAATATCCCCGGAAATACTTGGCAGTTATTCCAATGTAAGCTTTTTCTGTTATGGAAGACGTTGCCGGATCAGAGTCAAGAGTCATATTGTCATTGTTTAGTCTCTAAGTATAATTTTTGAAAATGTATGAGATATATATATATATATATATATATATGAGTGGTTTAGCGAAAAGCAAATTTCAGTGTATCCTATGTTTTGTATCTAGTAGTACCCTAATGTACTTTGGGGTATTACAATAAATATATGGTTTAACTATTGAGTAGGTCCCTGAACTATTAGGGAATTTTCAAGTAGGTCCCTATACTAAAAAAAATTTGTAATTGGTCTTCGTACTTTTATAAAGTTTTCAATTGAGTCCTTGAACTAAAAAAAATTATAATTGGGTCCCTGAACTTATATAAAATTTTCAATTGAGTCCCTGGGATAGGGTTTCCTTTAAGAGGTCGTTAAGTTTGCTGACGTGAAACATAACCTGGAATTACCTCCAAATTTGTATTTAAGGGTTGAAGAGACCAAATTGTTAAATCATAAAACAAAAACGTGACCTGCGATTGCTTCTCTTCCATATGAACAAATTTTTTTTTATAAAACAAAGGCATGCAAAGGCATCACAATAGAAACTAGCCATCCCAACTAGGTTGGCACCACTAGCCCTACCAATCATATGCAGCACGCCCAAATATCATTAAAGAAAAGAAAAAGAATACAAAGAAACCATGAGGGGGCATGAACCTAACCCATGGGAGAATTAAGAGAACCTATAATAGTTCCTTCCATATGAACAAATAGTTCCTTCATTCCCCGATTTATGTTTCATGATTGCATATCCTTCTCTCGAAATAATTTCGTCCAAAATAGTTACCCCACTTGCAGCTTACTACATCTCATTTCATCTTGTTACATCCTGCTGCATTTTATTATAACAATGTCTTAAGGTTCATCTTCTACCTAAACCACTCATAAATGACCGATATGATTATCCAATTTCGATGAAATCAATAATATTCCATCGAATTCAACATATCACTAACGAATTTTATACTTTAGGAACCCCATCGAAAATTTTATATAAGTTCAGGGACCCAATTGAAAATTTTATAATAGTTCGGGGACCTAATTACAATTTTTTTTAGTATAGAGACCTATTTGAAAATTCCCAAATAATTCAGGACCTACACAAAAATAAGATTTTTAGGCCATGAAATTTACCAATGAACGATTACACCAATAAGTAGAAATATTACTTTTGCAGAGAAATTCCCAAATGAAATAAAAGATAAAAAACAATTACAAAGATTTTTAGAATGTTTAAATTATGTCTCTGAGTTTATTCCCAACATTAGGATTAAGTGTAAGCCTTTGTATTCTAGGCTAAGAAAAACGTCAAATCCTAAACCATGGTCAGAAGAATTAACCCAGTTAGTAATAGACATAAAAAGGGATGTCAAGTCACTTCCTTGTCTAGGAATTCCTCATCCCAATGCCAATTTGATTGTTCAAACAAATGCGTCAGATTTAGGATATGGTGGTATCTTACTCCAGGTCCTCCCTCAGTCAAAAATTGAACAAGTTGTCCACTTTCATTCTGGTCTATGGATCCAATCTCAAGAAAAGTATAGTACTATAAAAAAAAAAAAGAGATTTTATCTATAGTACTATGTATTACAAAATTTCAAGACGATTTGATAAACAAAAAAATTTTACTTCGAATTGATTGCAAAGCTGCAAAAGATGTTTTGCAAAAAGATGTTCAAAATGTTAAGTCTCTAAAATGTCTGTGTGCATTTCCCTAAGTTTTGATGAAAACTAAACATTGGGTAATGATTTAATTAACCTATTTTGTGGTGGCTAACCCGTCTACTTAGTGTACAGATCAGAAGATTACAAAACTCACCTGTCTGTCTATCTAAGTCTCACCTGTCCGTATAAGCCAAGAAGTCAACCTGTCTGCTGACTAGGATTGTTGACTATGTGCAAACTGATTTTACAACCTGTCTCTATTCTTCAACTTGTCTAAGGTTCTTCGTTAAAGAACTCGAAGTACAGGAAGCTTTTGCAAGCTATCCCCTCATGAAGAATACTCTGAGAACTCTCTCACGCTTATCAAGAAACTCAGAAGTGCTCTCTCTCAAGCAAACCAGGAAGTCAGAGATAAACTTCCAGTTAAAGAATATTTCCAACATGCTTTATTCCCCAGTACTTTCAGTCATTACACAGAAAGGGAAATGTACTCTGCAAAAGTACAAAAGCACTCTGCACAACTCTGAGTTGGTGTCTACACGATGCATAAAGCTATTATCCCTCATGTTAGAGTACAACCAACGTCTTCATTGCATTAATGGCTGCCCAGAACGACTATATTGCATTTAATGAAGCTTTGCTTGAAGCCATAGTTGCAAGGAATGTCTCTAACGGATATTAAATGTTTGAAGGCTATAAATACAGAAGTCATTGAAGATGAACATCATCAGAGTTTTACAAAGCATTAAAGAGCCATTACTCTGTTCATTTACTCATTCTGTATTCTTCAATCATTTGAAGTTATTACGCAGACTTTCCTAAAGCTTTATATTTAAAACCACTCTCTGAGTTTTAGTGAAAGGTCTGTAAGTGTATTTATTACAAACCAAACTCTCAAACAAATCTGAGTGAGCTTGAAGAGGCTAGGTGTGCAAAGAATACTTGTGAGTGAGCCTGAAGAGGCTAGGTGTGCAAAGAATACTTGTGTTGGAGCCTGAAGAGGCTAGGTGTGCAAACAATACTTGGAGTCTGTAACCTGATCAGTTATAGTGGATAAATCTTGGTGCTGCCAAGGACTGGACGTAGCTCTTTGTGTTAAAGAGTGAACCAGGATAAATCTCTGTGTTAATCTCTCTTTCCTTAATCTCTTTAGTTACTTTGATTATATATATCATCTGCTTTCTAACAAAGGGGTTAAAACTGTTTCTGTCAAGTCTGTTTTCTTATCTCTACGTGTGTTGTTTTTCTGAGAAAACTACAACAGACAGGTGACCTGTCTGTGTATCTTTTTACACCCGTCTGTGCTTAGCTTCTGCATGCAAAAAGTTTTTAACTTTATTTTAAATTCTAATAAACACAATTCAACCCCCCTTCTCGTGTTTATAGTTGTCTATTTCAGTTGGTATCAGAGCTCAGCCTCTGGGTTGAGCATCTAACAGTGTTGAGGTAAAAGATCCTGAAGAATAGACATGACTGCTGGAGCTAGTGGAAGTAACCAGACTGAAGGAGCCTCCTTAACCAGACCTCCATTCTTCAATGGAGAAAACTACAACTATTGGAAAGATAGATTTCAATGGTTCATTCTATCTACAAACTCTGATCTCTGGGATGTCATCACAGATGGTCCTTTCATCCCTAAAAATGATGACAACACTGACAAGCCAAAAGCTCAGTGGACCCCTGCAGAAAAGGCAAAATGGGAGCTGAATCACAAAGCCAGATACAACATTATTTGTGCGCTCAGTCCTGATGAGTTTGAGAAGGTTTGTGCCTGTGACTCTGCCAAAGAAATATGGGACACCTTAGCTGTCACACATGAAGGAACCGCCAAGGTCAAAGAATCAAAAATTGCCATACTTGTCAGAAAGTATGAACTATTTCTCATGGAAGAAGGAGAATCTGTTGCTCAAATGATTGGGAGATTTCAAACTATCATCAATGGTCTAAAATCTCTTGGCAAAGTCTACTCCAATGCTGAGAAGGTTGGAAAGATACTTAGGAGCCTACCTAAGCAGTGGAGACCTCTGGTAACTGCTATCTCTCAAGCCAAAGATCTTACCACCTTGACTATGGATGAACTCCTTGGAACACTTACTGTTCATGAGCAAGAACTTGGAGATGAAGTCTCAACAAAGAAGGGCAAGTCAATTGCTCTGAAGGCTGATCAAAAGTCTTCCAAAGCCTCTAAAGCTTTAAAGGCAGACGAGTCATCCAGTGATGCTGACCTGTCTGAATCTGAGGATTCTGAAAGTGATGAAGAACTATCTCTCCTAACCAGAAAGATAAAGCTTCTCCTACAGAAAAAGAAGTTCCGAAAGGATAAGCCATTCAGAAGATTCAACAAGGACAAGAACTTCAAGGATTCCACTTTAACAGACAAAAACTCAATTGTCTGCTATGAGTGCAAGAAACCAGGACACATCAAAGCAGAATGTCCTCAACTCAAGAAAGCCCCATTTAAGAAGTTCTTCAAAAAGAAGAAGAAAGGAATGATGGCCACTTGGGAAGATCTAGAGTCAACATCTACTGATGAGGAGACAGAGGAAGAAGCAAATCTCTGTCTAATGGCTAACACTGACTCTGATTCAGATAATGAGGTAAATTCTGATTATGAGGAATTACTTGATGCCTATGAAGAATTGTTGGAGGAATCCAACTGTTTGTCTAAGGCTTTCAAATCTCTCAAGAGAGATCATGTTAAGCTCCTCAGTGAGCATAAACAGAAATCTCTAGAGTGTGAGAAATTTGCCAAGGAGAACAGTGAGCTGAAGACTGAAAAGTCTAATGAAGCTAAGATCTCTAGTGATACATCACAGTCTGAAGAAGTTAAAAAACTTCAACAGAAAGTGGAAGAGCTCACTTCTGATCTTGCCAAATTTGTTAATGGTAGAGATAATCTGACAAAGCTGCTTGGCTGTCAGAGGCACTCCCTTAACAAAGAAGGTATAGGATATGTCCATCAGATACATCATAAAGTATCAACTAAGCACTCTAAAGTGTCTGCTACATCTACTTCTATTAAATCCATACCTGTCTGTAATTTCTGTGGAAAGACTGGACATGTTATGTCTAAGTGTCTCCATAAGAAAAGAAGGAAGTCTTCACAGACTCCTAGAACTAACAGAAAAGGACCCAGAAAACTATGGGTACCTAAAGATCAAATAATCTCTGTTGCAGATGTCCTCAACAGCACAAAGAAAACACCACTGCTAGTACCTGGACAGTGGCTGCTCGCGACACATGACAGGAGAAAGGTCTATGTTCCTAGACCTCCAACTTAAGAAAGGAGGACATGTGGCATTTGGTGGAAATCAGAAAGGGAAGGTTATAGGAATTGGTACTATTGGTGGTAAACCTCCTCTTCCCTCTATATCAAATGTTCTTATGGTTAAAGGATTAAAACACAATCTGCTTAGCATAAGTCAATTATGTGACAGTGGATTTGATGTCTCCTTTACCAAAGATTTCTGTATAGTTAAAGATCTTAGTGGCAAAACCCTCTTTTCAGCTAAAAGGCAACAAAATCTGTATAAGATTGAACTGACTGATCTCTCAGATCAAAGTGTAACATGTCTGATGTCTAAAGAGGATGAAAGATGGTTGTGGCATAAGAAACTAGGACATGCTAGTATGAAATTAATTTCAAAACTAAAAAGGGATAACCTTGTGAGAGGATTGCCTGATATTAGTTTTAAGAAAGATATTTTGTGTGATGCATGTCAGAGAGGTAAACAGATAAAATCAAGTTTCAAATCTAAAAACCAAATATCAACCTCTAGACCTCTTCAGTTGTTACACATGGATCTGTTTGGACCAGTTAGTGTTGCTAGCTTGGCTGGAAGGAAATATGGATTTGTCATAGTTGATGACTATTCTAGATATACATGGGTACTCTTCTTAACCCACAAGGATGAGTCTTTTAAGGCTTTCTCAGTATTCTGTAAAAGAGTACAAAATGAGCAGGGTTTCTGCATTTCTACTCTAAGAAGTGACCATGGGGGAGAATTTGAAAATGAGCAGTTTAGTCAGTTCTGTGAGGAGAATGGGATCTCTCACAATTTCTCTGCACCTAGAACTCCTCAACAAAATGGAGTGGTTGAGAGAAAGAATAGATCTCTGCAAGAGATGGCTAGATCTATGCTCAATGAGAATAATCTCCCTAAGTACTTCTGGGCAGAAGCAGTAAACACAGCTTGTTATGTACAAAACAGAATACTCATTAGGCATTTTCTAAAGAAGACTCCCTATGAACTGTGGAAAGGAAAAAGCCCCAACATTTCTTACTTTCATGCATTTGGTTGTGAATGCTACATATTAAATACCAAGGATCAACTTTGAAAATTTGACTCTAAGACAGACAAAGGTATCTTTTTGGGATACTCTGAAATGTCTAAAGCTTTTAGAATTTACAATTCTAGAACATCTGTTATTGAAGAATCTGTTCATGTCAAATTTAATGATAACTTAAAGACTGATAAGGAATTGTCAGATCTAGAAGATGATCTTGCAGGTCTTGATATAAACAAGTCAGAAGATCAACAACCTGACTTAACCAAACCAGAACCTGAAGCAGAACCAGACAGACCAGTGGAACAGACAAGTCAACAGACACAGACAAGTCAAGGTCCTCTTGAAAGAGACTGGAAATTCAAAACTCATCATCCTAAGGATCTCATCATTGGTCATCCCTCAGAAGGAGTAAGAACCAGATCTACCTTAAGAGAATCAAGCAATGTGGCCTTTTTGTCAGAAATAGAGCCAAAGCACATCGAAGAAGCTCTTGATGATGAAAGCTGGATTCTTGCTATGCAAGAAGAACTCAACCAGTTCACCAGAAATGATGTCTGGACACTTGTCTCCAAGCCCAAAAACAAGTCTGTCATTGGAACAAGATGGGTCTTCAGAAACAAGTTAGATGATGGCAAAGTTGTCAGAAACAAGGCAAGGTTAGTAGCTCAAGGCTATAACCAACAAGAAGGTATTGACTATACTGAAACATTTGCACCTGTAGCTAGAATAGAAGCTATTCGCATACTAATGTCATATGCTGCACAACACCAAATCACTCTTTTTCAAATGGATGTGAAAAGTGCTTTTCTCAATGGAATAATTGAAGAAGAAGTTTATGTTAAACAACCCCCTGGTTGTGAAGATACTGATAAACCAGATCATGTTTTTAAACTTAAAAGGGCATTATATGGTTTAAAGCAAGCACCTAGGGCATGGTATGATAGACTAAGCTCTTTTCTCATGCATAACGGCTTTACAAGAGGTCAAGTAGATACTACTCTGTTTAAGAAAAGCTATAAAGAAAATTTCATTGTAGTCCAAATATATGTTGATGATATTATTTTTGGAGCAACTAATGAAAAGCTGTGCAAGGATTTTTCAAAGCTGATGCAAGCAGAATTTGAGATGAGCATGATGGGAGAATTGAAGTTCTTCCTTGGTCTACAAATCAAGCAGACAAGTGATGGAATCTACATCCATCAACAAAAGTATATCAAGGAAATGCTCAAGAAATACAAAATTGAAAATGCTAAACTTATGAAAACTCCCATGGAAACCAATGCAAAACTCAGTAAAGATGATGAAGGTAAAAAGGTAGACCAAACTGTCTACAGAGGTATGATTGGATCTTTGCTGTACTTAACCTCAAGCAGACCTGATATTCAGTTTAGTGTCTGTATGTGTGCTAGATTTCAATCTGACCCAAGAGAATCTCATCTTAAAGCTGTTAAGAGAATATTTAGATATTTGCTTGGTACTACTAATCTTGGTTTGCTGTATTTAAGAACTAATGAATACAGATTAGTGGGATTCTGTGATGCTGACTTTGCTGGAGACAGAATAGAAAGAAAAAGCACCAGTGGAGGATGCCACTTCATTGGAGCAAACTTGGTCTCTTGTTCAAGCAAAAGACAGACAACTATAGCTCTATCTACAGCTGAAGCAGAATATATCTCAGCAGCTAGTTGTTGCTCTCAGCTTTTATGGGTAAAACATCAACTTGAGAATTACTCTATTTTTGAGCATAATATACCTGTATGGTGTGATAATTCTAGTGCTATCTGCTTAACTAAAAATCCAATTCAGCATTCTAAGGCTAAGCATATAGAAATCAAACATCACTTCATTAGAGATTATGTTCAGAAAGGTATTTTTGATATTAAGTTTGTTAAAACTGAAAATCAATGGGCTGATATCTTCACTAAGCCCTTAGCAGAAGAAAGATTTTTATTCATTAGAGATAATTTAAACATGCATTGTATTGTTGAATGACATGTCTGAGTTTTTAAAACTGTCTGTAATCACCTGTCTGACTCTGCTGAGTCACTATGCTGAAACCCAACAGTTTTTATTGAAATGGTTATTATTTATTCATTTATTTAAATACCATTTGTTAATCTGAAGCTAATCATGAATACGGCAGTTTTTACCTCGAAACCATGTTTTCTTTATGTCTAAGTGGGCGCTACAGTTCCCCACATAAATCGTGCCATTCTTAATTAAAAATATCTTTTTTCTCTCTCCTGCTTTTACTTCTTTAAAAGGTAAATCTTCAGAAAGTTTCAAACTTTATCCTTCTCAAAAAGCCCTAAGTCTTTTCGTCTTCGTCTTCCTCTCGTTCAAACCCTTCTCCCTTCCAAAACTTTCACCTTCTCTCTTTTCTGAAAAATGGCATCTTCAAAACGCCTGTCTCCAAAAGAGATTGCTGAGAAATACGAGATGAGACTAACTGATGTAGAGAAGATTCTACCTGGGAAGACTGTTGATCTTCAACAGATGAAGAGATGGGGAATGGATGTCACTGAGGAGTTGGAATACTCTAAGTGGACAGCCTTCTTTGATATCAAGGAGCTGGTCCATCCCAAGCTTGTCAGAGATTTCTGGAGGAATGCTGTGGTCATCACCAATGTGGTTGATGGAACCAAGAGCTTCAAGGCTCAAATGTCAGCTGATGTAACTCTTCTGTTCCCTATAAGCTCTCTGGAACTAGCAACCAGATGTCCAAGGATTGGAACTGCCTTCAGACCTGACTGGGAAGATCAGGTGGGAACTGAAAATATCAATATTGCTGTTTATGGTGTTCCCAACCCTGAGAACAAGAAGCCTGTCTGCATGGTGCCCAAGTGCAGGTTCTTGCACAAGCTGCTTCTGGAGTGTGTGATGCCCAGAAGAGGGTCAAGAGACAATGTGACCAAGTTGGACAGATTTGCTCTGTACCACTTGATTCACAAAATCAAGATAGACATCAATGATCTCATCTACATGTATCTTGAGTCTCTGATCAGAAGGACAAATATGCCTACCTACCCTTATGGAATGTTGCTGACAAGGGTTTTTAGGAACAAGATATTTGTTCCAACTGATGTCCACTTTGTGGACATGGCTCTGCCCATAGACAAGAAGGTCTTGTCTATGATGGGGATTGAAGGAATCCCTCTGGAGGATGAGGAAGAAGAGAAGAAGAAGAAAAAGAAGCCTGCTGTTGAGCAGAAACTGAAGGAAATAGCAGAGGAGCCTGCTGATTCCACTGGTGAATCAGAGTATCCTATCTCTGAAAGGATTTGGAAAGCTGCTGGAAAGGTTGCCAGACAGGATCAAAGGCCTGAGGAACCCACAGCTTCTGAAGAATCTGCTGAGACAGTAGAGCCTCTCAGATTCAAGCTGAAGAAGCCCTCTCCCAAGAGGAAGACCAGTGAGGCTGGAAAATCAGGTGTGGTTCCTACACAACCCACCAAGAGAAGAAGACTGGTGAAGACCTTTGCCAAGGACAGACAAGTGAAGTCTGTGCCTAGTAAAGAGGAAGCACCTGCTCAGGGGGAGCAGACTTCTCCACCTGCAGAAGAGCCTAGGGAGATCAAATCTCTTGATCTGGGTTTCATTCCCAGAAAAAGAAGGTCAGGCTACCCTATGCCTGTTGTGGCTGTTGCTGAAAGGGAAGCTGTCCCTGCAGAAGAGCCTGCTGCTGCTGCTACTGCTTCTGCCCCCTCCACTGACCTGTCTGCTGGAACACAGACAGTTGGTCATCATGAAGAAGCTTCTCTGTCTCCTTCAAGGAAGAAAGCAAGGCTTTTTGAAGAACCACTCTTCACCTTCCCTTCTGCACCATCCTCTCCCCTTCATCTAGGTATTCCAGATTCTGCTGTCTCTTCCCCCTCTGCTCTGTGTCAACCCCTTATCTGTTGCCTCCCCTTTTCACTCACCTGTCTCCTCTCACCCCTCTCAACCATCTTTTGATGTCTTGTCTGATGTATGTCAATACACAGTTGTTCACAGGGGCTCAACTCCCAGAGAACAATCTGGCATATCATCTAGACTGTTTGTGAGTGATTTGCAATCTCTGATGACTGCAAGTATATCTCACTTATCTGTCATCCCTTCTCCACCACCTCACATTCTGAACTCATGTAGGGAGATCTTCTTTTATCCCCCTATTGTGTTGTTCATTAGAACATTGGAAGGATCTAACTATCCTGCCTCTGTTGTAATGTTACCCTCTAGGTCTAGATATTTCTTTCTTTTAATCACAGGGTCTAATTCATTCTTTTCCTACATAGACTCTCTCCTACCCCTACCTCCATCTGTCTTAGCCAATCAACCTCTTCCCCCTCCTATTCCAATAAGAGTCACTCGACTGTCTCTTTGTGAAAGACTCTCTTATGTCTTTCCCTCTCCTGATTTTGACATAGTCAGAATCACCCCTCTGTTTAAAATAGTTTTTCTTCCTTTCTTTTATTTCAGAACCATTCATCAACTTTTCTTTCCCCGTGTCTCCTCACCCTTCTCTGTACCTAAGGCACCCCCAGTTTTAGCCTTACCCTGGTATCCATCCCTGTCTGATGCTTCAACCAGCCTGTCTACAGAAGTCTCCTCCTCTCAAATAGTGGATTCAGTGAGCTTCAATCTCCTTAAGACTGAGCTAGAAGAAGTCCGAAGACAATTGGATGCAGAGAGGCATGCTAGGCTGCTATTAGAACAGAAAGTTGATTCCCTGTATCTCTTGTTTAATCAGCCTAAATAAGTAGTTGTAGGAACTGCCTTGTAATTGAATTGCTTATGATGAATACAAATCAAATCTTACTTTATTATTCTTTTTTCGTTTTTCTTTTTCTCTCCACTGTTATCTATTTAACTCTTTTTGTTGCTGACAAAAGGGGGAGAAAAATGTTAAGATGTTTAATGTAAACAATATTTGCTAAGTGTTCATTCTCTGATATACTCTGATACTATGAACTTAAACCTGCTACATATTACTCTGATGCTCTTTATTGAACACTAATGCATCTGTCTGCACATATAGAAAATATCAACTTGTCTACTGTCTGTACTTCTGTACTCTGATATTTTCAAAGGTTCATTAAATCATCTGAATGTTTGTCATCATCAAAAAGGGGGAGATTGTTAAGTCTCTAAAATGTCTGTGTGCATTTCCCTAAGTTTTGATGAAAACTAAACATTGGGTAATGATTTAATTAACCTATTTTGTGGTGGCTAACCCGTCTACTTAGTGTACAGATCAGAAGATTACAAAACTCACCTGTCTGTCTATCTAAGTCTCACCTGTCCGTATAAGCCAAGAAGTCAACCTGTCTGCTGACTAGGATTGTTGACTATGTGCAAACTGATTTTACAACCTGTCTCTATTCTTCAACTTGTCTAAGGTTCTTCGTTAAAGAACTCGAAGTACAGGAAGCTTTTGCAAGCTGTCCCCTCATGAAGAATACTCTGAGAACTCTCTCACGCTTATCAAGAAACTCAGAAGTGCTCTCTCTCAAGCAAACCAGGAAGTCAGAGATAAACTTCCAGTTAAAGAATATTTCCAACATGCTTTATTCCCCAGTACTTTCAGTCATTACACAAAGGGAAATGTACTCTGCAAAAGTACAAAAGCACTCTGCACAACTCTGAGTTGGCGTCTACACGATGCATAAAGCTATTATCCCTCATGTTAGAGTACAACCAACGTCTTCATTGCATTAATGGCTGCCCAGAACGACTATATTGCATTTAATGAAGCTCTGCTTGAAGCCATAGTTGCAAGGAATGTCTCTAACGGGTATTAAATGTTTGAAGGCTATAAATACAGAAGTCATTGAAGATGAACATCATCAGAGTTTTCAAAGCATTAAAGAGCCATTACTCTGTTCATTTACTCATTCTGTATTCTTCAATCATTTGAAGTTATTACGCAGACTTTCCTAAAGCTTTATATTTAAAACCACTCTCTGAGTGTTAGTGAAAGGTCTGTAAGTGTATTTATTACAAACCAAACTCTCAAACAAATCTGAGTGAGCCTGAAGAGGCTAGGTGTGCAAAGAATACTTGTGAGTGAGCCTGAAGAGGCTAGGTGTGCAAAGAATACTTGTGTTGGAGCCTGAAGAGGCTAGGTGTGCAAACAATACTTGGAGTCTGTAACCTGATCAGTTATAGTGGATAAATCTTGGTGCTGCCAAGGACTGGACGTAGCTCTTTGTGTTAAAGAGTGAACCAGGATAAATCTCTGTGTTAATCTCTCTTTCCTTAATCTCTTTAGTTACTTTGATTATATATATCATCTGCTTTCTAACAAAGGGGTTAAAACTGTTTCTGTCAAGTCTGTTTTCTTATCTCTACGTGTGTTGTTTTTCTGAGAAAACTACAACAGACAGGTGACCTGTCTGTGTATCTTTTTACACCCATCTGTGCTTAGCTTCTGCATGCAAAAAGTTTTTAACTTTATTTTAAATTCTAATAAACACAATTCAACCCCCCCTTCTCGTGTTTATAGTTGTCTATTTCACAAAATCTTGTTTCAAAACACATCTTCGCCAGATGGCAAAGTCTATTAAGTTGTTTTGATTTTGATATCGAATTCTTAAAAGGAGAAAATAATTTTATCCCTGATTTTTTAACTAGGGAATTCTTGTAGGGTACTCCGTCCAGATGAACACTAGATCCAGAGGTGGATCTTCCCGAGGTGGGGCTCCACCTTCACCAAATAAATCCGAACAATTAACCCCTGAGTCCTTTGCTCCTACAGCATCCCAAATAACTCAGAAAAATATCCCCACAAATAACCCATCTCAAACCACAAATAAATTTGCTCCCTTAAGTGAGGAAACATTAGCCAAATTAACCTCTCCGAGAGAATGTAACACCCGGGTGCCGACGAGGGCGGGGAGTGGTCACCAGTGCAAGAAGGCACGGACAAGGAGCGGCTCCTGGCAGGCTTCTAGGCGGAGGGACACATGAACGAACCGATAGCACACCTGAATGAGAGGGATCCTGAGACTGTGTAGGTATGGGACTATACAGTAGAGAATGACTTATATGAATTGATTGGTACTACCTATACCAACAAGATGCATCTTCTTTTCGGGAGCCCATCACTTAAGAACTCCACAGTTAAGCGTGTTTGACTTGGAGCGATTCTGGGATGGGTGACCTCCTGTGAAGTTTTCCTAGGAAGCGTGTGAGTGAGGACAAAGCATGCTGAAAAGGCCCGTGTTGGCTTGTGGGGACAGTCGTCAATCCATAGAGCAGCCAGAGATGTTACAAATGGTATCAGAGCGGCACCTCTCCCAGTACGGTGTGGTTCGGGGACGAACCAAGCGGAAGCTGGTGGGCATGTAACACCCAGGTGCCGACGAGGGCGGGGAGTGGTCCCCGGTGCAAGAAGGCACGGACAAGAAGCGGCTCCTGGCAGGCTTCTAGGCGGAGGGACACATGAACGAACCGATAGCACACCTGAATGAGAGGGATCCTGAGACTGTGTAGGTATGGGACTATACAGTAGAGAATGGCTTATATGAATTGATTGGTACTACCTATACCAACAAGATGCATCTTCTTTTAGGGAGCCCATCACTTAAGAACTCCGCAGTTAAGCGTGCTTGACTTGGAGCGATTCTGGGATGGGTGACCTCCTAGGAAGTTTTCCCAGGAAGCGTGTGAGTGAGGACAAAGCACGCTGAAAAGGCCCGTGTTGGCTTGTGGGGACAGTCGTCAATCCATAGAGCAGCCAGAGATGTTACAGAAAACCCCTTGCCTCCAAAATAAAACCAATTTGTAGAAAACATGCTCTTACAAAACAAGAGTATGGGAATTATACAATGAGTCCTTGGGATATGCCGAAACAACTTATTCCCAATGGATTTGGCTGGGTCCCCATCAGCAGTGCACGAAAGAATTTAGAATTCTATCAATTTATTCTGATTGATAACCAATCCTGAAGCACCAGAAATAATTGCTTACTCCAAATGTAAAATAAAGAAGGTCCTTAATCTTTCAGATTGGGGACAAGGGCCTTTTATGCCCAAAAGATTCTCAAGGGTGTTCGAACCACCAGTTTACAATTACTTTGATTACCAGGAAGCATGGAAGATGGTACTCCATCAACCAAATCCTCGCCATTCTTGGTACTTTAATTTTCTAAGTAATCAAACCAGGTACCCTAACTGGTTCATGGAATGGTTTTGGGAGAACGGCCTTTCCACCGAAATTCTTCCAAATTCCCTTTTCGAGATTTACAAAGAATATAAGAAATTAACCCCATCGATTGCAGTCTTTGGCAAATTACTTCATTTTTGCGCCCAATTTGGAATTGCTTGGCTACTTAAGTTAAATTATGAATATCACCAGCATTTACCTGAACCTTTTCCCAAATATATTTGTTCCACAAACATAATCTCTTGGTGGAAAAAGTTCAATAATAATGTAGTTGAAACCAAATTTATCACATGGAAAAGAAACCACTCCAAAAGAGTTTCTTCTCCCCAGACTCCTCAAAAGTTAAAAGAAGTCTGCAGTTCATCTACTTAGGAAGTGACCCCATTTACCATAAATATCAGTGCCTCAACACCAGCAGAATACAAGAAATTATTAAAGGAAGCCCTTTCATCCATTGGTTCCGATGAAGAAGACGATAACTTATCTTCTCATGGATCAGATTATAATCCCTATTTGGAGAATGCAGATCTAGATGCCGGGTTTTTTGATTAAATCACAAAGTCATTACAATCCTGTCACATCTCTCAGAATTAAGATGGCCAACAAGATTCTCCACTAAGTTACCAAATTCAATAAGCAGAATTGTCGTGTTATGCCGACGAAAATTTATTGGTCGACAAAGTTCACATGGCTACAGTAAAATAAAGCATTAAGTCAAAAGTGCTACAGAACTTACTGTTGTGGATTTCAAAAGCTTTCAAGTCCGTTCCTCACCTCTATTTAAGAAGGCCTCAATCAGTTGAAGACTCGGACTTACCTTCGACTCCATTTACTAATTTAGTTTCTTTTGTAATCTTGTAGTGAAATAGCTTTGAAAGCAAGATTATCAGAAGTTCTCCCTTGTAAGTTATTTGTTCAAAAAACTTATTTGATAACCTATTGTACTCTTGATTTACATGAAATAAATCATATAGTTTGATAACAATATTTTATACTCTGATTTACTCTGTTTATCATCTATTTCTTTAACTATTTTCTCATACCTATTCAAGAGATGATCCACAGTGGCATTCTGGTATCAGAGCCTTAGGGTTCTGGTACTTGTATCCAGTTACAAGTGTTTCTTTCTGTGCAGCGTTGGTCAGCCGTTAGGGTGTTCCCAGTAGTAAAGCCCAAAGGTCTGGGTAGTAAATCCCTTGGTAAGCCAGGTGGTCCCGGTGTTTCGGTAAGAACTTCTTGTGATTGTTATAAGTACTAGATAACCTAGGATTCGGTTGCCATGTCTAGCCTACTAAAGATGGTTTCAAGAAAAGGTAAAGAAAAAATAGAAGAAATAGATCAACCTAGCTCTAGTGAAAGTCTTAACTCAACCTTAATAAATGAACAACAAATAATTTTACCAGAAATAGAACAAAATTTAAATAATTGGAGTATCCCATCAATAAATGTTTCGGAAATTTATAAAACAAAATTGCTAGATAAGTTTAAATCTGATTACATAATTAAAACTGTTGAATATACTATTAAAGCAGATAAAACTCAAGAGAGTCTAAATATTTTAAATTCATCTATGATAAAGGAACATAAACAAAAATACAGATTCTTGCATATAGGTTTAATTCAAGTAGCAATAAAACCTCTTCATAGATTAGGCATAGATACCCCTGTATGTGTATGCCTAAGAGATACTCGGTCTACAAAATTCGAGGATCAAATTCTTTCAATAATTGAGACCAATCTTCATAGTGGTCCAACATTTTTCAATAATTATCCAAACTATACAATGTCTTTAGAAAGTTTGGGAAAGCATAAACATAATATCAAATTAGATATAAAAATAAAGGAAGGAATTTGGAACCCAAATTCTTATCCAATGACTGTAATATATAAAATGTATTATAAAGCCATGAGAACAAATATTTCTCCAAAAGCATTAAATATTTCATCAAAAGAAGATACTTTGCTTTTACAAGTAAATTTTGAAAAGGCAAACGCAGTAACTCCAAAGAGACTGAATCATAATGAAGTCTCTCGGAATCTTGATTGGAATTTAGAAGAAGTTCTGCCCCCAGAGGAGCCAGAACCTTCTCAAATAAGTATTCCAATTGAATACAAATCTGGAAATGTTTCAATAAGTTTTGCGCCTCTCAGAAGGTGTGAATCCACTAGATCCTACAGGACTCCTGAAGGATCTCGACAATCAAATAATTCCAGAAGATCTGTTGATATAAACCCAATTCATTCATTAAGGTTAGCAGGAGTGAGAGATCATCCTGTAACCCCTCAACCTGAATATAGGGTTGAAACACCTCAAACAGTTCAACCAATTCAGAGAGAGTCTCCGACTCAATCTGAAATAAATCAAAGTTTCGAAGTTAATCAATGTTTTGTAATTACAAAATTTTACATTGATAAAGAAAAACTTCAAAAGGAATTTTTAGATTCAAAAAAAATGATAAAAAGAGAAAATGGTTTTTTACCACCTTTTCACAACATGAGATAAGACAATATAGGGACACCTATTATGCTTATCTCGAGGAGGTAGAGGATGACAATATTCCTTACTTCACTTGGTTCGAAGAACACTGTTTCAAAAATTTAGAAATAAAAACTTTAAATTCAGCAAAGAAAATATGGAAAACCACAAAAGGAAAAGAAATTATTTCAGTTATTCCCCCTCTAGAAGAAATAACTTTTCCAAATATAGAAAACATTGAAATAATAGCATCTCCTTTTAAAACTATGAAAGAAGATACAAAAGTTTTAACAACTCAACAACCCACCCGAAATGATATAAAAAATATTCAACAACAGTTAAATTTTACAAATCAACTTTTATATCAGGTAGCTAATACCTCAGAAGGTAATGAAAATGCCCCTAATAGTCGAAACCTCAAGAAAATTAGAAAAATCAATAATAACTCCCTATAAACTTTCAGATTCAGAAATAAAAGAAATAAAAATAGGAAAAGAACCAACAAGTGATCTTTTAGATGAAATAAATAGAAGATTAGCTTCATTAAAAATATCCCAACCAAAACTAAATATGATAATGAAGAAGATATTTTAAATTTGGAAAATCAATTTAAAGATGACAATATAGAGATAGATACAATAAACAAAATAAAAAACACTTCGAGAAATTACCCAACTTCCCGAAATTACTATCCAAAACCCACATTGCCAGATATTCAATTTGAAGAAAATTATCTTGATTTAGCATCCCAATACACTGGTGATGGTATTGTAGAATGGAATATTGATGGATTTTCAGAACATCAAATAATAAGAAAATTAGAAGAAATGTCAATGGCAGCAACTGCTTATAGGTCTAAAAGAAATAATGCTGCAAGTACAGTTAAGTTATTAATTCAAGGTTTCACAGGAAGTTTAAAAGGATGGTGGGATAATAATTTAAGAGAAAATGAAAGACAACAAATCCTTACATTTGTAAAAACCGAAACAGTAACGAATGAACAAGGAGAAACAAATACTATAAATATAGATCAACAAGTAGGAGCATTAATCTTTGCAATTTCTCAAGCGTTTATTGGAGACGCTAATGTTTTTGCAGATAGATCTTTGGAAATATTAAATAATCTTCATTGTCCAACCTTAGGAGAATTTAGATGGTATAAAGATAATTTTATATCAAAAATTTATACTAGGACAGACTGTAGACATTCCTATTGGAAAGATAGGTTTATCTCAGGACTTCCAAAGAACTTTGCACTAAAGGTAAGAGATAATATAAATTTAAATTATTCAGGAATTCCTTTAGAAGAAATATCATATGGAAGATTAATTTCATTAATAAATTGTAATACCCAACTATTTTAATTATTACATTATAAGTTTTAAATGATATTATGCTTGTTAAATTGAAAACCTCTATTCATATAAATGTTATACATGTTAATTTTTTTATTATTATTTAGGTTTAAATAAGCTTTTAGTCCCTGGAAAGTTCACCAATTTTGGTTTTAGTCCTTGTAAAAAAAATTCTTAGGATTTCGTCCCTATATTTTGGAAAATTTTGTAAATAATCCCTATTGTTACCCCTGAGTACTAGAAATCATACTAAATGAAAAAATTTGTCAATTTTAACCCTATGACCCCAATGTATGATTTTATTTCTACTTTCTAGCTAAATTTTGGAACAAGTCGGATAACAATGAGAAACTACCTCGATACCCGCTGAGTACTAGATATCATACAAAATGAAGGAATTTAGCAATTTTAACCTTATGTCCCTCATGTATGATTTTGTTTATGTTTTATGACCAAATTTTACAGCAAGTCGGACAGTAAAATATAATTACCTTGATATCCATGAGTATTAGATAACGGAAAAAGATGATGGTAGGGACTATTTGCAAAATTTTTGAGATTACGGGGACGAAAACCTAAGAAAAAATTTTACAGGGACCAAAACCAAAATTGATGAACTTTGTAGGGACCAAAAACTTATTTAAACCTATTATTTATTTAAGATTTAAATCTGTTCTTAATTAATAACTTACCTTATAATTTAAAAATGTGTTTGGGCATTCTTTAAATAAATTAAATGGGATAGTGTATAATGTGGCATATCATGTGAGCTAAATATTATTGTTGGGCTTTTTTTTACAGACTTTTAGTAAGGGACATTTTTGTCCAAGTATTAGAATTTTGTTTAAATAGGAGGGAAGGTCCTTTCTCTCCTTCATTTTTTTTCTGGTTCCCAAATTTGGAACCCTAGCCCTAGAAAATAAAAGGGAAAGAGAGTAAAAGAGGAGGAGAAGAAATTAGGAGAAGGAATGAGATGCTATATATGGCGGGTCTTCATCTTCCACCTCTTCTCCATTTTTTTTTTACTATCTTAAGTTTCATCTAAGGATCTTCAAGAGGTGAGGGGATTTATTTATTTCATTTTAAATGATTGATTCACACACACATATTTTTTTCTTTCTGTTATTTTCCTTTTCGCTCATCACACAAATCATACACTGTCGGTTTGCCTTATTTCTTCCTGTGTTGCGTGCTTGAAGATGCAATAAGAGGCATATGTTTTTCTTGGCTTGGCGTGAGTGAATGTGAGCATATAAGAAGGAGGCAAGGACTTCTATTGTCCTCTGCTGCGCTAATAGAGGGGAGCAGAATGAGTTTGCTATGATCCTCCATATTTTATATATATATATATATATATATATATATATATATTTAAATTATACCTTAAAGTATTCTATTATTATATTATTATGTTAAATTAATATTATATTAAAGTAATATATTAATGTATTATATGTTATGGCTGTCATGGGTATACTATATATATATATATATAGTATTTGAAATGAGGAATCAAAGTATTAAAGTGTGATTAGTTGATAATTTTGGTTGTAGAGGTAAAGAGAAATTATGGAGAATATGTGATATTGTCTGGTTGAAATTTTTTTTTTTTGTAGCAAAAATAATGTTTTGAGTTTTGATATGCATTCTTTTAGATTATGTTTTGGATGATGGAAAAATGATATATATCTTGAATGGGTGATGTGATTTTTTTTTAAAAAGAATGTGTATTATATGATGAGATTGTTTATATGAATTGAAGTATATATGTTATGGTGATAAGTATATTCATGTTATTATTGTGAAGATTTATGATAATAGCATACTGATGTGAATTGGTTTACTATGTTGTTGCTTATGAGTGGTTTGTATGATTATTGAAAGAGTACTTAATGGAATGGATTGACAATTTATGTTGTGAATCTTTGGGTAGGCCAACCGGGGAGCGGGTGGCTCCGGTATATAAATATCATCGTCCGGGACGAGGGGACCCCGTTAGATACCCCGGGCGTTGAGGAGGGATGTTGATGTTGGTCGGAGGGTGCGGTATCTCCGGGGAACAAAATTAAAACCGTCGGGGCGGGGGACCTTGAGTTAACAACTGATATGACCAAGGATTGATCACTAAGAATTTTAGGATCTTCTTTGATCTAATTGTTTCAAAGTTTGAGATCAAACACAATTCAAGCACAATTGATATGAAACTTGTTCTTCAAGTGAAGAATTAAGAGAAAACAAAAGGAGTAGAAGAGAATAGCAATTGATATATGACTAGAAAGTAAATTGCAAGAAGTAAATTGCAAGAATTAAAGAACAAAGTAGAAAATGGAATAGGAAGAAGATGAAGGGGAAGGTGCAACAAATGCATTCTTCTTGGAGAAGAAGATTGAATTTGATAAGCCAAAGGAGGATTTACCACTTGAATATGGAAATTCAAGATAAGAATCAATGGTTCAACTCTTGAACCAAGAAGAGGAGAACTCTTTCTCTCTCTAGAAATCTCAAGTATGAGAAAACCTTCCAAATGAATTCAAGCTTGTGAAATGAATTACAAGACACCTATTTATAGATGAGCAAAGTGCTCATCCACTTCTAAGGTGAATCTAGCTCCTTCAAGCAAAACCCAAGTGTGGGCTTTGATTTTGGCCCAATGCTTCATACTCCAATGCTTATGGCCCAATAGGCCCAATTCCTAAACTATTCCTAAGTGGTTTTTGCATAAGCACTTTTATTACAAAAAGTCTACTCTAATACAGTCCTAATCCCTACCTTTATTACATGAACTCTACTCTATACAAAGGTCCTAAGCCCTATCCATAACTAGGTATCTTGGACTCTCTTTTAGAGTATTTTGGACTTTACTTAGCTTTGACCTTGTCATGGGTCCATATGAGTCTTCAATGCTTAGTCTTTTGCTTTGTGAATACATGTTCATATCATCCCCTCCTTCTTGAAGAAAATTCGACCCGAATATTAAGCCCTACATTAAAGAGAAGATGTTGATGTTCATTCTTTCATAAAGTTCTTAAAAAGAAAAGAAAAGTTTTGGGAAGAAAACTGCTTTATTTGGGAAAGTAACTCCTTTATTATCGTTTAATTCTCAACCCATCCTCCCGGGTCAAAAACCGTCCTTTTAAAAACAAGTTTTGCCAACAGCCCTTTCAAATATTTGCCATAAGTTGTAATCGCTTGAAAGTTTGTGAGCCATCTTGGAAAATCTATCCACAACTACAAAGATTGAATCATGGCCTCGCCTAGTCCTTGCCAAGCCCAATACAAAATCCATAGAGATATCAATCCAAGGAGAAGAAGGACTAGGTAAGGGAGTGTACAACCCATGTGGCTTACTCTTTGACTTTGCCTTCAAACACTCAATGCATTTTTCACATAACTTTTGGACTTGGATTTTCAATTTTGGCCAAAAGAAATGTTCATGCAAAACCTCTAAAGTCTTGTGAACACCAAAGTGCCCCATTAATCCCCCTTGATGTGCTTCTCTTACCAACAACTCACGTATAGAATGCCTTGGCACACAAAGTCTTTTGTCTCTAAAAAGGAATCCTTCATTGGTGAAATATCCTTTATGTGCCATGGACCCTATTTGAGTGTAAATTGTAGAGAAGTCCGGATCATTTGCATACAATTCCTTTATGTGATCAAACCCTAGAAGTTTAGTTTCAAGCATTGAAAGTAAGGTATGTCTATGTGAAAGCGCATCGGCTACAACATTGCTTTTACCTTGTTTATATTTAATCACATAAGGAAATTTTTCTATGAATTTTATCCATTTGGCATGTCTCTTGTTTAATTTTCCTTGCCCCTTTAAGTGTTTTAATGATTCATGATCACTATGAATTACAAATTCCTTGGGCAAGAGATAATGTTGCCAAACTTTGAGACTCCTTACTAGGGCATAGAGTTCTTTATCATAAGTGGAATAGTTCAAATGTGCCCCCGCAAGTTTCTCACTAAAGTAAGCAATGGGGTGTCCTTCTTCAAGCAACACTAGTGCAAAATACGCATTTAACATCGAGGTTTTAACATCGGTTTTATAAAAACCGATGTGAAAAAGAGGCGGTGGCATTTTTGAAATTAAACTGAAGTATTTTAACATCGGTTATCATTAAAATCGATGTGAAAAATTATTTAACATCGGTTTTAATAAAAATCGATGTGGAAAAGTGATACCAAAAACTTAATTTTTTTATCAGACATAATATTAGACATCGGTTTTATTATAACCGATGTGGAAAATGAAAAATATATATATATATTTTTAACAGACAAAAGATTAGACATCGGTTTTGAAATAACCGATGTGGAATATATTTTAGACATCGGTTTTATGAAAACCGAGGTGGAAAATGAAAAAACAAAAAAGAAAAAAATTTAATTATGCATAAGATTACACATCGGTTTTACTAATAACCGATGTGGAAAACACTTTAACATCGGTTGTCTTTATAACCGATGTGGAATGTCTGTTTTATTTCATTTTCGCGCTGAATGCTCACTCTGCTTCCCACACTCAGACACCCAAACCCTTTCCCCTTCCCTCTCCTTCCCACACTCAGACACCCAAACGCTCTCCCTTTCCAACTCCATTTTCGTTCCTCTCACTGTCATCGCGTCACTGTCATCGCGTCGAAGCTACTGCTGTCGCGCCATCAATGAAATAACCAAAGTGAACACAAGAAGGGGGGTTGAATTGTGTTTACCAACTTTTTCGGTTACTTAAAAAGATTTTCGCAGGCACAGCAAGAAGGTTTGATTAAGAGAGGATTAGACGAGTGAAACGTCTAATATTAAAGCAGAATAGCACACACAAACCAAGAAGGTTAAAAAGAGTTTGATAACCACAGTATTAACTCCCCAAGTTAAAAAGCTAAGACTGAAACAATATTCAAACAAATTAAAAGATAAGGGAGAAGAAATATCACTCAAGAGATTTATACTGGTTCACCCCAAAATCCACAGGGCTACGTCCAGTTTCTTGGCAGCACCAAGTATCCACTATAACTGAGTAAATTACAGTACAAGTATTCTTTGCACACCTAGCCTCTTCAGGCTCAACACTCAAACAAGTATTCTTTTCTCACCTAGCCTCTTCAGGCTCAAAAACAGTAAGAGATAGAAGGTTTGTATATTTAATACAACTTGTAAGTCTTTCAGATCACACTCAGAGAGTGGAATAAATATGAAGTATGAAAGACTGCGAATTTATATCTAATGATTGAGTATGTATTCAATGAAGGAATGAAGAAGTTAATGAAGAGAGTAAATGCTTCTGTGCAGAGTTCTTTTGATATTCAACTTCTTATCTTCATCTTCATTGTTTGATCTATTTAAAGGCTTCAATCAAGAGATCCGTTTGACACAGCTTCAGAAAGTGTGTTCATCTGACTTGAGCTTTCTGAGACACCATTTAATGCCAAAGAGTCGTTCTGAGTATTCATTAAATGCTTGAAAACATTGGGCATTGTCAAGAGTGTCCAAGAGTACACTTTAAACTGAGCAGCTGTTCTTATCAGAGTATATGGCAGCAGGCTTCTTGTACTTGTTGCAGAGAGCTTTCCTCTTTCAGTGCAACATCAGTTTACTTTTCCATAAAGTACTTTTACTTTGTACTGGAATAGGCAAAAGGTTACTGCAGTGGTGCAGAGATAGCGTGTTTATTCCTTAAAACCTTGAAACAACGTTCTTTTATTCTTTGTCCTTCGAGCTATTGTCCATAGGTCTTCGAGATCCTTAAGGATGGCCTATAATTTTGAATATGGTGACTCGGACTTGATTTCTGACATACTGACTTGGTGTCAGCAATGAGAATTTTTTAGACGAGTGAAAGTCATCCAAAAACTTAGACGGGTGAAAGTTTGTTCAGAAACTTAGACGGGTGAAAGCTTGTTCCAAAAGTTAGACGGGTGGTCAGCTGAGCCAAACTTAGACGCATGCTTTCTTGCCACGTCATCAACTGAGCTTAGTCTTTCTTGAGCGTTGACTTTCTTTTGACTAATTTTTTTTAGACGAGTGAAACTTAGACGAGTCACTGCTGAGCTTCTACTAAAAGTAGACGGGTGAAATTTAGACGAGTGACTTCAAGTCTATTTTCCTGCACACTTATCAAATATATCAGTGATTTCATTTGGTTCAATATTACCATACTTGAACTATTTGGAATCATCAAAACATAGAGGATTTACACTTTGAATGTGTTTTAGACTTATGAGGTCTCAACATTCTCCCCCTTTTTGATGATGACAAATATCTTTTCTGATTTTATTGAACATAAAAAGAAACAGTAGAAATTTCGAGACAGATATAAATGATCAAAGTATGTTAAGCTCCCCCTTAGTTTATGCACTAAGTAAGGACAAATATGAGGTCATCATGATATTAGAAAGAATAACATACAATAAGAAATATAAAATCATGAAAACTTAATTATATTTCCTCCCCCTTTTGGCATCAATCAAACAGAAAGAGAAAAAATAAACATAGGAGATAAATTGCCAAAAGAAAAGCTCATTTCATTTAATCAAAGTCATGAAGGATTACAAGTGATAGACATCACTGACTTAGTACATTGCATGACTCAACAAAAAAAAATTTCTAAGCACTAAGAGCTAGGGCCTCCTTGGCTTTTGAAGAAAGCTTCCATCATCTGCTGCATTGCTTGCTGCTGAGCCAACATCTGAGCTTGAAATGCAGTTTGTTGAGCAATTGCTTCATCCTGTCTTTGAATGACAGTCTGCAAACTTGCAGCCATTTCATCCAGTCTCTGATGTGCAGCAGGATCAAATGCAACAACTGGAGCAGAAGAATCTGTAGTGGCCAGAGAAGTTCCAGAAGCTGATGGACAAGGAGGAGGGGTAGGAGGTAACTCTTCAACAACAATATCATCCTCAGGGTGAGGATCTAGAAATACATTTGTTGACAGAGTGGTTTCAAAATCACTATTAGGGTGGAATTCCCTTAAAAAGGCATGAATTCTGTCATGATGAAGAGGGGAATTTATGATAGAAAGAAGGAACTCATAAGATCTCCTAATGAGATTTATGTGAGTAAAAGGAGCAGTTTCAGGAAAGTTTATGACAGAGAAAGGGAATACCATGAAGAAGGGAGGGATAAAGTAAATAGAGGGTGAGACGGGGTAGAGAGCATAGGCTTGGCTACCTCTAATGGGAATGTCTGCCTTCTCTTCATCTGTCAACCCAGAACTGCAGCCACCCTTAGAGAACATCTTCTCTTTGAATTTCAGCTTCTGATCAGTCCTCTAGATAAGGGAAAATTTCTGCTCTACTGCCAGGGAGATTGTCTTCTGCTTCCCTTTCAACACCATTGAGTCAGGCATTACTTTTATGGCAGTGGAGGGCTTCATGAAGATGTGAGGATTAAATAGCCATTTTCCTACTGGCTTCTGCAACCTTTCCAGCCTCACAACCTGCCTTTCAGCTTCCAGAGAAGCAATCATGTCCAGAGTCTTGCCATCAAGGTAAGAGGGACAGAGATCATCTGTTACAGAGAAGGGTGTGGTTCTGGAGGATGAGTTGTAGGGTGGTAAAGTGGCTAAGGGGAGAGAGTTGTGTCTGGTTTCAGAGAATAAGTCTGGAAAGACTGTTCTCAGAGGCACTTGGCATTGGTTTGAGATATGGTCAGGGATTGGTGAGTGTGGTGAGGGTGGTGAAGTAGGGTTGTCAAAGTACTCAAAGTCATTGATATCCTCAGTTTGAGGAATATCAGAATGGTGAGATATTTGTGGTGAGGGTGGAGCAGGTGAGTGAGTATCAGACATGTGAGGTTCTGATGTGGTAGGGTTAGGTTCAGGTGAGTGTTGGTTAGGTGATGTATGTGGTGGAGTTTGGATTTGTGGTGAAGTATGTGGAGTGGGAATTCTTGGTGATAGAGGTGGTGTTGGAATTTTTGGTGATGGAGGTGGTGTTGGAATTTTGGGTGATGGAGGGGGTGTAGGTGATCTGTGAGGTGGTGTAGGCATTCTTTGAGGTGAAGGTTGTGGAGTTGGAACTGTGGTGGTAGAAGGTGATGTTTTCTGAGGTGGAGGGGTTGAATCCTTCTGAGGTGAGGGTGATGGTGATGGAGATGAAGAGGGAGGCAAGACAAGTTTCCTCTTTGTAACAGTTGTCCTCTTCTTCTTAGGGATCACAGTCTCTTCTGATTGAGACTCCCCCTCAGCTTGTACTGTCCTCTTTCTCTTGAATACCTTGGTGATCTTAGGTATAGAGGCAGTAGCTTCCTCAGCAGCAGCAGGTTCAACAACCTGAGTAGACTCTTCTGTCCCAGCAGTTTCAGCAGTGGTTTTTGTAATCTTCCTCTTCTTCCTCTGAAGCTGATCAGTAATTTCCTCAGCTGGTTCCTCAACCACTTCAGATTTAACACCAGGAATGGAAACAGTTGCTTCCATCTGAGCAGAGGCTTCAGCATTGCCATCCAGAGTAGGATTCAGGTTCATCTTCATTAAGGCCAGGGTTTTTGTGGTAATCTCAGTACAGAGATCAGCAGAAACAGCCCTTCTTAAATCCAACTTACAGGCCCTGAAGATCCTAGTCATAACCATTCCAAAGGGGTAATCTTTATCTTTTCCCTTTACAGCTTTCTCCATATGAATAAAGATTAGATCAGTTATGTCTATCTTTATTCTTTGGACAAGATGAAATAGGGCAAACTTTTCCAATAAATTGACATGGTTTCTAGACCCAGTCCTAGGCATTACACAGTTTATGAGCAAAACATGTAAAAACCTTGCCTTGGGGGTCAGATACTTGGAGTCCATGTTGTCAGGGTTTGCAGTCCCATAGAGTACCAAATTTACATTGGCCTCCCCTTGATCCTTCATCCAGTCTTTGTAGTGCCCAGCTCCTTCCCTAGGGCATCTTGTTACTTCAGCGAGTAACTCGTGAGTGATGAAGATATGATCCTCACCAACATCCCCAGAAATCATGTGGGTGGTGGAGTCCTTGGTGATCTTCGCTGTAGTCCAGAAATCCCTAACAAGAGCAGGGAAGACAAGTTCTTGCAGTTGAAAGAAAGGTAACCATCCAGCATGGTTAAGTTCTGGGAGTACGTCTAAACCTTTGGTTCTGAGTTCATCAAAGTTTGGAACTCTTCCAGGGAGCACCTTCTTCAGCTCAGTAACAGATACCTTAGTCTTCTCAGATACCGTCTCAAGGAGGCTTTTGGGTGCCATTGATTTGAGAGAAGAGATTAGGGTTTGACAGAGAAGGTTTCGTGAAGGTGAAGATGAAGAGAGCTTAGAGAGAGAGTTTGTAAGCAAGGAACTTTTGAGTGGGTAGTTTTTGAAAAGACACGGGTTTATGCTAAAAACGTTTGAGTGCTTTTTGCATTGGGAAAGAGGAAAGAGAGTGTTGCCATAAATGACAGATAATCAATTTCAAATAAAATATTTTAGAAAAGGAGGGAAAATGCAATGTACGTGTGTCTCAGTCAGAATTTAGCACTGAGTGCTTTTAGCCACGTCATTAGACGCTTGGCTAAATTAGACGAGTCAAGTAATCATAGAAAATATAGACAAGTAATTTTTCTGACAACACAGCAAAACATTTAATCAGGTACATTATGCATGTTAAGATTTCTTCTTATAAAAACAAATCTGTCTTCACTTAAGGGTTTGGTAAAAATGTCTGCCCACTGATAATCAGTGTTTACAAACTTAATTTCAAAAACACCTTTTTGAACATAGTCTCTAATGAAATGATGCTTTATTTCTATATGCTTTGCTCTAGAATGCTGTATTGGATTTTTAGACAGATTAATGGCACTAGTATTATCACACCAAACAGGTATATTATGCTCAAACATTGAATAATCTTCAAGTTGATATTTTACCCAGAGTAGTTGTGAACAACAACCAGCTGCAGATATATATTCAGCTTCTGCAGTTGATAGAGCAATGGTGCTTTGCCTTTTGCTTGACCAAGAGATTATATTTGTTCCAATGAAGTGACATCCTCCACTGGTGCTTTTCCTATCAATTCTGTCTCCAGCAAAATCAGCATCACAAAGTCCAGCTAACCTGAAATCTTCAGATTTCTTATATAATAGGCCAAGGTTAGTGGTTCCAATTAAATATCTGAAAATTCTTTTGACAGCCTTATGATGAGATTCCTTAGGGTCAGATTGAAATCTAGCACAGAGACAGACACTGAATTGAATATCAGGTCTGCTAGCAGTTAAATATAGCAAAGATCCAATCATACCTCGGTAGACAGTTTGATCTATCTTTTTACCTTCCTCATCCTTGTTTAGAACAACTGTTGGATGCATAGGAGTACTCATAGGCTTTGAATTTTCCATTTTGTACTTTTTCAGAAGCTCCTTGGTGTACTTCTGTTGATGGATATAGATTCCATCATTTGACTGTTTTATTTGAAGACCAAGGAAGAACTTCAACTCTCCCATCATGCTCATTTCAAATTCATTCTGCATCAACTCAGAGAACTCTTTGCAGAGCTTTTCATTAGTAGCACCAAATATAATATCATCAACATAGATCTGTACTACTATAAAGTCTTTTCTTGAGCATTTCTTGAAAAGTGTAGTGTCTACTTTTCCTCTAATGAAGTTATTTTCCATTAGATATGTGCTTAATCTATCATACCAAGCTCTAGGAGCTTGTTTGAGTCCATATAGAGCTTTCTTAAGCTTATAGACATGGTGAGGATTTTCAGAGTCCTCAAAACCTGGAGGTTGCTTGACATAAACTTCCTCCTCAATTATTCCATTTAGAAATGCACTTTTAACATCCATTTGATAAAGAGTCATATCATGTTGTGCAGCATATGACATGAGAATCCTAATTGCTTCTAGTCTAGCTACAGGAGCAAAAGTTTCAGTGAAATCAATACCTTCCTGTTGATTGTAACCTTGAGCAACTAGTCTTGCCTTGTTCCTTACCACTTTTCCATCTTCATCTAGTTTGTTTCTAAACACCCATCTGGTTCCAATAATGGTTTTCTCTTTGGGTTTAGAAACTAGTGACCAGACATCATTCCTTTTGAACTGATTTAGCTCTTCTTGCATGGCTAGAATCCAGCTTTCGTCTTGCAGGGCTTCTTCAATCTTTTTAGGTTCCAAATCTGATATGAAGGCCATGTTGTTGTTTTCATTGAAGGCAGATCTGGTTCTAACTCCTTGAGATGGACTTCCAATGATGAGATCTTCTGGATGATAGGTCTTGAATTTCCAATCTTTCTTTAGAGTCTGAGTTTCAGACTTATCAGCATCAGTCTGTATTTCAGATACGTCTACTTTTGGCTTGTCTGAAGATTCTTCTACTGTAGGATTGAGTTCAATACCTGCAACATCATCTTCTAGATCTGATAGTTCCCTATCAGTCTTCAACCCATCATTAAACTTTACATGAATTGATTCTTCTACAACAGAAGTTCTAGAATTGAAAATTCTAAAAGCTTTAGACATTTCAGAATAACCAATAAATATTCCTTTATCTACTTTAGAATCAAATTTACCAAGATGATCTTTTGTGTTGAGAATATAACATTCACAACCAAATGCATGAAAATATGATATGTTGGGTTTTCTGTCTTTCCACAATTCATAAGGAGTCTTATTTAGAATAGGCCTGATCAGTATTCTGTTTTGTACATAACAAGCAGTGTTAATGGCTTCTGCCCAGAAGTACTTAGGAAGATTATTTTCATTTAGCATTGTTCTTCCCATCTCTTGAAGAGATCTGTTCTTTCTCTCAACTACTCCATTTTGTTGTGGAGTTCTAGGTGCAGAGAAATTGTGAGAAATACCATTTTCCTCACAGAACAGTTTGAACTGCTCATTTTCAAATTCTCCTCCATGATCACTTCTTATAGCAGAGATACAGAAACCTTGCTCATTTTGTACTCTTTTACTGAATACTGAAAATGCCTTATAAGATTCATCCTTGTGGGTTAAGAAGAGTACCCATGTAAATCTAGAATAGTCATCAACTATGACAAAACCATATTTCATTCCACCTAGGCTAGCTACACTAACTGGTCCAAACAGATCCATGTGTAACAGTTGCAAAGGTCTAGAGGATGTGACTTCTTTCTTAGATTTGAAACTTGATTTTACTTGTTTACCTCTCTGACATGCGTCACACAGAATATCTTTCTTAAAAGAAATATCAGGCAATCCTCTCACAAGGTTATGCTTTTTCAATTTTGAAATTTGCTTCATACTAACATGTCCTAATTTCTTATGCCACAGCCATTTTTCATCCTCTTTAGACATAAAGCATGTTACACTTTGATCTGAAAGTTCAGTCATGTCAATCTTATACAGATTGTTTTGCCTTTTAGCAGAAAAGAGGGTTTTTCCATTACAGTCATTGACCATGCATGCATCCTTAGAAAAAGATACAGAAAGTCCACTGTCACATAATTGACTTATGCTAAGCAGATTATGTTTTAATCCTTTCACAAGTAACACATTATGAATAACAGGTAAGGGAGGTTTACCACCAATTTTACCTAAACCAACAACTTTTCCTTTCTGGTTGCCACCAAAAGTTACATGTCCACCTTTCTTAGGTTGGAGGTCTAGGAACATAGACCTTTCGCCTGTCATGTGTCGCGAGCATCCACTGTCCAGATACCATGACAGGTGTTTGCTTTGTTCTGTTGAGAATGTCTGCAACAGGAATGATCATGACCTTAGGTACCCATATTTTCTTGGGTCCTTTTTTGTTAGTGTGAGGAGTCTGTAAAGACTTCCTTCTCTTTTTGTGAATACACTTAGACATGATATGTCCAGCTTTTCCACAGTAGGAACATATAGATTTAACAGATGCATTTGAAAACTTTGTTGATCCTTTATGATGATCTTGATTGGAATATCCAATACCTTCTTTGTTAAGGGAGTGCCTCTGACTTCCTAAGAGTTTAGTCAGATTATCTCTACCATTAACAAACTTGGCAAGATCTGAGGTGAGCTCTTCTACTTTCTGTTGAAGTTTAGTTACTTCTTCAGATGGTAGAGTTTCAACTGAGATCTCAACTTCAGACTTTTCAGTCTTAAGTTTACTATTCTCTTCAGCTAACTTTTCACACTCTAGAGATTTCTGTGTGTACTCATTAGAGAGTTTAGCATACTGTCTCTTGAGGGATCTAAAAGCTTTAGATATATAGTTGGATTCTTCCAAAAGTTCATCATAGGCATCATTCAATTTTTCAAGTTCAGAATGTACCTCAGTTTCTGATTCTGAATCTGTATCAGCCATAAGACAGAGGTTTGCTTCAAGCTCCTCTCCTTCACTTTCAGTGGAGCTTTCATCAAGATCTTCCCAAGTAGCCATCATTCCTTTCTTTTTCTTGTTGAAGAATTTCTTGGAAGATTGCTTTTTGATTTGAGGGCATTCTGCCTTGATGTGACCAGGCTTTTTACATTCATAGCATACAATGACATTTCTGTCATTAGATCCACTATCCTTGTTATGCTTTTCTTTGTTGAAGCGCCTGAAGGGTTTGTCTTTTCTGAAGTTTCTTTTCTTCCACAGCTTCTTCATTTTTCTGGTGAAGAGAGACAATTCATCATCTTCATCATCTGAGTCATCCTCATTTGATTCTCCAGATTCTTCTGAAGATTCATCTGCTTTGAGAGCTTTTGAACTTGCTCCCTTAGATGACTTCTTGTCAGCTTTGAGTGCAATGGACTTGTTTTTCTTTCCATTGTTCTCTTCAATCAGTTCTTGTTCATGAATCTGAAGGGTCCCAAGAAGCTCATCAAGCTTCATTGTTGTTAGATCCTTGGCCTGAGACACAGCAGTTACAAGTGGTCTCCATTGTTTTGGAAGACTTCTGAGAATCTTTTGAATGTGTTCCTCAGTCTTGTAAATTTTTCCCAGAGATTTCAATCCATTGGTTATGGTTTGAAACCTTCCATACATTTGGCCAATAGTTTCACCTTCCTCCATTTTGAACAGCTCATACTTTCTGACAAGCATGCTGACTTTTGTTTCTTTTACTTTGCTAGTTCCTTCATGAGCAATAGCTAGTGAGTCCCACATTTCTTTTGCAGACTCACAAGCACAGACCTTTTCAAATTCTTCTCTGCTCAAAGCACACATGATTGCATATCTAGCTTTGGCATTAAGCTGCCACTTTGTTCTTTGATCAGTGGTCATGTTTGCTTTAGGAACTTCCTCTCCTTTGTCATCTTTAGGGACAAAAGGACCTTCATCGATAATATCCCAAAGATCAGAGTTAGTGGATTGTAAAAACCACTTCATCTTTTCTTTCCAGTAGATGTAGTCCTCTCCATTGAAGAAAGGAGGTCTCGACATTGAGGATCCTTCTCCAGCATGGTTCTTGCTTCCACTGGTTTCTCCTGCCATCTCCAAGATCTTTTCCTCTACACTGTTAAGTGCTCAACCCAGAGGCTGAGCTCTGATACCAACTGAAATAACCAAAGTGAACACAAGAAGGGGGGTTGAATTGTGTTTACCAACTTTTTCGGTTACTTAAAAAGATTTTCGCAGGCACAGCAAGAAGGTTTGATTAAGAGAGGATTAGACGAGTGAAACGTTTAATATTAAAGCAGAATAGCACACACAAACCAAGAAGGTTAAAAAGAGTTTGATAACCACAGTATTAACTCCCCAAGTTAAAAAGCTAAGACTGAAACAATATTCAAACAAATTAAAAGATAAGGGAGAAGAAATATCACTCAAGAGATTTATACTGGTTCACCCCAAAATCCACAGGGCTACGTCCAGTTTCTTGGCAGCACCAAGTATCCACTATAACTGAGTAAATTACAGTACAAGTATTCTTTGCACACCTAGCCTCTTCAGGCTCAACACTCAAACAAGTATTCTTTTCTCACCTAGCCTCTTCAGGCTCAAAAACAGTAAGAGATAGAAGGTCTGTATATTTAATACAACTTGCAAGTCTTTCAGATCACACTCAGAGAGTGGAATAAATATGAAGTATGAAAGACTGCGAATTTATATCTAATGATTGAGTATGTATTCAATGAAGGAATGAAGAAGTTAATGAAGAGAGTAAATGCTTCTGTGCAGAGTTCTTTTGATATTCAACTTCTTATCTTCATCTTCATTGTTTGATCTATTTAAAGGCTTCAATCAAGAGATCCGTTTGACACAGCTTCAGAAAGTGTGTTCATCTGACTTGAGCTTTCTGAGACACCATTTAATGCCAAAGAGTCGTTCTGAGTATTCATTAAATGCTTGAAAACATTGGGCATTGTCAAGAGTGTCCAAGAGTACACTTTAAACTGAGTAGCTGTTCTTATCAGAGTATATGGCAGCAGGCTTCTTGTACTTGTTGCAGAGAGCTTTCCTCTTTCAGTGCAACATCAGTTTACTTTTCCATAAAGTACTTTTACTTTGTACTGGAATAGGCAAAAGGTTACTGCAGTGGTGCAGAGATAGCGTGTTTATTCCTTAAAACCTTGAAACAACGTTCTTTTATTCTTTGTCCTTCGAGCTATTGTCCATAGGTCTTCGAGATCCTTAAGGATGGCCTATAATTTTGAATATGGTGACTCGGACTTGATTTCTGACATACTGACTTGGTGTCAGCAATGAGAATTTTTTAGACGAGTGAAAGTCATCCAAAAACTTAGACGGGTGAAAGTTTGTTCAGAAACTTAGACGGGTGAAAGCTTGTTCCAAAAGTTAGACGGGTGGTCAGCTGAGCCAAACTTAGACGCATGCTTTCTTGCCACGTCATCAACTGAGCTTAGTCTTTCTTGAGCGTTGACTTTCTTTGACTAATTTTTTTTAGACGAGTGAAACTTAGACGAGTCACTGCTGAGCTTCTACTAAAAGTAGACGGGTGAAATTTAGACGAGTGACTTCAAGTCTATTTTCCTGCACACTTATCAAATATATCAGTGATTTCATTTGGTTCAATATTACCATACTTGAACTATTTGGAATCATCAAAACATAGAAGATTTACACTTTGAATGTGTTTTAGACTTATGAGGTCTCAACAATCAAACCCTAAGAACTCACAGTCAGAGAGAGATAGCGTGAAGGTGCGCATGAACATTGCCCCATCATTCCCATTCTTCCCTTCCATTGCCCTCTTCTGATTTCAGGTTTTGCCCCTTCCCTTTCTTTTTATTTTTACATTTATTTGTTCTTTGAACTGTGACTAATGGGTACTCTGTTAATGTCTTCCATTGCAGGTTTTCATAGCCACTCTCTGTTTCCCAACGCAACAGCTTCCACTTTGTGAGTCTTTGCTTCCTCTGTTTTCTATCCCTTTCTCTTTCTGTTTCATTGAGGAATTTTTTTTATTTTTATTAATTTTTCTTATGAAATTGATTTATTCAAGCAAAACTATGTTTATATATACTTTGTCTTGATTTTCTTATTGTCTTTTGGTTTTGAGGATGGGTTTCCTTAGTACTACGTAGTAAAGAATAGACTGTTCACAACTGTTATTATATTTATATATGTATAGAACTAAAAATTTCTGCAAGTAATGCTTTGGTTGGCTTTGCAAGGAATGATAATGACTCTCACTCTTTAACATGATAAGAGATATATCATCTTTCTGTAAACAGTGTGCTTAAACTAATTACTAGGCATGGTGGCTCTGCTTCTGTGTCTTTACTGAATGAGCAATAAAGTCTCATAAGAACCACTCTAAGGAAATAATATACAACAATGAAGTCTAATAAGAACCACTTGCATTCATGAATATATGTTCTTTTTCTTTTGAAGCAATATGTATTTCTTTTGTAAACAAGAATACCTTGTGGTTTATATATTGGTTCATGAAGATATAATGCAGACATGAATGTTGTGTATAGATTATAGACTATGTTCTTGGCAATCATTAAGAGCTAAAGAGTAAATTTTGGTGTTGTTGGATGGTCTTTTTTGGTTTGTATTGTTTGAGATTTGAGATTTGTATTGTTTGATTCATGTCTGCATTATGCTTTCAAAACAGGTTTCTATTTTCTAAATGTTTCTAAGAATCATATCTATTTTCTTTCTTTCAGGGTTTCTTGATTATTTGAACTTAGGACTTCGTTTCCACACTTGTTGTTTTTCTTCCACACCCGGTAAAGTTTCTCATCTCTATTTTTCTAGTTTTATTTTTGTTTGTTTTAACTTGGGGATTGGAGTGTTTTATTAATTTTTTAGTGTTTATTAATTAGTAAAGCCTTAGTTTCCCGTTTGAGATGCAATATTAATGAGCACACGTGTATGTGCTTAAGGTACTTGTACAGCTCATTATATTGGATCTTGAATTGTCCAAGTTGGACAGTTTGGGAAAAAACTTTTTCTTCATTCAGTTAAAATAGTTATTCATTGATTCTCATGTTATATACCTGATGAAAGTTCGGATTGGTACATTTCCTTTCGTTCTCCGGGTGCATACTTTATCGTGGTGGATGGCATCGCGTTCAAGTCGTGTACGTCGGAGACCGAAGGGAAATGCTGCCGAAATTTCGTCGAGTATGAGCATGAGAGTTAAGGACTAACTGTTAACCGAATGTTGAAAAAGTTTCTTCTCGAATGGGATAGGGCCATACCCTATCATAAGAAGTAGTTGATGAAGATGTTGGACTAAGTATGAAGTTAATGTTTTGGTCATGGATCGCGGTTGGATGAATGCTAGACGGACAAGTGATGAGTATGAGAATGGAGTGGAAGATTTTCTACAATTTGCTAAAACAAATGCTCCTGATAGTAGTGACAGAAGGTTTTGTTGTCCTTGTGTTAACTGTTTGAATGAGAGACGACTAGAAGCTGACGAGATACGGGATCATCTTATTTGTGAGGGGATTTGCAAGAGTTATACAATATGGATATGTCATGGTGAATCATTAGACAGGCCAAGGGTGTCGGATAGAGAGGAAGTTGATGACGTAGATATGGACGATGGACTAGAGGACATGATCCGTGATATTGGGCAAGAGTCCTTTCGGCGAGCACATGTGTATGATACTTTGTGGAGTGATGCGGAAGTGGCTTTGTATCCGGGGTGCACTAATTTCACACGGTTGTCAGTGGTGTTAAGATTGTTCAATGTGAAGGCGAGAAATGGGTGGAGCGATAAAAGCTTTACCGAATTGCTTGAGTTGTTGAAAGACATGCTTCCAGAAGGTAACACATTACTATCCTGAAACTATGAGGCGAAGAAGATATTGTGTCCGATGGGTAAGGAGTATAAGAAAATACACGCTTGCCCCAATGATTGCATATTGTACAGGAAAGAGTTTGAAGAGATGCACGAGTGCCCCAGGTGTGGGGTGTCACGATACAAAGTGAAGGATGATGATTCTAGTTGTGATGCGGTCACCAAGGGTCCTCCTGCGAAGGTGTTATGGTATCTTCCAATAATTCCGCGGTTCAAACGATTGTTTGCTAATGAAAAGGATGCAAAGAATATTAGATGGCATGCAGATGAGAGGAAATGTGATGGACAGCTTCGTCATCCGGCTGATTCTTTGCAGTGGAAGAGAATTGATAGTTTGTTTCCGGAGTTTGGCAATGAGCCCAGAAACCTCAGGCTTGGACTTGCTACCGATGGAATGAATCCATATGGAAACTTAAGTAGTATTCATAGTTCATGGCCTATTCTCCTGGTAATTTACAACCCATCTCCTTGGTTGTGCATGAAGCGCAAATACATTATGTTAAGTATGATGATTTCGGGTCCAAAACAGCCAGAAAATGATATTGATGTTTATCTGAGTCCGTTGATTGAGGACTTGAGAAAGTTGTGGGATGAAGGCATTGATGTGATCGACGGGTATTGCCGTGAGACTTTCAGATTGCGTGCCATGTTATTTTGCACCATCAATGACTTTCCAGCATACGGGAACTTGTGCGGGTATAGTGTTAAGGGGCATAAAGCATGTCCAATATGTGAAGAAGGCACATGTTACCATCAACTGCAACATGGAAGGAAGACAGTCTACCTTGGGCATCGGAGATTTCTCCAGCGTAATCATCCTTATCGTAGGTTGAGAAAAGCTTTCAATGGACTTCCGGAGAATGCAATTGCTCCGGTGGCCTTGACTGGAGACCAAGTTTATGAACGGGTGAAGAACACTAATGTTATCTATGGGAAGTCCCAAAAGAAGGCTACTGAGAAGAATATATGGAAGAAGAGGTCGATCTTCTTTGATCTTCCATATTGGTGCAAGCTTGATGTAAGACATTGTATTGATGTGATGCATGTGGAGAAAAATGTGTGTGACAGTTTAATCGGAACGCTTCTCAACATTCAAGGCAAGACAAAGGATGGTGTGAATGCTCGTCTGGATCTAGTTGCGATAGGTATACGAGAGCAGTTAGCTCCACATAAAGTGGGGGATAAGAAGACTTATTTGCCCCCAGCATGCCATACTTTATCAAAAAAAGAGAAAAGAAGTTTCTGTGAATGTCTACGGGGAGTCAAAGTGCCACAGGGTTACTCTTCAAATATCAAGAGACTTGTCTCAATGAAAGATCTCAAATTAGTTGGCTTAAAGTCTCATGATTGCCATGTCTTGATGCAACAACTACTACCGGTGGCCATTCGTGACATCTTGCCTAATAAAGTCAGACATGCCATTACTAGGTTATGCTTATTCTTCAATGCTATATGTAGCAAGGTCATTGACACTAAAAAGTTAGATGACTTGGAAAATGAGGCAGCCATTATCTTGTGCCAATTGGAGATGTATTTTCCACCTTCATTTTTTGACATCATGGTTCATTTGATTGTTCATCTAGTGAGGGAGATTAGATTGTGTGGCCCCGTTTATTTAAGGTGGATGTACCTGGTTGAGCGATACATGAAGATCTTGAAAGGATATATGAAGAATCCACACCGTCCCGAAGCATCTATTGTTGAAAGGTATGTTGCAGAAGAAGCTATTGAGTTTTGTACAGACTACATGTCAGAAGCGGAACCTGTAGGGCTTCCGAAGTCTCGTCATGAAGGAAGATATGATGGGAAGGGTACACGAGGTATCACTGTTAAGAGCATGGATCGGGAGGAAGTGCTTCAAGCACATTTGTATATATTGAATAACACTGATGAGGTTGAACCATACTTATGTGAGCACAAAAGCATCATCAACGAAACTTATCCTAGAATGAATGAAAAATGGTGTTTGAACAAGCATAATAAGACTTTCTTGAACTGGTTTAAAGAAAAAATTGCAAAGGATGGTACTGCTTCTGAAACATTAAAATGGCTAGCACAGGGACCTAACTTTGATGTCATATGCTGGAGTGGGTACGATATCAATAAGTTTTCCTTCTATACAAAGTCCCAGGATGACAAAAGTACTATGCAAAACAGTGGGGTTATGGTCGTCGCTGAGTCCATGCATTTCTCTAGTTCGAAAGATAAAAACCCTGTTATGGCATCCGTTTCATACTTTGGGATCATTGAAGAGATCTGGGAGGTTGATTACACGAAGTTTAGAGTGCCTGTTTTTAAATGTCAGTGGGTCGACAGTAACAATGGTGTGCAAACCGATGAGTTAGGATTCAAATTGGTGGACCTTAATAAGGTAGGTAATAAAGACGAGCCTTTCATCATGGCATCCCAGGCAAAACAAGTGTTTTATATCCGTGATCCTTCTAACAAAAGGTGGTCAGTGGTTCTCCAGGGAAAAAACATGTATAATGGTAGTGAGGGAAATCAAGATTCAACTCTTGATATTTCTGACACTCCTTCTTTCTCAACACGGGTGCCTAATTTCAATGAGGAAAATGAAGTGGACGATGTACATGCTACTCGTAATGATCACCAAGAAGGGTTATGGGAGAACGTTACTACTTGACCACAGTGTAAGTTTAGTTTGAGTTATGTTTAAAGTCATATTATATGTTTACGTTGATATTTATAAGTTATGCTTACGTTGATTGATATTTATAAGTTATGTTTGATATTTATCCTGACATACTGACTTTTTGTTTTTTTCTAAACAGGTATACATGGCTGATCCTGAGGATATCCCTCCTTCATGCAGTGGGTCGGAGACCCCGTCTTCGGGTAGAAAGGGTAGACGTGCCACACGAATGAGGAATTTGACTGCCAACCGTGGTTCAAATCAAAAGATAACAATCGACTTTGATTGTAACCTCAATCCTATTGGGCCAATGGCAGAGCAGTTTATTAGTTTTGTGGCGACCCTTGCTCGAAGCAGGCCTAGCATACTTATTGACCGTTGGAAAGATGTACCTCAGGGCGTGAAGGATCATCTATGGGAGAGTATTCTGGTATCTATACTTTTCCGTCCTGTGTTTGTATGTACTTTATTTTAATCTTATAAATATCATACAGTAATTCGTTGATTCTTTTGTTGTTATTGTAGCTCACCTTTGACCTGCCGGATACGACGGATATGAAGAAGCGTTGGATAAAGTATGCTGGTGAGCGTTGGAGGGGTTTTAAGGTGGAACTGGGCAGATACTATGTATTCAATCCACGCTGTGAAAAGAACCCACTTGAGGTGTACCCATTTCTTGACCAGGCGACGTGGGATCGCTTTTTTCAGAGCCGACATGATCCCAGCTTTCAGGTTAACTTATTTGAGTTGTCTCTAAATTTATGTAATTTCATTAATTTTATTAATTTACTGATGTAATTTAATTGTCTTCTATTTATAACAGGAGAAGAGGAAAAAGGGGCAGGAAAACCAAAGCAAGAATGTCTACCCCCATGTATTGTCTCATGGGGGATATAAAAAGCTTGCTCAGACCATGGTGGAAGAGGAAAAGAAAGCATGTCAGGAAGCAGCATCTCAGGCAGATCCTAATGCTGAAAATCATCCTGAAGTTATTGATCCACCTCCACCCCCACGCCATCGTAAATGGAAGAGGGCCCGACAAAGAAAAACGGGACAATATACATCTGAGGAGGCACGCCAAGTAGCTGAGAAGATTGTATGTGTAGTTTGAATTGTAATTGTGATTTTAACAATGTTACTGAATTGTAATGTGACCTAATATTTTATATGTTGCAGGATGCCTTGGACGAGCAGGCCACTCAAGGAACCTTTGTTCCTAGAGGACGCGAGGATATCTTAGCTGCTGCCATCGGTAAACCAGACCACCCGGGCCGTGTCATTGGTGTTGGATGGGGCGTTGGCATTCGCCAATACCATGGTTCATCTTCACACCAACGCCACAGGGATGTTGCTGCAGATAGAGAACGGCTAAAACAGGAGATTGCAGCTGAGCTTAGACAGGAGATGACCCAGCAGTTTAACCAGCAGATGGCAATAATTGCTGCTATGTCCCAACAATTCACAAGTGTCCAACCCTCTGTCCAACCCTCTGTCCATGTGAGCACTAAGGGCTCATATGAACCTCCTCATCAGCCTGATGATGATGATGATGATGACGCCCCTGATAGGTGTGAGCTGAATGTTGATGATCATCATGATATTCTGCCAAAAGGTCAGATCCAGGAAGACCAGAGAAATCTGCTCCTGCCAAGGTATTCATTTGACCATTCAATTAATTACGAATGAAATAACTTAACTGTGATTACTAATGTATATCTTTTTTGTTGTTTAGGGGAACGACAAAGGGGATCCTGGTGATGTTATTCAACGTCTTGCTATAAAGCTTGACACCATGGAGGTTGATGCAGCTTTGGTAAGGTTGGAACATGATGGCAGGGCGGATGACGATCTGTATATCCCAAAGAAGGAACTTATGGAGATGGCGCTCCACCATGAAATGGCTAGTGCTGCACACATCTCGTTATGGTGCACGTAAGTACATTTTATTTATAAGTTAAATAATTAAATTTTTAAATACTATCATAATTAACATGTTTTATCAATATATTAGGTATCTGCATCGCATGCTAGGTAATCAGGGCAACCTCACCCTTTATGGGTTCATTGACCCCATGCTCATTCAGGGTGATGTTCTCCTAGCATCAGAAGACCCGGTCGCCACCATACGTGATATAGTTGCCCGAGACCATCATCAGTTCTACCTTGCGCCTTATCTCTATAAGTAAGTACCAGTTATTTAATTATAACTATATATGACTTAGTCACTAATTGTTCCGCAAATGCAGACGACATTGGCAGTTGTTGATCTTGTGCCCTCGTGTGAATGTCGTGGTCTTCTTCTGCTTGATGGGCCATAGGCCGGCGAATGAACTGAAGAACATCATGGAAACGTAAGCATTAAAATAAGTTAGAATCAGTAATGAAGTTGTTTTAATTATCTGAAATCTATTAGATATACTTTAATTAATGTTTATTTTCTTATGATAGGTCTATTGATGCAAGCCGCATGCTGTGTGGTGAAAGGCGTCGGCCTATTAGATGGATTATTCCTAACGTAAGATATTTATTAGTTCAAACGCTTCAAGCGCAGTGGGTATAATTATTTATTTCTATTTAATTTCTCATATTCTAACTGGGTTTCATTTGTACGTAGTCTCATAGACAACGTGGATCATGGGAATGTGGATACTATGTGATGAAGTGGATGGTCGAAATTATCTCCTCCGGTATCACTGAAAGATGGCAGGAGGTAAATGCTAATTGGTACAATTAGTTGTAACAATTATATATAGATTCGTTATATGTTTAATTTTAGTTTATTACTTAAAAGATATAATCTAATTATGTCCAATTAAACTTGCAGATATTCAACAATCCGACTCCACTCTCTGATGCCGACATAAAAAACATAAGGATACGTTGGGCAAATTTCTTTCTTGAAGTGTACCAACATTAGTTTGTATGTAGTTAGTATAAACGCATCATGTAATAGCTATAGTGTACTTTTGACTGATATATGTTTTGACATGAAATCTATAATATATCATATGTAGCTTTTTGGTTTCTAATTATCTTTGTTGTCTGAATGTTATTGAATATATTTATTGTTAGTAGACTTTTAATTTAGTGTGTTTTGGTTGTACAAAAATGATTCTGTAGACAATATAGATTCTGTATTGATCTGGATTACTGGATTACTGAAACAGGGGAAAGGACTGTCAATACTGAAAAGGATGATTTTTAAAAAAAAAAAACTAAAATTCACATCGGTTTTCATAAAAACCGATGTGGTAACCCCAATTTTCCACATCAGTTTTCATAAAAACCGATGTGGTAACCCAACTTTCCACATCGGTTATTAAAAAAACCGATGTTGAAAGTTTGTTTTCCACATCGGTTTTTTAACATAACCGATGTGGAAAGTTGCTGAAAAGGAAATGTGGCTTTCTGAAACAGACTTTTTTACATCGGTTTTAAAACCGATGTGAAAAGTGGTAATAAACCACATCGGCCTTTTCAACATCAGTTTGAAAACCGATGTGAAAAGCCAAAAAAAACCGATGTGAAATCCCTTTTCTGCACTAGTGCAAAATGGCCCCAATGCCCACATTAGAAGCATCGCACTCTATCTCAAAAGATTTCACAAAATTTGGAAGCGCGAGAATTGGTGCATTAGTCAATTTTTCCTTTAAGATGTGGAAGGAATTTTCTTGGTCTTAACCCCAATAGAAAGGCATATTTTTCTTTAAAACCTCATATAGAGGACTTGCCAAAGTGCTAAAGTCTTTGACAAATCTCTTATAAAAACTAGGCAATCCATGAAAACTCCTAACATCTCCGACATTTTTAGGTGTTGGCCAACTTTGGATGGCCTTTATTTTTTCCTCATCTACTTGCACACCTTGTGCACTAACAACATAGCCCAAAAATACCACTTTGGTGGTGCAAAAAGTGCATTTCTCAAGGTTGGCAAATAGTTTCGCTTTTCTTAGAGCTAACAAAACACTTTTCAAATGTTCAAGATGGTCACTTAGTGTTTTGTTATATGTCAAAATGTCATCAAAATAGACAACCACATACTTTCCTAAGAATTCTCGAAGGACATGATTCATGAGCCTCATGAATGTACTTGGTGCATTGGTGAGACCAAAAGGCATCACAAGCCATTCACAAAGTCCATACTTAGTTTTGAAAGCGGTTTTCCACTCATCTCCTTCTCTAATTCTTATTTGATGGTAGCCACTTGTTAGGTCAATTTTGGAAAAAATTTGGGACCCATGTAGCTCATCTAACAAATCATCTAATCGTGGTATTGGATGTCTATATTTGATGGTTATGTTATTGATAGATCTACAATCCGTGCACATTCTCCATGTACCATTTTTCTTTGGTACCAAAATAACGGGCATTGCACATGGAGAAAGTGATTCTCTTGTCCATTCTTTTTCTAACAATCCTGCAACTTGCCTTTGAATTTCTTTTGTTTCTTCGGGATTGCTCCTATAGGCCGGCCTATTAGGAAGAGATGCACTAGGAATTAAGTCCATTTGGTACTCAATCCCCCTCATAGGTGGCAAACCTTTAGGAAGCTCTTTTGGAAAAACATCTTTAAACTCATCCAAAAGAAACTCAAAGGGTTTTGGTAAAGAAAGAGATGGTGTAGAACTTTCATATTCATTTTTGATGTAAAGTAAAAACATTGGTTGATGTGTCAATAATAATTTCTTTACTTCCTTTTCTTTTAGAAATAAGCATTCTTTACCATCTATTTCTTTACATTTTTGGTTTTTAAAAACATTTTGCCCACTTGTGCCATTTGCCTTTTTTATATTTTTTTGTGGCACACTATTTTCTTTATTTATTTCTTTTTCACTCTTGGCTTTTCTCTCAAGCTCTCTTTTTTCTCTCATTTTCTTTTGGTCCTCACCAATTTCTTTAGGAGATAGAGGTACAAGAGTAATTTTTTTGTTGTGGTACATGAAAGTAAATCTATTGGAAAGGCCATCATGTATCACTTTCCTATCATATTGCCATGGCCTTCCTAGCAAAACATGTCCCGCTTCCATAGGCACCACATCACACATCACTTCATCATGATAAGAGCCAATAGCAAAACTCAACAACACTTGTTGGTTCACCAAGATTTCACCCCTTTCACTTAGCCATTGTAATTTGTATGGCCTAGGGTGTGGATTGGTTTTGAGACCATGTTTGGTCACCAATCTTTGGCTAGCTACATTGGTGCAACTTCCTCCATCAATTATCAATGCACATAATTTCCCATTCACCATGCACCTAGTGTGAAAAATATTCTCTCTTTGGCTCTCATCCTCCTCTTTCACTTTGACTCCTAAAAGTCTTCTCACCATCAAAAGGTCTCCTTCAAGTGGAAAGACTTGATCTTCACCACTCTCATTAGAAGACTCACAAGAAGAGGCACTAGTGACCTTAATATCATCATTACATCTAGAGATCATTGTTCTCTTGTTAGGACATTGTGACGCAATATGTCCTTTTCCCAAACATTTAAAGCATTTAATATCTCTAGATCTATTGGAAGAATGAGTAGAAGTGGATGGTTTAGAGTTAGGGAATGTGGTCTTTTATCCACTTTTACCAACAACTTCAAGTTGTTTAGATGAGTCACCCTCCTTCTTGGAATGATCCTTCCAAGATGAGTTGTTGTTGTTGAAGAATGGTTTCTTGAAAGACTTCTTTCTCTTGACTTGAGCTTCAACCTTGATTGCATGATGCACCAAATCTTCTAATTCAACATAATTGTAAAGTTCAACCACATCTTGGATGTCTTGGTTGAGTCCACCTAAGAACCTAGACATAGTTGCTTCTCTATCTTCTTCTATGTTTGCTCTAATCAATATGACTTCCAACTCTTTGTAATATTCTTTCTACACTCATGCTTCCTTGCCTCAATCTTTGTAGCCTATGGTGTAGGTCTCTTGTATAGCTTGAAGGAACATATCTCTTTCTCATGACCATCTTCATCTCCCTCCATGTTTCTAATGGGTTCCTCATCATACTTTTTCTTCTCTTTACATAATTGATCCCACCAAATTAAAGCATAATCTTGAAATTCTAAACTTGCTACTTTTACTTTTTTTTCTTCACTATAATTGTAACAAGAAAAATATATGTTCTAATTTGGTCTCCCATTCCAAATAAGCATCAGGATCACTCTTCCCATGGAAGCTAGGTATCTTCACCTTTACATTATGCAACTTGTCATCCATGCCATGCCTTCTTCCTCTATGCTCATGTCTAGGTCTCCATCTATCAAATCTAGGTCTTTCCTCATGGTATCTTCGGAATGTGACGAACCTCTATGAGAGTTGGTATGCCTTGAACCTTGTTTGTTCTCAAGTATTTCCAATCTTTCAAACAATCTTTCCATGTGGTTTGTCATTCTATCCAACTTCCAATTCAAGTTCCTTGTTCTTGGTGATGATGTAGGAGAATCTTCAATGTCTTCTTCATGTATGGAAGTCATGGTGCACTTACAAATTCAAAAATTACATACAAAATCCAGCAAATGAAAAATTACACAAAACAAACGAAGATTACACCAATGAGAACAATTACATCACCAAAAGTCAAAAGAATTAAGTACAAACCAAACTAGTGACAATTACACTTAAAGAACAAAGAATTACCAGAAAAAAAGAAAGTACAAGGACCTCACCACTCACTCACCATTCACTCAAAGATGGTTACTCGTGTATATCACTCAAGTAGACTTTTACAAGATGATTTCACTCTTGTCTCGTTCCACTCAAGAGTTTCCTCCTCAAGGGATCTACAAATTGAAATAAGATTCTCAACTATTAGTCCACAAACAAGTGATAAAGCAACCAATAAGCAAATCAATTTCAAGAGGTCAAGAAAGTGGAAAACAACTAATACAAAACTCGTGGAGTTTAGAAGACAAGCAAGAAAAAGTTCAAGAAGAATTGCACACTCAAATTGATGTGAAAAAGACAGTTGAAAGAGTTCAACAAAGTATAATTCAATTTTAATCAAAGTGTTTGTGAATAAATAATGATCAAAGTGAATTGTGCTACACCAATATATGAAGGATCAATAAAATATAAGCAAGTGGAATGGTGGCAAGTCTTTTACCTTTGCTGACTTTTTTTTTTTTTTCAGATTTTGCACATTTGCCCCAAAACTTTGTATATTTATGGTTTTGGCACACTTTTTCTTTTTACACCAATTTTTTTTTTTTTTTTAAATTGCAGCCACTTGACTTTTTCTAATTGCACTTCCACAACAATTACAATGAAAATTTTGAAATATAAAAAGGAACCTTCAAGCATGAACAACATTGGTGTAATACTTGGAAATATGAACAATTAGAGTATTGTAAAATAATTTCCAAGTGAATGAGCACAAATCAAGTAATTAGAGACCTAGATCTTTCATTCAAGTGGATGATAAACACATGATTTCCACAATTTGAATTTCATGAAGATCTATTAGGTTCTAAAAATCTGAAATCATTGAAGCACTTTTGATTAAAATTTGAATCAATCTTACTATTGTGAATTGAAATTTGAATTAGAATATTGCAATTGTTCAAATTCACAAAGTAAGGAAAATAGATCTATGCTTGAATTTTCAAGAAGCAACCAAAATCACATGTGATGGAAGAGCACATACAAGAAATGAAGCCTAAAATTTGAAAATGAAAATGTGGAGGGAAAAAATTTTCACCAAAAATTCAAGCAAGATCAATTCAAACTCATTTCAAATTCTAGATCGATGACCACAATTGGATTCAAATTACTTTTCATCATCCAATTCTTGTGGTAAATGGTGCCACTAGCATGTGAAATTTTCAACATGAATTTGGCTCCAACTCAAAGATCATCATAGAATTTGAAAATTTTGATCAAAAATTCAAAATAATTGAAGATCAAAGATCTAGCTCTACATACCACTTCATGTGATCTAGGATATAGATCACTAACATTTTAGGATCTTTCTTTGATTTCAAGTGCTAAGAATTCAAGATCAAACACAAACAAGAACAATAGAATGGAAACTTGATCTTCAAGTGAAGAATCAAGTGAAACCAAAAGGAGTAGAAGAGAAGAACCATTTATATATGAACTAGAAAGTAAATTGAAAGAAGTAAATTGCAAGAATTAAAGTGCAAGAATTAAAGAACAAAAGTAGAAAATTGAATAGGTAGAATGTGACACCCTAATCTCGGGTCATCACATGGTTACCCGTTTGCGGAAAATAAAATCATAAATTCGCTGGTTGCTTTCGGAAAATAAAGTTTTCTCAACGTTTGTCTTAAACCAAATGTGGTGATAAAATTTTTTCTTTTCAACATCGTCACAACAATGTTCACATAACCACACTTAGATATATCAAAATATATATGTAAGTCATACAACCATATTGCATTATATGTTTCACACTTAAACATTTATAATGAAAAGAGTATTCCCAAAACATAACTTAACGTAAACCTAAGCTGGTCAAACACTACGACAAAAAGAAGCAGCATCAGCATGCCCCGAACTAAACATTGTTCTTCTTGTAGATGCCATAGTCCTTAAGAGGTTCATCTGAATTCCACCACATAGAACCCAAAAAAGAAACCACAAATAAAACATGCAAGAGTGAGAAACCGACATTTGGACATAACGCGATAGCCACATGCACGACACAACAAAAAGACAAACACATATACGTACCCATATACATATTTGCGATCTCATAAACATTAACCTCAAAGCGTAATGGGTTTCACAACCCCAAACAACATCTTTTGAAAATATGCATGAACACTTCATATACATCATCTAACGTTTTCACTTAATCTCATGAGATATCCCGACCTCGTGTTTGAGTTGATCAGACTCCCGGCACGTAGCCACAGACATATAGTCACAGGCCCACGTCCGAAACCCATCGCACACTGTCCAACATCGTGGCACAGTGATAACATCGTGAATGGGGTTCCATTGTCCAACCTGGCACAACGAAAACTTCAGGGCATGAAATACCTGACGCCGCAAGGTAATCATATATCGTATTGTGGCATGTCTGCCAAATGCATGTTCGAAAACATATTTCTTTCAACACTGTTCTTTGTGTTATATCTTTCCTTGGCAAAGCTCAACGGCTTTAGACCAAATATCGTGTTAACATCTTCAAAATTATTCATTAATAACATAGGACCTCAAAGTCCGAGTGCTCAATCACGAAACCCTAGACCGTGCATCCGGCTTAGGTTCGTGGTAATAGAAAACATCTCAAAATGTTTTATCTCTTTTAGGTAGCTATCCAGTCTACCAGGTAGCTATCCAGTCTACCATACACCGAACCTTAATATCCCGACGTCTCGGTTATTAAGTTCAAATCTTTTAATATATCGCCCAAGTCAAAACTTGATTTCGGAAAACACATTAAGTGGGAAGATTTCTATCATAAAAACACCGGTTACCGAAAAAACATCATTTTCAGAAAAGAGGGTCACAAAGATTTGAAGTTCATAAAAAATACACGTTGCCGTTTCTAAAATACTTGCCGTCGTCGGTTTTCCAAATTGCCGTCGTTAAGACATTTTATAGTATTTTAAGGTAAAACTTAGCTTTTTCCGCTTAAACAATTTTCTAAATTCATGGTTGAGTTATTTTCGCAGATTAATTTCACAAAATATCTTTTTATAATATTGCAGAATATCTTATGTAAAAATTAGCAGTAGTAAAACATTTTCACGGTTGCGCCCTCTCTACGACCCATAAATCATTTGTTTATAAATAAATCATTAAAATAATAATATTTCTCAAATACTTATTATTTCTCCCAAATAATATTTTCCATAAACATTATATTCCAACATTTCCCATAAAACATTGAATATAATTTATACAGCTTATTAAAGCTTTTATCTGATTAATCGGTTGTGCACTGACCACTGTCAGGCCTCACAAACAACATTCAACATCATCATCATAATTATAATACTAGCACATCATGCATCACAGCAATATAATATACAACTGCAGATAATTAAATCAATTAAAAGCAGATAAACAACCGAAACACAGATAAACCACATAGCTCAGTAAAATAAACCAGAAAACACCACAGTCACATAGATAAACATATATGGACCACAAACAAATTACACATGGCCATCCGAATGATCCCTCAAGTAACCCCTCTTACCTCTTGAAGAGTTGAATCAACAGTTGCAAGAAATCTCCCGATTTCGATCCGATTCTTCTCCGTCTACTTAGATTAAACAAATTCGATCGATTCCTTCAAACGAATTGCAACCAAAATAAATCAAATCAAACAACAACATACTTAGATCATGAAGGTTAGGTTTCGGCCTCTTTAAAACTTCTAGGTTAGGAAAGTTGAAAATTTGTTAACTTAGGGATTTATGATCCTTAAGTACCTTAGACATGATTAAGTACTTAAACCAAGATCATGAACTAAGAACATGGAATAAAACTCATCTAGTTCCAAGAACTAGGGTTTTCAGTTTTTTATCTTCTTCTTATTAAGAGATTAAATCATGAATCATGACTTGAAATTGAAACAAAACCCATGAACATCAAATTTCCATGGATTCGGCCCAGTTCAGAAAAATAGGAAATAAATTTCGCATGATCACATACTTCTAGATGATGAATATAGAGATGATTATGAGATCATAGCAATTGGTTTCAAGTCAAAAGGATTTTTCTATAATTAGTTATGGATTTTTGAAAAAAGCTTCATGAACTTTAAGTGAAATGAAGAACATGATGATCAAAGGCTTAAACTCATAAAAGTTGTGAAGAGAAAGACTTAGAATAACAAGATTATGAGAGGTTACCTCTTGATGATCAAAGGAAATGATGATTTGGGTGATGTTCTTCACAAAAATCATCAAGTGTTCTTGAGAGAAAATGAAAGAAAAGTGAAGAAGATGAAGGTTTTAGAGCTGTTTCGGTAATCTGGGCATATCTCCCAACATATTCATCCTTTTTTGATGTTCTTTAGCTCGTTGGAAAGAAGAGAGAAAGAGGAACAACTTTCATGTTGAAAGTTTTCGAGATTCATAACTAAAAAGGGTCATAATCTCTGTAAATTCTGGCGAGTATGAACACTTATGGATGTTCTTGGAGTTCTTAAGAAAATGGTTGAAGATGATGAAGAGAAATGGTTTAGTGGGGAAGGTGATGGCTGGCGCACAAGAAGGAGAGGAGAGGAGAATGAATAAAAGATCTTTTGTGTTAAAGGATGATGAATGGTAGAGAAAAAACCATGTAGTCTTGTTTGAATTTGTGGTGGAAATGGAAATGAAGACTTGGCTAGAAATGGAGAAGGGTGGCAGCCTTAGGGCCATGTGGATGAGGTCATTTTGGTGGTGTGGTCGCCTCCTGTACCACATACTAGGGAGAAGATATTTTGTGTGACAAATCATGGTTAGTTAACCTCGGTTAGTTAACCAGACGTAGGTTAGGTTAACATTTAAAATGTCTAGATATTTTCTTTGTCTGACTAGAGTAAATTATCATCATGATAATTCATTCCTCTTGAGTCATCATAGATGGCTTGTCGGCCTGTTTCCCGATATATCTCTGTACAAACGTACCCGATTCCCGATTAGGGTTTTTGAGAGAAATGAGTCTTGATTCATGAAGATGATATAAGTGAGTTGAAAAATTGCCTAAGTGTGCTAATGAAGGGGGCAGCCGTGAGTGGAGGGGCAAAATTGTCCAAAATTGCAATGGCAAACTTGCAATTATCATGACAACCTAGGGGTAAAATCGTCCATTCCACGCAAAAATATCCATTTGTCATAAATGCGCCATTATGGCCATTATGATACGGATAGGATTGTCATTAATGCTAGTCACATCAGTCACATCAGTCATCTGAGCTCCGTTGCTGACCATTTTTGTTCATCTGACGCGGATTTCCTAGAGATATCTCGACGTATACGCCTGCAGCAAATATAATATTTTAATTTTTCTGCAAAAATTTTCAAAACTTCCAATATCGAAGCACATATGATAAAAATATTTTTCATCTCGTTCACGACTTAAAATTATGGTTTCTGAGCAGTAAACTTTTACTGTCAGTGAAAATGCAGACCGGGCTCCGTCTGAATTTTCAACCAAAAATTTTATCGTAAGCTTATAATAATAAACATATCATGGAAATGACGTTGGTTTACCCGAAATCATTTTTTAAGTCTCGGATTAGAATATAAACATTTATATTGATTATCGATATTAGAAAGCAGCGAAAAATCGGGGTGTTACATAGAAGATGAAGGGGAAGGCACCACAATTGAATCATCTTTGAGAAGAAGATTGAATTGATAAGCCAAAGGAAGATTCACCACTTGAATATGGATATTCAAGATAAGAACCAAAGGTTCAACTCATGAACCAAGAAGAGGAGAACTCTCAACTCTCTCTAGAAATCTCAAGTGTGAGAAAACTCAAATGTATTCAAACTTGCTAAATGAATTACAAGGAGCCTATTTATAGATGAGCAAGGTGCTCATCCTCCTTCTAAGGCAAAGTAGAGCCTCCTACAAGCTAAACCCAAGTGTGGGTTTTGATTTGGGCCTAATGTTTCCTACTTAGATGCTAATGACCCAATAGGCCCAATTCCTAAACTAATCTTAAGTTCTTTTATGAATAAGCACTTCTATTACATGAAGTCTAATCTATACAAGGTCCTAGCTCCTATATTTATTACATAAAGTCTAATCTATACAAAGGTCCTAGGTCCTATCCATAACTAGGTGGTCAATGGCTCAATGCATAAGAGGTTCAAAGTGATGCCCTCTTCATGAAGTTGCCTATGAGACAAGTGATTGACCACCATCTTCTTAAGTGTATCTTGGACTCTTCTAAGCCTTGCCCTTGTCATAGGTCCATGCAAGTCTTCAATGCTAGGTCCTTGGCTTTGGGTGTCCATGCCCACATCAAACATTTGGGGATC